>JARQOC010000007.1:25980403-26284620 GCA_033576535.1 Allobates femoralis
CCAAATTACAAGTGACATCAGGACTGCCATTTGTAATGATAGCCCTTCACATAGTCATGAGTATATTTCTCCAATAGATCATGTTCCCGCCAGCAAGGCTTGCCCCCAGCCAACATTACTAGCTAAACACATGTTATTTGTGTGGCAGGACAGGGGATGGACACACAGAGTAGTGTGTGATGTATGCTGGCCATGTGTTTGTTAGCATGGCCTAATTCTTGGAAATTCTTAATTGTTCACAGATGGCTGAATATCACGAGTTTGTGACCCAACTCATCACGTTGTACTAGGAGCATGAATGCCTGAGGTGTCGCTGCCTGCCTATTATGATCAGGCAGCGCGGGCTGCAGCCTACATGCCGCTGGTGGAGCTGTGTAATCGGCTCCAACCACAAAAGACCTGGACAGCGGCGATGGTTGGGAGAAGATCATAAGCCTGCGCACAGTGTTCAACCGCAGGCATAAGGAGTGGATGGAGGCACGGTCCGGGCTGGAGCTGAGGAAGGTTCCTAGGCGCAATCTATGTACTATGACCTCCTCAGCTTCACCCTGGGCCAAGAGGGGCCGCGGGAACACTGTGCAGCTGGTGCCGTCCGCAACCATCTGTAGGCCCAGCCCAAGACCCTGCCCCGTCGCAGGAGGTGGGTAATTATGTTGGTGCGTTTGAGTTACCCAGCATGTTTTGGGCACAGATGTGTTTTTACCCTGCATTTCCTCTTCACCATTGTGCCTTTGTTCCACCTTTGCCTTTCACTGTTGTTTCCTATGCATGTTGGGTTTGGCTCTAATTCCAAAAATATTCTGTTGTTTCTGATCACTTTACCTAGCAATGTGGACCCTCAGGTGAGTATACGGCACTAGTACACTTATTTGGCTTTTGGGACTGTCAACTCTGCTCCTGTGTGTTTTGGTGTTCTCCATGGTGTGCTTGCTGCTATGTTGGTTGGCCTATTTGTTTGTGTTAATAGCATCAATGATAGTGCTTCATGTGACATGTTCTTCTTTTGTTTGTGTTTATTTCAGGCCCCCTGGTGCCTGGCTCCAGTGAGGCGGAGTCAGCAGCTGGCGAGGCTCTCCCATCCACATCTGCGGGAGAGCCAGTGCCCGGGACCAGTGTTGGGGGGCCGGGCCCAGGTCCCAGCTCTGAGATTCGACGTAGAAGACCACCAGCCCCACCCAACACGGAGCTGGGTACTTGGGCGAAACGGGTCCTCCTAGATCGAGAGAGGACTCCCGGCTCTGGTTTTGGGTACATCGCCAGCGAATTGCTGGCCCGCATGGAGCCAGAGCAGCGTAACATCGCGGAGCGGGCCATGTTTCGTGTCCTGGAGGCGGGCGTGGATGGATCCCTGCGATGGGGGGTGTTGTGGACTCTTCCCCGGAAGACCACCCCAGGGCCCACTGCTCCCGCCAGAGCATGGTGAGGAGGCCACAATCTCGTGATACTCCACCTCCCCCAAGAAGATCCAGCAGAAGAGCTGCGGCCTCCCAGGGCCGATGGATCTATGAAGAGGAGGAGGGGGAGGCCCATTGTCTGATCCAGCAGAGGATGAGGAACTTAGAGATAACTACTAGACAATGCACAACCTTGTGCACACTTTTATTTTAAAGACATTTCTTGGGCTGGTGTTGCCCTTTTTTCATTTTGATCAACATGATGTGTTTAAAAAGATTAAAAAAAAACAAAAAAATACGTTAAATTACACAATGTCCATAGCTGTGTCAGACACCTGTGTGTGTGTGTGTTGGGTTATGTGGGTTTCATATAGGATAATTTTTTCTCATATTGGGGGCCATAGCGGCTGTAATGGTACAGTATGGTGAAATGTTTACTCGGTCATGCCATATAGGTGTGGTTCCAAGGTGGTCCAGTTTGTTTTTTCAAAATTAATATCCAAACATGTCACCTGTGTGTGTTTCAAGAAGGGAAGACACAGGTCATTTATGGCCATATTTTTAATCAACAACATGTTGTAAAGTCATTGACATCACAAACCACAAGGCTGCTTTAGCTTACGAGTAGGCAATACAGATTACCCATGGTACCAATGTGGGACACTATAAGGAAAGAGGCCAACGTGGCCTGACAAAAAAAAGGTGCCAACAGGGCAACTGGGGTAATGAAAAAGTCCAACATGGACAACAATGTTTATGTGGGTCTTGCCCCATTATTGGGGTTGGGGGGAGGGGTCACGGCCCATGCGGGACTGGGCTCTCTGTGGGTGATAATCATGACACCCAGACAGGCAAGTTTTTGCTGCCCTTCCTGGTGTGCCCTCTCTATCTGCTGCTGGGCCTCCTGATGAGCCTGCAGCAGGTCGGCAAGAGTTGGTAACCCTGTAGGGAAAATAAGAAGATTAGTGATGTACCGGGTATGTGTATGTGTTTATCTGAGGGTAATCTAATTGATCCTACGTACGCTCATCATCACCATCCCGGGTACCATCAGGAGGAGATGGTGATGTGCTGAGAGCCCTACCAGCCGCACGTGCTCCTTTGTAATCAAAGAAAAAAGAAACATAACATCAGATCCTCATGTCACAATCACACACCAGTAATTACATTGTAAAGGTTTTATGCGTTAGCAGACACTTACCACCATACACAGCACCTGTAGGCTCTATCTGAGGGTGTGGGGAGGACATATCGCTGTCTTGGCCCTCTGGCCCAGGGGATGGTGGTGTCCCGGGTGGTGATGGTTTGGGTGGGGCCTTTGGGATTGGTGGTGGTGGTGTCCCAGGTGGTGATGGGCTGGATGTGGCCTCTGGGACAGGTGGTGGTGGTGTCCCGGGGGGGCGTTGGGGAGTGTTGAGGCTCCCCAGACACCGAGTCCTCGTCATCTGTTATATCAAACAGGAGGACACGGCTATTATAGAAAAGGCACACAACATGGGTATGCCACCTTGTGTGTGTTGCAATGGCCTGACAGCGTGAATGGAAGGCGGCAAGGTTATTGTCGCCGCATATACTGTGGGTAGGGTCCACTATGGGTTGGGACATGAGTCCAACAACAGTGGCCAAATATGTTTTTAAAAAAAAAAAAAAACCTTGCCTTTGCATGGTAGCTGCTTTAATTGAAATAACTAGATCAGCCACTCCAACACAGGTGTTTGCACAATGGCTGCCAACACATAGCATAAATATTGTATTCAGTGTTCAATATTGTTCTCACTGTGTGGCAACATTTTATGTGTCACAGGTTCAACATATGTGTGGCAATGTGTCATGTGTGTGTTGACCATGGCATTGATATGTAGTTGTCACCTTTATAGTCAGGACACACCTTTTTTGGCAAACACACAGGTAAAGGAACACTATAGCCGTCACCATTTGTATGAAAAATGTGTTTGTCAGACACCAACATGTTGCAGTGTAACCAACATGCGGAGGCACATTGATGACACCTCAACATGGTGGTTTTGGCCACATTATGTGGCATGTCCCAATACAACATGATGTTAGTGTCTTGTTTTGTATATGTATATGTGTTGCAATGTGTGTGTTTGGCATTGTCACATACTCACCACGCAGCCTGGCAATCCTAGCCCGAAGATCTACAATGCGGCCTGGGCACTTGTGCTTGAGGTCCGCTATTTTTTTTGTATTTGTTTGGAGGTCCTCTCCACCCCCAGTTTGTGCAGCAGGGCTGGCTGTATCCTTCTCAGGATGCTGCGTTTGCGCAGTCTGGGTGCCGGTGATGGTGCTCACACCAATAGTCATGGCGGTCTGCAATATCTATCAGGAGCAGTAGCTCCGCAAGACCCTATGTTGGTGCGCGCTGTGCGGCGGCCATGACTGTGCTGGTATGTGCAGGGGAGGTCCAAGCACCTGGCAGGCAAAGCGAAACCGAAACAAACATCAAGACATCATCACGCACACTAGCACCGCCAAACAACATTGTGGACACTAACAAGGTAGGCGGACACGGAGCGGGAGTTGTGTCGTAACCACATCAGCGTCACCTAATTCGCTAAACATTGCAGTGCGTGGCCTATGCCACCCATGTGCGATGTGTACGACAACATATGAACTGTCATGTGTGGCAGTATCATGTACACAGTACATCTTCCAACACATGCACCAACATTAGCTTGCGCTATTGAATGGGCGCATAATTGGACTTATGTAGAGGATGGTTGTGTAGGTGCAGATGCGTGTGGTGCTGAAGTGACAGCTCATCCAAGATGGCGCCCTGTGAAGGGACAGCCAATGGTAACACAGTAGCCCCCACCAATCATCGCTGAGGGGGAGTGGTGTCCAGCACGCTGTGGCACGCCTCCGGGAAATCAGTAGGTGACGCTGATTCCATCCCACGCCAAAAGCAGGGAAATTCATCTTCATGATTGCGTCCGGTTTTCGAGCAGTGCTCTGAAATCGCAACCGCCCGCAACTTTCAAAAACACCACTGGGTTCCCCAAATACACGTTGCAATTTCGTAGCAATTTCACGGCAACGGTGACGGGACTTCAGATTGCCTCTCAGTTTCCACACCGTAGTTGCGGCGTGTAAAGGTACCCTTATAGGTGACGGCCCCGTCGCAGCCGTGACCCTTGCGACCGCGAATGTTATGCCCCTGGCCAATACAAGTCTATGGAGAGCACCTGGAGAGCAGCAGTGTGCCATCCATGTGCTGTTTGTTTAACATTGAAAGTATCAGAGAATCTTTGTGATATCTTTATTTAGAAGTACTGGTAAAATACGGATGACACATGATAGCACACTGATAGATAATACTGTTGACACCGGTGCTGTTTTTTCACGTATGTGTTTCATACGCACGTGTGAAGGGGTCTGAAACAGAAATTACTTCTCCATGACTGAAGCTGCCTACAATCACCACCTGAGACATTATAAGCTTCAGTGAGTGTTCTGTCTCCTGAAAAGGCTATTAAGGCCACTTCACACACACAGATATCTGAGTCCAATATCTGAACAGATCTCTGGTTGCAGTGAAATCATGGATACATTGCTCCATTTTGTGGCTGTGTACAACATGGAGCAATGTATCCATGATTTCACTGCAACCAGAGATCTGTTCAGATATTGGACTCAGATATCTGTGTGTGTGAAGTGGCCCTTAGGCGGCCGTCACACGCTACAATATCGTGAGCGGTATTGTAAGCGATCACGTGCACGCGCGATCGCTAACGATATCGCTCACATCGCTGGTGAGCTGTCACACAGACAGACTCACCAGCGATGTGGGCCAGCGAGATCGCTGGTTACTATGGTACACATCGGGTTACTAGGCGCCGCGCGGCGCTTAGTAACCCGACGTTTACCATAGATACCATCTCCCAGCATAGGCTCTGCCGCAGGGAGATCGTTCATCGTGGTGTCACACACCACGATGAAGCAGATTGAACAAGCGATGATCGCTTGATATGAGCTCCGGCTCCCATATCTGCGATCTAACGATCAAGCGATTTTAAATTGTAAAATCGCTTGATCGCACGCAGCGATGCACAAACGATATCGCTTAAGCGATCAAAAAGCAAATCGCTTAAGCGATATCGTTCGCAATATTGCAACGTGTGACGGCCGCCTTAGAGGTATGGTGGGTGATGAGTGCTGTGACAGTTTCCTACCTCTGTATGGAAACGAGGAACAGACAGGACCTGATCAGACTCAGCTTCCATTGACTCAAATGTAAAACCACAACATTGATACAAATCAAACTTGGTTTATTTTGGCCTTGACACAGTATGGTACTTGATGGTGACGTTGTTGCGGCTGGTCAGAAATTGATGCCTTCACAAGCCCCACTATACGTGGTCCTAGTCGCTTAGAACAAGTGACCCACCAACTGCCAAGTGATGACATTTCAAGATTAAACAGAAATGATGTCTTTCTGGCTGGTGGATACAGAGGATTTTTGAGACATTATTGCCGTCGCAGTGTCCAAGTACCAGGTGCCCAGTTGCCACTACTTCTCGAAGAAATCTGTGCGTGCGCTTCACCAGCATGTTACACACAACATCACCACTACCTTGAGAAACTCTGTGTGTGACAGAGTGCATTTCACCACAGACACCTGGATGAGTAAGCATGGACCGGGGTGTTACATGTCACTGACTGGGCACTGGGTGACTATGGTGATAGCATGAGAAGGGGCTACTGTACATGTCTTGCCATCCCCACAGGTTGTGTGTCAAACCTCTGTATGTAGAAGTTTCTCCACTGTTTCTGCCTCCTCCACCTCTTCTAGGTCCTCCACCTGCGCCCAAAATCCTGTCTGGTAATGTGACACGTGTTCAAACTGCGCAGAAGGAATCCAGCAAACCTCCTTACTATGCTGGCCAGAGGGCTCATCACCATCAGGCAGTGTTTACGTTAAAATAATTATTATTATTATTTCTTGTTATAGAGCCATTGATTCCATTGCGCTTTACATTTGGAAGGATACACAAAGACATGAACAAGGAACAGACAAAATGAGGTACACAGGTACAGACGGAGTGGAGATCCTGTCCGCGCCGGCTCACAATCTTTGAGGGGGTGAGAGGATACAATAGGAGAGGGTAACACCGGTCCTGTGGTGGTGTGGTGGACTGTGACTCACAATAGGTTGTAGGCCTGCCGGAAAAGGTGAGTCTTTAAGTTTCTTTTGAAGGCTGCCAGAGTAGGTGCAAGCCTGATATGTTGGGGCAGAGTGATCCAGAGTATGGCGGAGGCATGGGAGAAGTCTTGAATGTGGTTGTGGTAAGAAGAGATAAAGGGGTAGTAGAGAAGGAGATCTTGGGAGGAATGCAGGTTGTGTGAGGGGAGGTAGTGGGAAACCATGTTGCAGAGGTACGGGGGGGGGACAGGTTGTGAATAGCTTTGAATGTCATGCTTAGGGTTTTAAAACAGGTCCTCTGAGAAACGGGAAGCCAGTGAAGGGCTTGGAAGAGTGGAGAGACAGGGGAATGGTGGGGTGACAGGTGGATTAGTCAGACTGCGAAGTGTAGGATAGATTGGAGTGAAGCGAGAGAGCAGGAGGGGAGGCCAGTGAGCAGGAGGTTACAGTAATCGAGGCGGGAGATGATGAGGGTGTGAACAAGTGTTTTTGCAGTGTTGGGGTCAAGAAAAGAACGGATCCGGGAGATATTTTTGAGTTGGAGCTGGGAGGAGGTGGCAAGGGTTTTAATGTATGGCTTAAAGGAGAGGGCAGAGTCGAGGATAACCCCAAGGCAGCGAGCATGGGGGACTGGAGAAATTGAACAGCCAGTGACTGTGATAGATAGGTCAGGTAGGGGGGGAGAGTTGGTTGGAGGAAAGATGATGAGTTCAGTTTTGTCCATGTTCAGTATCAGAAAACAAGTAGAAAAGAAGGATGAGACAGCGGACAGACAGTGTGGGATTTTGGACAACAAGGAGGAGGTCCTGAGAGATAGATCTGGTGTCGTCAGCATAGAGGTGGTAATGAAGACCGAGGGAGTCGATGAGTTGTCCCAGACCTAGGGTGTAGACGGAGAAAAGAAGGGGTCAGAGAACTGAGCCTTGTGGTACCCCGACAGATAGGGTGTAAATGGGTATTGGAGACGGAGACACTGAATGTCCTGTCTGAAAGGTCTGAAGAGATTCAAGTGAGGGCCAGGTCAGTGATACCATGAGATTCAAGGATCGGTAGCAGAAGGGAATGGTCTACAGTGTTGAAGGCGGAAGATAGGTCAAGGAGCAGAATAGAGTAGTGAGGTTTGCTCTTGGCGGTTATTAAGTCGTTGGTCACTTTGGTTAGGGCTGTTTCAGTGGAGTGGTTCGATCGGAAGAAAGGTTGAAGGTTGAAAGCGGTCAAAGAGGGAGGGTGAGAGGTGGGAGGACAGCTTGAGGTGGACGTGGTGTTCCAGTAGTTTGGAGGCGAAGAGGAGAAGTGACACAGGGTGGAAGTTGTAAACAGAGGATGGGTCGAAGGAGGGCTTTTTGAGGATGGGTGTGATCATCAGTAGTGAGAGATAAGTTGAAGAGATGGGTTATGGCTGGGATGAAGACCTAGGTGAGGCTGGGAATGAGACGGGATGGAAGTGGATCAAGGGTGCTGGTGGTGAGGTGAGATTTTGACAGAAGGGAAGAGAGATTTTCTTCTGTCATGGTGGAGAAGCTGGCTTTGGAAGGAGAGGCAAATGATGTTGTGAGGAGAGGCTTCAGGGACAGGGGGTCAAAGCTGTCTCTGATGTTTTCTATCTTTTGTTTGAAAAAGGAAGCAAAATCATCAGCAGAGATAAGTGAGGAGGGAGGAGGTGGCGGGGGACAGAGTAGGGAATTGAAGGTTTTAAATAGTTGTTTGGGATTGTGAGACAAGGAGGTTATTAGAGAAAAGAAATAAGCTTGTTTTGCCACGGCAAGAATAGACTTGAAGATAGTGAGGGGCTGCTTGAACGAAGCAAAGTGTTCAGTGGAATGGGATTTCTTCCATCTCCACTTGGCGACCCTGGAAGCTTGTCTAAGTCCTTTGGTGAGGGTGGTGTGCCAGGGTTGCCTGTTTGGGTGAGCCTTGTTGTATGTGAGGGGGGCAGCCAAGTCAAGGGCAGAAGTTATAGTGGTGTTATATAGGGTGACGGCAGCATCCGCGTCATGCAGAGTAGCTATGTCCGCAAGAGGGATAGGGTATTCAGAGAATGAGTTTAAATGTATGTGTTTTAGGTTTCTGCGAGGAAGATAGAGTTTGTGGAGTGGGGGTTGAGTCGTACGGGAGGAAAGGGCGGAGAAATTTAAAATGTCTGGGAAATGTGAGTCACACAGCTGAGGAGTTGTGAGGAGCTCTGGAAATCTAGTTTAATCAATGGATGTCTCCACTAAAACTGCAGCCAGGGAAGGCCGTGTGCAACAATTCTGCAAACCTGGGTGCTGCCCTTCGCCGGGGCAAGGTGATACATGTGCCTTGTATGGCTCATGTCTTCAACCTGGTCGTCCAGCAATTTTTAGCCCACTATCCCGGCCTAGATGCCTAGATGCACTTCCGCTATTTGCATCCCGCAGCTCAACGACTTGTATCACTTTCGGCCTGCCGGTTCACTGCCTGAAATGCAATGTGCCCACATGACTGTGGCAGTAGCGACGAGCCCTGGTACAGTATGTTATGGTGTATAGCTTGGGCTGATGCGATTCAGAGATGGGGAAAATCATGCTGCTAGAGTGGTCTCAGATCAAGGACATCTGCACCCTCCTGCAGAGTTTTCAAATGGCTACTAAGATGTTTAGCACTGACGATGCCATTATCAACATGACTATTCTGGACATCTACATGCTGGTGCACACTTTAACCAGTATTCGGAGTCAGGTGGTGTGCCAAGAGGAAGGGGAGGAAGAAGAGGAGGGGATAACAAGATCTTAAAGGTCTAGACGGTCGGCAGCACCAAGGCAGCTGGCATGGGAGGGTGGGGGAGAGGAAACAATGAGGGCGCATGGTAGCAGCCAAACTGTTGATGAAGATGCAGGAGCCGAGGAAGAAATGGAGGTCGAAGAGGCGATGGGCATAGAAGACTCAGCAGATGAGGGAGATCTTGATCACATTTCTGTTGTGTGAGGTTAGGGGGGAGAGTGAAGAGGAAGAAAGTGTGAATGTTACCTCGCCGCCACCAACACAACAAGGACTTGGGCCTCCTGGATGCGCAAGACACAAGAGTGCCTTCTTGGTGCACTACCTGCAACATGATTCTCGTATTGTTAGTATTTGAAGTGATGCCGACTACTGGGTTGCCACATTGTTAGATCCCCGGTACAAGAGTAAATTTGGCCAAATGCTTCCTGCCCTGGAAAGGGACTCACCCATGCAGGAGTATCAACAGAAGCTTTAAGACCAGGGGTGGGGGACCTCAGGCCCCAGGACCCCTCCATGACCTTTTCTGCAGCAGATTTTTGGTGACCGCAGTGCTTGGGTTGGCAGCTGGGTTTTTCTCACTGTCTGCCCTTTTAATCCAGCTCCACATTGATCCCTCTGCCCCCAGCCTCAAAACTCCCCAGTGATCTCTATGCCCTCAGCCTCTCCTGTATGTCTATGGCCCTAGCAAACCTGGAAAAGCATTTGAAAAGCAACATGAACAATATCAACAACGCCAAAGAGAAGAAGCCATAGCTATCACTTATGGGGTGAGTTGATTGTTTAACCAAATACAATTGGGTTATTTTTAAATTGATCAGTTTGTGTGGCCCCCGAGGGCTGGTAAGGATTTCCAAATGGCCCCCGGCAGAAAAGGTTTCCCCACCCCAGTTTTAGACAATCTTAGTACTCCTTTTCCCCAAAACACCAGTGGTGCACATAGTAAATATCGCAGTTCTTCCTTTTCAACCCGGGGAACGTCGAATCGTCATCACTCAAACAATAACAGTAACAGTGTATGTGGTAAGAGCAATTTTGTAGAATTGTTTCACCATTTTTTAGACCATCCTTTGCAACACCAGAAGAGAGAACAAGTCTGACAAATAGTGAATGAGTAGCGAGAATGGTACAGGAGTATCTACAGCTGAATAGCGATGCCATGACTGTGGAGCTAGACCCTTGTGTATTTTGGGCTTTAAAACTAAAACTGGAAAAATGACCTGAGCTTGCCACTCATGTCATGCCATGGAGATTTTGTCGTGTACCGCAGCCAGCGTTCTCTCTGAACGTGTCTTCCGCGCTGCTGGTAGTGTGCTGGTGGATAAGCGCACATGGCTGTCCAGTGACAGTGTAGACAGACTAATGTTTATTAGGATGAACAAGTCATGGATCCGCAAGGATTTTACCACCCCTGTATCAGCCTGGGGAGACTAAACATTTGTGTACTTTTCAATGTGGTGCCTTAAGCTCCTCATTTTAATATTTCAACTCTGGGGCAATTGATGCCACTTAAAAGGAATCTGTCAGGTGGTTTATGCCCCTCCAGTTATCACTGTCTGTAGCTGCAGCTTTATAATACTAGTCTAATCATCCCTGTCTGAGCTCATAGTGTAATGTGAAAGGTGAAAGAAAAGCATTTATACACTTACATTTCAGTCCCCACCTTGGAGGAGGGGGACTGTCTGGCAGGATAATAGTTAACTCACTTTAAACTTGGTTGACTAAAGGACCTGTGTGATGTAACGATCATGTGACCATAGTGGGCGGAGCTAAGCCAGCAAACATAGTATGTTCTATGAGAATTTAGCTCCGCCTATTGTAGTCACATGGTTGTGACATCACATCAGGTCTCCCAACATGTTCTAGCAAAAGGCTTAAATGTTAACTATTAACCTGCCAAACAGTCCCCGTCCTCCAAGCTGGGGACTGACTGCCTCATTACATAAGGAAATGTAAGTGTAGAAATGCTTTTTTTTCACCTTTCACATTACACTATGAGCTCAGACATGGATGATTAGAATAGTATTATGAAGCTACAGGTACAGACACTGATAACTGGAGGGGCATAAACAGTCTGACAGGTTCACTTTAAGTGGTGGCTGTGCCTAATGTTTTTGAAAAATGGAAACTTGTTTCGATCTCCTTTGTGTTTGTTGCTTAACTTGAGTAGGGCTCTCTGAGCTCAATACCTATCCCTGACACTCCTGCCCCTGTTTCTGAATCTTCAACCTTTTAATCCATAAAATTTGTGATTAACAAATTTGCAGTATTCACATCCACCATTTTTGGGTGCTTAAAAGCAGTGATTACTACATCTCCCTTAAAGGGAACCTGTCAGCTAGTTTATGCTCCCCCAGCTATCACTGTCTGTAGCTGCAGCTTTATAATACCAGTCTAATAATCCCTGTCTGAGCTCATAGTGTAATATGAAAGGTGAAAGAAAAGCATTTATACACTTACATTTCCTTATGTAATGAGGCAGTCAGTCCCCAGCTTGGAGGGCGGGGACTGTTTGGCAGGTTAATAGTTAACATTTCAGCCTTGTGCTAGAACATGTTGGGAGACCTGATGTGATGTCACAACCATGTGACTACAATAGGTGGAGTTAAGTTCTCATAGAACATAATACATTTGCTGGCTTAGCTCCGCCCACTATGGTCACATGATCATTACATCACACAGGTCCTTTAGCTATCCAAGTTAAAAGTGAGTTAACTATTACCCTGCCAGACAGTCCCCCTCCTCCAAGGTGGGGACTGAAATGTAAGTGTATAAATGCTTTTCTTTCACCTTTCACATTACACTATGAGCTCAGACAGGGATTATTAGACTGGTATTATAAAGCTGCAGCTACAGACAGTGATAGCTGGAGGGGCATAAACCACCTGACAGGTTCCCTTTAATGTTTGCGCAAACTGCTTTTGGCCATCAAACCAGGTTATTCAAATGTGCTGTATAGACATGAAAATTTTTTGGTCCCTTTAAAGCATTGTTTGGTCAATCTCCCCTGATCACTAGGCCTCTATACAGGTCACTGACCTACCCGACTAGTTTTTCCTGTAATAATTCTCGACGTAACTTATAGTTGTCCCACCTGTGTGTGGCAGGGCATGACATTGATGGGAGCGCTTGCATGAGCTTTCAATTTATCCGGCCCAGTGGGCCCAAACAGGTAACCGACCTACCTGATTTGTTCAGCAGATGTTTCTGTTACTTTAGCACCTACCCCACAGACACAAATATTTTTTACCCTTTCCAACACACCTATTTCCCTTTCCACCATCAGCAGACCTTTTACTACTCATATTTGAGGGTAACTATATGGAAACTCTGTTGTTATTGTTGTTGGTACAAAAAACTATGGATGTAAAACTAGCGGAGCTGAGTGACCAACAATGGTACTACACTAATAGATTTTGGTAAATAGGTTTGGGCAGATTCAATACAAAAGTGTTGTCTGTGCTGTGTGGCGGTACTTTTCAAAAGAACACTGAAGCACAGCTACCTAGTAAAACTGTGGTACTAGTCAAAATGGATTTGCTTGACTAGATGCAGTAAAAAATGGCTATTAGTGACAGGCGGTGTAGCTTTCTTCACAACAGTGCTACACCAATGCCTGTCACACACTGCTGCTAGCCTGAAAAAATTTACTGGGCTAGATTTGGCCAGATGTTATAAAAAACGCTTGCACAGCACTGGAACAGACCTGCCTCGCAAAAACTGCGTTTAAGCCCTCAAAAGGGCTGTTCTTGGAAGTAGTCCCTAAACCTATCAACTATCTAAAGGTCCTGTCACACACAACGACGCTCCAGTGATCCCGACAGCGATAACGACCTGCTGGGATTGCTGGAGCGTCGATACCTGGTCGCTGGGATGCTGTCAAACAGGCAGATCTCCCCAGCGATCAGGGACCTGGTAGCCACCCCCACATCACTGAAGGCGATGTTACCAGCGTCCTCCTTGTTTAGTGCTGCCTGTAAGCAGGTAGGACGCTGGTAAAAATGATAAACAGCGAGTATCCATTACAGGTTGCGTTAAGCAGGGAGGACGCTGGTAACTGTGAAAAACATCGGGTATCCAGGCAGCGACCCAGAGCACTTTGCAGCGATCAGCGACCTCACAGCAGGGGCCTGATCACTGCTAGATGTCACACATAATGACAACGCTGAAGAGATCATTGTAACGTCACAGTTACAATGATCTCGCTAACAATCTCGTTATGTGTGACTTGGGCTTAACTTGCAATTGAATCGCTATCTAACTAGCTTACTCTGTAGAGACCTGCAGGGCAAAAACTGCATTCAAGCCCTCAAAAGGGTTGTTCTTGGAAGCAGTCCCTAATCCTATCAACTATCTCTCTATCTAACTTGCATTTGAATTGCTATCTAACTAGCTATGTAGTTCACACAGCAGCAGCGGTGCCATCTGACACTGAGCTGCAGCACTGAGTAAATGGCAAGGAGGGTAAAATGTCCGGGTTTTATATGGCAAGGGCATGTGACATGCCACGCCAGACACAAACCCTTGTATGAAAAAAGTGCACTTTCCTCTATGAGTGCTGATAGGCTGACACAGCGGACCACCCAGAGTAAGTAAGAGCGGCAAAGAAAAAAAATGAAGATCTGCAGATTTCAACACAGACGTCTCCCCTCCCGCCCACTATTCATTCCTAGACACTGAAACTCATAATAATGTTGAACAAAAGCCATACTGTGAAAAATCAGTAATGCTTTTGGTCAAAACGAAGCCTTATCGGACATAAACTCGAATTACCGGATTTTTCGAAAATTGTTTGAATTCGTCAAATGACTCAAACATAGCCCAAAACAGTTCGAATTTGAAATTGGAGAACAATTCTTTGACTTCAATAGATTTTTATCAGAATTATACACGCTAAACAAGCACAACAACAGGAACAGTAACTTGTTAGTTCCATGTTCAGACAAAAAAAAAAGGGCGAACAAACTGAGAGTCATCACTGTCTAAGAACTAACAAAGCGGGTGTAAGGGAAACAGTGAATTGGGTATGCACTAGGTAGAACAGGGAAGGACCCCGCTGCTGTACACCCCAACGCAAATGTTCCAGTTTGCTCAACGTCATGGGGATGTCCTTGTCTGACTCCAGGGCCGGGGCCAGGGTCCTTGTGCTGACCCTCATCAGGAGCAGGAGGTAAGACGACACAGGAAAGGTGTGGGGTAGATAGTCCGGGGGGAAGGGGGCTTCTAAGGGGGGACTGAGTGAGGGGGAAAAGTATAGCAGGGTTGGGAGGCCAGATTCAGGGGGTCGGGGGGAGAGAAATCCGGGGTAAAGAGGGAGCCAGAGAGGGGAGAAAAGGACAAGTAGGGCAAGCAAAAAGAGGGTGGGGGGGGGTTAAACCAGGGAAAGAGCAGAGGACCTTCAATAGGGGATTTGGATTGCTAGGGGATGTGCCGCCCAGCAAGCCCAGGTATTCGTCACATATCGCCCCACCCTAGAGTCCATCGCTAGATAATACTCATGGCAAAATGTTGAATTCAATTTGTCTGTTAGGTCCCTCATGGTTGGGGGGACTTGTCCTTCCATTTGGCAGAAACACAGGTCCTGGCTGCAGTCAGGACAAATGTGACGAGGATCCTGGGTACCGGCGGGAGGGCCTCGACCCCTATGTGGAGAACAGCAAGCTAGGGAATGAGGGGGGCCTTAATGCCCGCAAGGGACACCACCAAACCGGCCGCCAAGAGCCAGAATGGAGCCAACCTGGGGCAACCCCACCACAGGTGGGCTAAATCTCCCCTATGGCCACACTGTCTGAAATTGGAGAACAATTCTAATCGAACATCGCTCATCTCTACTCATTATCAGGCATAAGCCACACCCATCCTCTCAGCAACTTGCAAACTTAACCCTTATGGCACCACAAGTCCCATAGTGACCTTTCTGTTTTTCTATTGTAGAGCATACCTTGCTGAACTACAAGTCTCAGCATACACAATGGCAACACGGTAAGCCGCAGCATCACGCTTATATGTTTATTTTTTATATTGATACATATATATAGAGATTTTATAAAAATTAAATGATTAAATAAAATTCCAAAAATTGTTCAAAAAATTCTTCCCCAACTAGTTCAGATTTTTTAAGATTTTTAAATAAACGTATTTTAAATTATTTCACATGTACAATTTTTTAACATATCATTTTTTATAGCCCCACTCTATAAAATGAACAAAGTTTATTTTAATTAGAAATTAAAAAAGCCAAACAGCACTCAAGGTCTAGTCTGAGCTGGTGCAAGCTGCAATACTGAACAATATACAGAAAAAAGTTCACAGCAGCACACATTCACTGGCAATCATGTGTGTATACATACATGTAGATATACCGTATATACTCGTGTATAAGCCGACCCGTGTATAAGCCGACCCCCCTACTTTTGCCCCCAAAAGCTGGGAAAAGTTATTGACTCGCGTATAAGCCTAGGGTATGAAATGCAGCAGACCCCCATCCTATTATATAGCCCCCCGTCACTGGTATATAGCGCCCCTCAGCAGTGATATACAGGCCCCTCAGCAGTGGTATACAGGACCCTCAGCAGCGGTATACAGGCCCCTCAGCAGCGGTATACATGTCCCTCAACAGCGGTATACAGGCCCCTCAGTAGCGATATACAGGCCCCCTCTGCAGCGGTATACAGGCCCCCTCTGCAGCGGTATACAGGCCCCCTCTGCAGTGGTATGCAGGCCCCCTCTGCAGTAGTATACAGGCCCCCTCTGCAGTAGTATACAGGCCCCCTCTGCAGTGGTATACAGGCCCCCTCTGCAGTAGTATACAGGCCCCCTCTGCAGTAGTATACAGGCCCCCTCTGCAGTGGTATACAGGCCCCCTGTGCAGTGGTATACAGGCCCCTGTGCAGTGGTATACAGGCCCCTGTGCAGTGGTATACAGGCCCCTGTGCAGTGGTATACAAGCCCCTGTGCAGTGGTATACAGGTCCCCTCTGCAGTAGTATACAGGCCCCCTGTGCAGTGGTATACAGGCCCCCTCAGCAATAATACACAGCCCCCCCTCCTTATTATGTGTCCCCCAGGCTGCGGCACCTGTCAAAATAACAAACATTTCATACATCACCTTTCCGGCGCAGCTCCTCCGGTCCCAGCTTCTTCTTCCTGCTTGTGCCGGCTTCTAGTGCTGTGACCGGGCGCAGGAGATGACGTCATCGGCTGCGCCCGGTCACATGACATTGGCACAAGCATAAAGAAACCGTGATTGGAGGAGCGGCGCCGGAAAGGTGATGTATTAAACGTTTGTTGTTTTAACAGGTGCCGCAGCCTGGGGGACACATAATAAGGAGGGGGGGCTGTGTATTACTGCTGGGGGCCAGTGTAGTGCAATATGCACGGCATCCCCCCACCGCTGATGGACGGGGGGATGCCATGCATATTCATTACACTAATGAGGTGGCCCCACGTGACCGCCCGTGGTCACTGCGGCCCCCTCCTGCCTCCTCCAGCCCCCGGTCACAGCCCCCCCCAAGCAAATACCCAGTGACTAGAGTATAAGCCGAGGGGGGGACTTTTCAGCCCAATTTTTGGGCTGAAAAACTCGGCTTATACACCAGTATATACGGTAAGTAAAAACACCTATGCATGTGAGAAAAAATATAAAAACATGCGTTTTTTCAAAAAACTTAATTTTTGGATTTTTTGGGGATATATTATCTTTGTAAACTAAGGTTCTTGGTACACATATTGACCAATACCTTTTTGCCCATCAACCAGCTTCAAGGTGACCTTAGATCTGAAGGTTCCCTATCCTACCATGTCACACATTCCTTGGGCTCAGCTAAGCCTCCATTTTTATCATTTTTAAGTGGGAGGACTCACTTTAATCAAAGACCACCTGGGGTCGATGGGGGTGCAGAGTAAAGCTGTGGAGCCAATAACTCCAATAATTATGTAGAAATATGATGTAAATAAAAAGGTAGAGGAAATTTCTCCATTTATTATATTATTATTTTATTGTTGTAACTTGAGGGAGTTTTAACATTAATATGATCACTTGCTGTTATCAGCCACTATTTCTAATGAGATACTATTATTATTATTATTTATTTATATAGCGCCATTGGTTCCATGGCGCTTTACATAAGAAGTGGGGGTAACAAGAACAGGTACAGTACATACGAACAATCAAGGCTTGCTGATACACGACGGGAGAGGACCCTGTCCACGAGGGCTCACAGTCTACAGGGGTGGGAGAGGAGACAAGGGGTTAATTCTGTTTCTAATTGTTATGATTGCTCCCCCTATAAATATCCACCACCCATAACTGCATGTTTTACCTGATGAAGGCGAGCAATACTGCCGAAACGCGTTGTGAATAAACATCCTGTGACAAGAATCTCCTGGCTGGCCTCTCTCTGGCGCCTGCACACAATAGCTTCCTCCTTATTCTCCATATTTACAAGACTTGACAATCCTTTTGATGCAATTTTGTAAATACTTGTACTTTGATCTCTTTTTTTAAGCAAACAGTATTCTCCCTTCTTCTGATGAACCCCCTCACTACAAGTGGGGGAGAAATGCGTCAAGCAAATGGAGAAATTTTAATCCATTAATTGGAATTCACAGAACAATCAGCAACAATTATCAACCTCTAGGGTCATACCATTAAGTTAAGTGGACTATGGTGGAGGTTGTGTTACTATTGCTCAATCTACAGTCTAGCTTAAGGTTGACTCATAGGGTCAGCTGACGTGGTATGGGGGCACCCTAACTTACGGTGAAAATCCTCCATTGTTAGGCAGTGTTTTCTTTAAGGATATTTAGGTCCTCTTAGAATGTTGTTGGATTCATTTATGTGTCTTTCCTTTTAACCATTTTTGTCTTGTTGGTTTTCTGACTTTTTAATATTTGTACAATAAAGTTTGCTTTTTAACTATAACCTATCCAAAATTCGGTATTACTCTATAATTACAAATTGATATGATACCTACATACAAATTTCACTACATTGAGCAGTCCTTCTATTTTGTAGTCTAAACTTTAGTTTTGCCCCTAAAACTTTCCTTGAGATGTACTCAATTTTGCAACATAAACTTAAGTGCCTACATTTCGAAAAAAAAAAATTGTGGGGGTGGGGGAGGTGCAAAATACGAAATCTTGTTTGCAATCAATGAACCACATTTGTGGAGTATTTTGACGTATGGCATCCCATAGAAAATGTTGATTCTGAAGAAAGTTAAAGGTTTTCTGACAAATTTGTGGGGTTGTCCTCATGTATGCCGAACACAGTATATGTTAGCATTGAATGTCTATCAATTTCATTTTGGTAGGTAAATTAATGTAAAAAAAACAATATTTTGCCAAGTTATTTTTTTGTTGTTGAATTTATTTTTATTAGATCCTGTTTCAATTTCTTTGTCCAATAAAAGGATCTGCCATTTACATTTTTGTTGTTAGAATATACTGACATATCTATGTGGTTATATTGTGCTTGTGCATAGAAAATTGCATAGACATCTGCTATGAAAAAGTAATGATGTGCCCTTACAGACAATTACAAACAGTAGCTATAGGGATCTGGTGCCAGGCTGTATTCATAGTGATGCCATCATATCTCTGGGACTGGCTATCACAGAAGGGGCTCTGCTCCTTGTATAGTGCCATGGTACGGCTCGATGACAGCTTAGAGAGGGTGCACTGAGAGGAGTGCAGTTCTCATCACAGCTGATGTCTACACAATAATTCTTTATGGACAGGGGCAGTGGGTGCACTATCACCTTGATATAATAGTATGTGCCTTCCATACTGCAGCAGCTAGAAGTATTATTACCATCTGATAATCTGCCTGAAAAGTACACATTGTTATGACTTTTGTTTTGTGTAGAGAGTACAATACAAAATAATATTGTGGTTCTGTGTTATCCAGAGAAATCGATGTAAATACTTAAGTCTGTAAAAAGTTTGAGAAAAGTATTACAGGAATGATACCTTTATTGGCTAACAAGAAAAATGATATTTGTAAGCTTTCAGAGCTCAAGGCTCCTTCATCAGACAATATCTCAAATGAGTTACTGAGACATTTAAATACAAAATACAGCAGGAATAAGGAAATGGAGGTGTGCTAAGGAAATTAAAATGAAGTCTTTGTTAATGATGTAGATGACATGCAATGGTCTTTTACACATTAGAAGATCTTCTTGTGGAAGTGTTAATTGTGTCTAGGTAATGAGTCATGAATCCAAGTGTCAAATTAAGCCCTTTTGTTAAGGATTGGAACATTCTTATGAATTTGAATTCCCAGATTTTTCGTTCTCTGTCATTTTTAAAGTGACCTTTCAATATCAGGACTGTTAGGTCCGCCATGCTGTGTCCAGGTCTAGACAAGTGTATTCCTACAGGCATGTCCAGCTTATTTTTTATTGTATGTCTATGTAAATTCATCCTTGTTTGTAGCTTTTGCATTGTTTCCCCAATATACATTCCTGTAGTGCACTTTGTACATTGTATCATATACACCACATTGGAGGATGTACATGAAAAGAAGTCCATGATCTTATAGTCCTGGTTTGTGTTGGGTATAGGGACTGTGTCTGTTGGTAATATGTGGGTACACGTCTTGCATTTGTTTTCAGGCCTTACTCATGAGATTTAATGATGACAGGAGGAGGGAGGAGCTACAGTGAGAAGGAGGAGCTAGATGCAGAGCTCCACTCCCTCCATCCTCTTCTATCTACATAGAATCTCATTTCTAATAGCTACCTCTTCTATCTCAGTAATGGGGAAGTCTTCACTGATTACAGATAGGGATGTGCGAACAGCTTGTTTTTACCCGAATTCGTGCTTGGGGTTGCCCTGTTAAAGCAAACAAAGATTTAATACACCTGATATACTTACCGAGACCGCGTTCTCGCTTCCTGGTGTGACGCATGCTGCTTCACTTTCGGGCCACCTCTCATCTTCTGGGCATATGTGATTGGCTGTTGGAGCCAGTCACATGACTAATGCCTTGAAGTGGTGCAGCGCCGCTGCTCTGCCCATTCATGAGCAGCTAAGAAAATATTCATAAAATTATACTAGTTATACTAGTTACGACCTGTAGAGGTCTTAGTCTGTCCCCTTAAGAATAGAGTGTGCAAAGGGACCACCCTTCTTCTTCCTCTGAAAGAAAAAGATGTAGTCAGTTTCCCAGTTCTTCAGTGAAAAGATAAGACGTGTGTTTCTGGATCTCCATTCCTTACAACTTTCCTCTCGTCAGATGATTCCAGTAAGAGCAATGCAGTTACATGTTTTTGTGTAGAATCTGTGTGAACAGGTTATAATCATGTGTAAAACCTAAATATTATAGGTTATAATCCAGCTGTTAGTACAGGGAGAACTGTGTGACATGAGATGTGTTATACTCTGTAATTTTTCATGCTAGCATGTTTGCATTGTATGTACTTATAGATAAAGGTATTTCTGTGTAGAATAATGTAAAGTGAAGTGTATTGTGCTCTGAGATAAAGATTTGAGTTAATGCCTTTTGCAATGTATGCAGATAGATAGATGCATTCTGTATAGAATAGAGCCTGCTGCAGTGACCTTTACCCTAGCTACTCATGTTGACTGTAACCTGTGTTATCACTGTATTAGTGCTAGTTTATTTAATGCACCCAGTACTGACTGTGATTATTCTGTACTTGTATTCTATTTTTTACCACATACATTATGGTTCACATAATCAAGTTCATCACCTCAATAATAGAGACGAGCGAGTACTAAAATGCTCGGGTGCTCGAAGCTCAGGCCGAGCATCCCAAGATACTCGTGTACTCGGCCCGAGCTCCGAGCCCAATGTTATCCTATGGGAAAATCAAGTATTTTTCTGGCATGACCCCCGGAAGCATGGATAAACCCTAAAAATGTCACAAAAGTATCAAAACAGTGCTAATATGACATGGGAACAGCATGGGGAAGACCCCTGTAAGCATTTCAGACTCCAAGGTCACTGCTGTGAACAATGTTGTCAGACTATTACGCCACTTTTACGGACTGTCAAGTAAACGTTACAAAATGAAACCAAAATGGATTTTCCTGGAGAAAATATTAAGGGCTCATACGCACTTGTGAGACAGAGTTGGTGTATGTTAGTTTTTTGGATTACGTGAAAGTTTTGTTTTTTTTTAAATGTGTGGCACTCCCATGCCCCTGGGAAGAGACGTACATGAAGGCCTCTTTAAATAATGTGACCATTTTAAGGAAGTGGGTCTTTTGTAGTATTGTCCTTTGGCAGGGCAGCCAGAAATTGGGAGGCACCCCAATGCCCCTGGAAAGAGACGTGCATGAGGGCCTCTTTAAATAATGTGCCCATTATAAGGAAGTGGGTCTTTTGTAGTATTGCCCTAGGCAGAGCTGACAAAAATTGTGAGGCACTCTGATGCCCCTGGATAGAGGCGTGCATGAGGGCCTCTTTAAATATTGTGTCCATTATAACGAAGTGGGTCTTTTGTAGTATTGCCCTAGGCAGGGCTGCTAAACATTGGGAGGCACCTCAATGCCCCTGGATAGAAAGGTGCATGAGGGCCTCTTTGAATAATGTGCCCTTTATAAGGAAGTGAGTCTTTTGTAGTATTGCCCTAAGCAGGGTTGCTAAACATTGGGAGGCACCCAATGCCCCTGGATAGAGACGTGCATGAGGGCCTCTTTAAATAATGTGCCCATTATAAGGAAGTGGGTCTTTTGTAGTATTGCCCTAGGCAGGGCTGCCAAAAATTGTGTGGCACTCTGATGCCCCTGGATAGCGGCGTGCATGAGGGCCTCTTTAAATAATGTACCCATTTTAAGGAAATGGGTCTTTTGTAGTATGGCCCTAGGCAGGGTTGCTAAAAATTGTGTGGCACTCTGATGCTCCTGGATAGAGGCGTGCATGAGGGCCTCTTTAAATAATGTGCCCATTTTAAGGAAGTGCGTCTTTTGTAGAATTGCCCTAGGCAGGGCTGACAAAAATTGTGAGGCACTCTGATGCCCCTGGAAAGAAACATGGGGGAGAGCCTCAAAATATTGTTCCCATTACAAAAGAGCGGGTCTCCTGTACTTGTAATGCCCATTCTGTAAGCATGGACTAAAACATTTACCCCTGGGGGGTATACATGAAACGACTGCCTAACTTCTGAACGGTTAGGGTCATCATCATCATCAATATGATGTAAAAAAATTATGTTTTTGTGGCATCATGAACCACGGTCGCTCTGATCATATGATGGTGGCGGATGAGGAGAAGGAGGAGCAGTACAGCAAGTAGCCAAAGACATGAAGTGTGTACCCATGTGTGGGTGTGCGGAGGTGCATGGCAATTTACCGGCACACAATTTAAATTCCGCTATCATTTGGTGGTGGTGTGGTAAAGTCAGGCCCAATCCAACCCTTGTTCATCTTGATTAGAGTCAGCCTGTCAGCATTTTCAGTTGACAGGCGGGTGCGTTTATCAGTAATGATTCCACCTGCGGCACTAAAAACACGCTCTAACAAAACACTAGTGCAGGGCACGCCAGGACTTCCAAGGTGTAGAGAGCCAATTCCTGCCACGTGTCCAGCTTGGATACCCAATAATTATAAGGCGCAGAGGAGTCTAGGAGCACTTTTGTACGATCAGCAAGGTACTCCCTCAGCATCTTGGCAAACTTTGCAGTCCTTGTGACACTACCCCGCACCTCAGGGCCTGTGCTACGGGAGGTGCTGAGAAAAGTGTCCCAGATCTTGAAGAGTGTTCCCCTACCTCTGCTGGATTGGACTTGTGCCTCTCTCGGCCAGACGCCTTGGTTGTCCACCGAATCGTGACCTCTGCCGCTAGTGTTTTCAGAAGGGAATTTTTTTACTAATTCCGTGACTATGGCCTTCTGGTACTGCAGCATCTTTGTAGACGTCTCCGCCTCGGGAATAAGAGAAATAAAGTTCTCCTTGTAGCGTGGGTCTAAAAGTGTCTCCAACCAGTAGTGAGTGTCCGCCAAGATGTTGATAACGCGAGGGTCACGAGACAGGCAGCATAACATAAAGTCAGCCATGTGCACCAGTCTGTTAACAGGCAAAACTTCAGGGTCCTCACCAACAGCATGACTGTCCATTTTGGCCTCATCATCCTCCTCCTCCTCTCCCCTGCCCTCTGGCCATCCACTCTGAACCGATGGTATGACGTTTGTGCATGTATTACCGTCAATACCGCATGAAAGTAGCTCTATTTCTTCATCCTCCTCCTCGTCATAGTCCTTCAATGCACGTTGGGATGAGATAAGGCTGGGCTGTGTGTAATCACCCAGTACGGTTTCTTGCTGCAACTCATCGTGCTCCGGCTGCAATGCATCGTCTTTGATTTTGAGCAGAGAGCGTTTTAGAAGACAGAGAAGTGGGATGGTGACGCTAATGATGGCGTCATCGCCGCTCACCATCTTGGTGGAGTCCTCAAAGTTTTGGAGGACGGTACATATGTCGGACATCCATGTCCACTCCTGAGGTCTTATGTGTGGAGTTTGAACTGTATACCGACAGCCTAGTTGATGCTGGTACTCAACAACTGCCCTCTTCTTCTCACAAATCCTGACCAACATGTGCAGTGTGGAATTCCAAGGCGTGGGGACATCACACACCAGTCTGTGAGCCGGAAGCTGCAAACGCCGCTGAAAGCCGGCAAGGCCGGCAAAAGCATTAGGTTACTTTCTAGAATGGGCACACAGGCGGCGTACTTTGACGAGCAGATCCGACAGCTCCAGGTAGGATTTCAGAAATTGCTGAACCACGAGGTTCAGCACATGGGCCACACATGGAACATGTGTCAGCTCGCCTCGCCTCAGAGCCGCCACAAGGTTGCAGCCACACACGACCATGCCTGGCTGTAGGTTCAGCGGTGTGAGCCAGTGATCTGCCTGCTGTTTCAGAGCTGTCCACAACTCTTCAGCATTGTGGGGTTTGTCACCTACGCATATTAGCTTCAGCACAGCCTGTTGCCGCTTAGCTGAGGCAGTGCTTCCAGCTTGGGACTGGTGTGGAGGGTGAAGTAGAGGAGGAGGAGGAGGCTGAAGAGCATGACATTCTGGAGCTGTACACTGTGGGTAAAACCCTGACTGAGTTAGGGCCTGCAGTCCTTGATATTGGAAGGTTGTGTTCCGTCCCAAGCTCAGACTGGGTTCCGGCTTCCAGAATATTAACCCAGTGTGCCATCAGCGAGATGTACCGGCCCTGCCCACAAGCACTTGTTCACGTGTCGGTGGTTAGGTGAACTTTTCCTGAAACTGCGTTGTTAAGGGCACGTCTGATGTTTTGTGACATGTGCTTATGTAATGCGGGGACGGCACACCGTGAAAAATAGTGGCAGCTGGGGACCGAGAAACATGGGACAGCCGCCGCCATCAGGTTGCGGAATGCTTCCGTCTCCACTAGCCTAAAAGGCAACATTTCCATCGCAAGCAGTCGCGAAATGTATGCATTTAGAACTGTGGCCTGTGGGGCGTTGGCAGTATATTTGCGCCTGTGTTCCAAAGATTGGTGTATGGATAACTGAACGCTGTGCTGGGACAAGGACGTGATTGATGATGGTGCTATTTCTGCTTGTGTAACTACAGGTGAAGGACAGGAGGCATCTTCGCATGCAGTACGGATAGGGGATTGTCTTGCATGCACAACAGTGGAAGACACAACGGTGTCACCCGCAGACACTGCTCTTGGACTCAGGTGTACATCCCACAAAGTCGGGTGCTTTGCTGACATGTGCCTGATCATGCAGGTGGTGGTCAGGCTGCTAGTTTTGCTACCCCTGCTGATGCTGGCATGGCAGGTGTTGCAAATGGCCTTTTTGGAATTATCTACAGACACCTTAAAAACAGCCTGACCCGGGAAGACCTAACAGTTGTACTGGCGACTTCTGTCGTGTTGCTGTTCCAGGGAACGGTTGCCTGCCTTCTGCCTACGGACAGCACCCTGCTTCTTCCGGCCTGTTGTGATGCTAGGCCTAACTCCCCCTGTGCACTGCTGTCCTCGCTCTGCGTGTCCTCCTGCCAGGTTGGGTCAGTTACTGGATCATCCACCACGTTGTCTTCCACTTCCGCACCCTGGTCCTCCTCCTGACTTTCTGGAAATTGTGTCTCATCATCGTCCACCTCTTGTTGAGACACGTTCCCACCGTTGCCTTCGTGAGACCGTGACTGCTCAAATATTTGTGCATCGGTACATACGATGTTTTCATGACCCAATTCAACCGGAGCTGGCGAGAGGCCAGAATCTACGAATGGATAAGTGAACAGCTCTTCAAAGTGTCCAAGTGTGGGATCAGTTATGTCCGGGACGAGGCACTCGGTATTGTGGGAGGAAGGAGGATCAGGGTGTGGAATGTGCGGTCCAGTCTCACGGCTACTGACACTTGACCATGTGGAAGACAGGGTATTTGTGGTGGTGCCAAACTGACTGGAAGCATTCTCCACTATCCAACTAACAACCTGTTGACACTGGTCTTGGTTTAATAGTGGTGTACTGCTGCGGTCCCCTAGAAATTGGGACAAGAAGGTCGAGTGGGATGATGTGGGCGTTTGTTGTGGCACAATTCGAGCTTGCACACGGTCTCGGCCTCTGCCTGCACCACCATCACGTCCAGTTCCTTGTCCCTTGCCACCGGCCTTGCGCATTTTCAATGTTGTGCTGCCTGTATACAGCTAAATGAAGGCGTCCAAAAGATGTTTTTTAGCTGCACACTGAGATTACATATTAGAGCGGTTTAATCCCGGTAGCTGGAACAGTCAGACACAAACGCTGACGCGTATACCGTGTTTTGACGTATACTACTTGGAGCTACAACCCACTCCTGGCGCACAAAAATGCTAAGTGAATGCAGACAAGAGTTGGTTTTTAGCTGGACACTGAGATTAGAGATTAAATCCCAGCAGGTGTACCGGTCAGACACAAACGCTGACGAGAATACAGAGTGTTTTGGCGTATCCTAATTTACGCTCCAACCCACTCCTGCCTATAGAGAGCTAAATTAATCCCTAAAAGCACTGTTTTGGGATGGATGAGCTTGTACACCATCCCCAGATGTGATGCAGACTGGTATACTGGCACAACGAAGTTTGCTATATGCCCTGCCTCCCTGCCTGCCTGTATACAGCTCTATTAGTCCTCAGAAGGACTGTGGTGGTAATTAGACTGGCAGCCCTGCGTCTACACTAGCTGACAGGCCACAAATCTGTCCCTCAATCAGCAGCAGCTTTCCCTACACTGACTGTCTGTGGAGCAGAGTGACGAGCACAGTGTGGTCAGGTCTTATAAAGACTTGATCACGCTGTGCGGCCAGCCAATCACTGTAAAGCCACAACCAACAGGGCTGTGGCTTTACAGTGGCTGTTAGCCAATCCCGGGCTGGCTCTGTAAGGAGCGCCAACATGCAGGGAGGTGGACCCCAAGCATAGCAAGAGTATCGCGAGATTACTCGGTACTCGCCGAGTACCCCGAGTATCGAGATATTTGTGCGAGTACCGAATAGTGACAAGCATACTTGCTCATCTCTACTCAATAAATATAGACCCCAGAAATCCTACAGTCTGTTCCTTGGGGAACTGAACAAGGGTTAAGCTGTATGCTAGATATCCACAGCTCTACATGCAGGCAGTAGTTGAGCAGACTGTATCGGACCACTAACACCCATGCTGCACCGCATACGGGTATTACAGCAACCGCCATAGAACCTCAGGGAAAAAGAGCCCAGCACCCCAGCAAGTGCAACGTTATTCCCACCACTCGGAAGCTTGTCCGCATATAGAATCAGTTTCCTGCCAAAGCATTCAGCAGTCTGCAGCTAAGTGCACCATGTCTTGAAGTCTCACAGCCTCACTCAAAGTGAGGTCATGAGCAAGCTCTAGCAAGTCATCAATAGCAGAGCTTGCTGCTGTCGCTCGCGCCGATGTCAAGGCGGCCAGAGCGAGATCCTCCTTCAACGCACGATAGATGCAACTAAAGCTGAGTCAGGCAGAGCATGATGCAGAAAGTGTGCGCCTACAAGCGTCTCTAGAAATACTTGCCACAGACAAAGAGACAGCAGCTGCAACAGCTAAAGCAGAGTGCTTGGAAGCTGCAGAAATTTCTGGCTATATAAGACTCAACAACTTTCTTGGATTGGATGTAGGCCTGAAGGATCCAGCACAATGCGTCACAGAGTACGTCCATCAGCATCAACATTCCGGCATAGACGATAGCCTTGATACACCACATCAACCAGCTTACGCTGATTACCAGCGATCCAACCCTGAACTTCGCTGCTTCTGTGGCGCCCCACTAAGCAGGTGTCACAGAGGGGTACTGCACCCGTAAAAGAGGTGCAGATGCTCCAGCTGCAGGTAGACCCTAGGATGGTGGGTGGGACCCATTTCCAGCACTCCCTCATTAGCTTACAGGGTGCGAGGTTACCCAGGAGGGGATATAATCACCTCTAGGGGGAACAAGAAGAGCTTTTCACCTCTAGCGCTTTTACCTCTAGGTCTTTGACCTCGAGGGCTTTGCTGCTAGGTCTCTCGGCTGAGGGACCAGGAGGAGAGATGGAAGAAGAAGAGAGGGTTTAAGGAGAATGAGAAAGGAGCTTTCCAGGAGAGCAGCCAGCCTGGGAAAGAGGAACCAGTGAGAAACGTTCTCCCAGACAGCTAACCGGGCACCGGAGCCCGCAGACTGCTGGAGCTATACACACAGCAGAGAATCCGGATTCCCGAGGAGTCTTCAAGTCTCCCGGGCACCAGAGCAGTCTACAAGAAGGGTACCAGGCACCGCCAAGGGAATGAGAGGCCAGTCAGTAGAGGGTTACCCAACGACAGCGAAGGTGAGAGAGGACAGGAGGCCAGGCTGGATTCTAAATCAACCAGGCTTCACACCAAACATGAAAGCAGAAAAGAACAGACACGGGTTAGTTAATGAAGGCACACCAAGGGTTCCACCATACCACCTCGGATCCACTTGCAGCCAACCGTTAGCTACCTGTTCTGGTAACATCTAAAGTGCTGAACTGTGAACTGTAACTGCAACTGCTACAACTAACAGTAAAGTACCTGGAGGAAAAGTGACTTTGCCTCTAACTGTGTTTTCTTTTCACGAACTTGTTCCCCATACAGGAACGCTGCCCCGGAGATCCAGCCCTACCTGTAGAGGACTTTGCCAACTAGCCGCGATACCATCTACCTCCGGCGGACTGTGGTGGCGCTGGTGACTCCTCACCAGAAACTACAAGTGGCGTCACGACAACTTGTAAATATAGTCCCCTGTAAATATACCCTTTTTCAAAGAAGTTCCCCAGGACACGGGATCAGGCGCGACCACCACTCCCGTGACACAGCAACGCTTCCGTTGAGCCTGATACACTGCCAGCCAATCAGACTGGCCAGATCGCTCATTGGCTGGCAGTGCGGCCACGTGACAAACCCATGTGACCGCTAGCCGCATGCTGATTGGCTGAAATCTCACAGGTCCTTCAGCCCATCTTCTCCCGGTGATCTGAGGTCTTGTGACGTCCGGAGGTCTTCGGTACCGGTCCCAGTACATAAGGTACAGGCCCCACAGAAGGTGAGTATGAATGTTTATTGTTTTTAACCCCTTAGATTAACTTGTAGGGTACTTTTGTAGTGTATCTGTTTAGATACACTGCAAAAGTACAGGTTACTATTCTGACTCGCTGGACTCGCAACGAGTACCGAGTCTCGGACCCGAACTCGTTAGAGACCAGCGATTCCGAGTATTTCAGGATTCGCCCATCCCTAGGAGATATCTAAGACGTGCTAAATTAAAAATATATATACAAAACAGAAAAAAGAAAAAAGGGTTAAAAGCGTCTGATTAGAGGTTGATTGTTGAATTCTTTCCAAGAAGTCGATAACTGTAAAGAAATAGATAAATGTCACAATCAACCTCTAATCAGACACTTTTAACGCTTTTTTCTTTTTTCTGTTTTTCTTTAATCACAGACAATTTAGCACGACACATATAGGATTGGATATTGTCCATATTGATAATTACCTATATTCTCTCGGATCTAGCCCCATTTTTTTCTTCTTCTGCTCTATA
Source organism: Allobates femoralis (assembly GCA_033576535.1). NCBI lineage: Eukaryota > Metazoa > Chordata > Amphibia > Anura > Aromobatidae > Allobates > Allobates femoralis. The sequence continues at coordinate 26,009,743 of JARQOC010000007.1, forward strand.
TAGTTTTCATTTTCACTGATACGGATATTATATATATATTTTTTACCACTATATATATATATATATTTTTTTTTTTTACCATTAATTAAGCACGTCTTAGATATCCCCCCTTTTCTCTTTCCATTATTTAGGATATCCTTTCTGCAGTTCTGGCTTCTACTTTCTTTGAGTCTTTTATTGACCATAGCTCTATAAGGCTTTATTCACTTTGGCTTGGTATGAAAATATATATAGCATACCAGGCAGAAACACTGCAAATATTGAACACACATCACTATTTAGATATATATTTTTTTCGTGAGTTTGATTCCACATGAGGACCTTACTGTTCTTGATCCCTCACATATTTTTATATGTTTGTGAATTTTGTTTTGCTTTTCTTACTAATATGATATATGATATGTACACTTGATGGATACCACCCACTGTGTTTTGCTTCTGTATAACTTTTATCGGCTGACACGGTATTTTGTTTTGCAAACATTGTGACGTCAGATGTAGACCCTCCCTTCATGCTGATGTAATTCTCATCATGTTTTTGGCGCCTTCTTTCTTTTAAATGTGTAATTATTCAGTGTAATCGTGTTGTTCCCTGAGGAAGGAGCTCGGGAGGAGGCTCCGAAATGCGTCGGAAAAAAAAAGGCTGTAGCTGAACCAGACTCACGTGTCTGTGTTTCTTTGGTCTCGGAGCAGCTGCGCGGACACTAAGGCACTTTGTCCAAGAATCTGCATGATTAAGAAACGGGCGGATACGTGAGATGTTCTTGAGTTGGAGTCGGCAGGAGGTGGCGAGGGCTTGGATGTTTGGCTTCAAGGAGAGGGAGGAGTCGAGGGTGACCCCGAGGCACTTTGCGTGGGGGACTGGAGTGAGGGAGCAGTCGTTGACTAGGATTGACAGGTCTGGTAGAGGGGGAGGGCGGCTGGGGGGGGAGACAATGAACTCTGTTTTGTCCATGTTCAACTTGAGGAAGCGAGCAGAGAAGAAGGATGAGATGGCGGACAGGCATTGGGGGATTTTAGACAGAAGGGAGGTGATGTCGGGCCTGAAGAGGTAGATCTGGGTGTTGTCGGCGTAGAGATGGTACTGGAGGCCATGGGACTCGATGAGTTGACCTAGGCCGAGGGTGTAGATGGAGAAAAGTAGCGGTCCAAGTACCGATCCCTGGGGGACGCCGACAGTAGTGGGGTAGGACGAGGAAGAGGTGTGGGAGTAGGTGAAGCTGAAAGTGCGGTCCGTAAGGTATGAGGAGATCCTGGAGAGGGCGAGGTCAGTGATACCAAGGGATTCTCGGATTTGGAGTAGGAGGGAGTGGTCGACTGTGTCGAAGGTGGCGGATAAGTCAAGGAGGAGGAGGACAGAGTAGTGTTTTTTTCTCTTCGCGGTCAGGAGGTCATTGGTGACTTTAGTAAGGGATGTTTCGGTGGAGTGGTGAGGTCGGAAACCGGATTGCAGGCGGTCGAAGAGGGAGCGGGAGGATAGGTAGGAGGACAGTTCAGAGTGGACGTGTTGTTCAAGTAGTTTGGAAGCGAAAGGGAGAAGGGATATTGGGCGGTAGTTGGCGACGGATGATGGGTCGTGGGAGGGTTTTTTGAGGATGGGTGAGATCAAGGCATGTTTGAAGGATGAGGGAAAGACGCCATTAGTGAGTAATAGGTTGAAGAGGTGGGTTAGGGCAGGGATGAGGACAGTGGTGAAGTTTGGGATGAGATGGGTAGGGAGTGGGTCGAGGGCGCAGGTGGTGAGGTGAGATCGTGACAGGAGGGTGGAGAGCTGGGCTTCAGTCACGTTGGAGAAGCTTCCTTTGGTCGAGAAGGGTTGGGTGGTAATGTTGGTGGGTTGGGGTGACGTTGTGCCAAAGCTTTCTCTAATTTTATCAATCTTGTGTTTGAAGAAGGTGGCGAAATTGTCGGCGGAGATGAGGGGGGAAGCAGGAGGTGCTGGGGGGCGGAGAAGGGAGTTGAAGGTTTTGAATAGTTGTTTGGGGTTTCGGGACAGTGTGTTGATTCAAGAAGAGAAATAAGTTTGCTTTGCGGCGGTGAGTGCGTCCTTGAAGTTGGAGAGGGATTGCTTGTACATGGTGAGGTGGGCCATGGAGTGGGATTTCTTCCATCTCCGTTCAGCGACCCTGGACGTTCGGCGAAGATCTTATGTGAGAGAGGTGAGCCAGGGTTGTCTGTGTGTGTGGGTTTTGGTGTGTGTGAGGGGGGCAGCCTGGTCGAGAGCCGCAGTTAGTGTGGAGTTGTAGAGGGTGGCAGCAGTGTTAACGTCGGGTGAGGAGGCAAGGTCTGTGAGAGGGAGGAGGGAGTGGGAGAGTGAGTTGAAATTGATAAGTTTAAGGTTTCTGCGTGGGTGACTGAGTTTCTGGAGAGGGGGGGTGAGGTAGGGGGAAAGAGGGAGGAGAAGGTCAACAGGTTGTGGTCAGATTGGAAGAGGGGTGAGTTTGAGAGGTCGGTGAGGGAACAGAGGCGGGAGAAGATGAGGTCAAGCGTGTGGCCGTCTTTGTGAGTGGCTGAGGAGCACCATTGGGAGAGGCCAAAGGAGGTGGTCAGAGATAGGAGTCGGGAGGTAGCCGGGTCGGGGGTGTCGATGGGGATGTTGAAGTCGCCCATGATGATGGTGGGGATGTCGGAGGAGAGGAAGTGGAGAAGCAAAGTGTTGAAGTGGACAAGGAAGGAGGCGGTGGGTCCCGGGGGTCAGTAGATGACCGCGAGCTTGAGGTTGCAGGGGGAGAAAATGCGAACAGAGTGCAGTTCAAAGGAGGGAAAGGAGGTGGAGGAAGGTGGTGTAGTTGGGATGAAGGAGCAGCTGTCGGACAAGAGTATACCCACACCACCGCCACGGGTGCTATTAAGGCGTGGTGTGTGGGAAAGTGTGAGTCCGCCGTAGAAGAGGGCGGCAGGGGAGGCTGTGTCGGCGGGGTCGAGCCAAGTTTCGGTGATGCCGAGGAATTTGAATTTAATGGTGATGAAGAGGTCGTGGATGTAGGAGAGTTTGTTGCACACTGAGCGGGCATTCCAGAGTGCTCCAGGCAGGGGGACTGGTGTTGGGTGAATGGGCATAAGGTTGTGGGGGTTGCGAAAGTTTGTAATGGGGGATGGGCGTAAATTGGGGGTGAGTGGAGGGATGTGGTGGGGGGGTCCCGGATTGGGGGATATGTCACCTGCAAGTAGGAGAAGCAGCGAGAGGGTTAGGAGGTGGGAGCAGGAGAGTTTGCGTGGGGGTCGTGCGTGTGTGGAGAAGAGGGATTGGGTGTGGAGGAACAGTTCGGAAGAGGGGGTGAGGTGGATGGGTAGGAAGGATGGAGAGATCACTATGGCCTTGGTGGGTGGAGGGATGTTCGGGGTTAGGAGGAAGTGGAGTAGGATGGGGGTAAAGGTGAAGAGGAGGGGAACCATTGTGGGTAGCAGGTTTTGGCGGTAAGAAATCACAGGGGTGGGATGGGGCAGGGGAGGTGTGTGGATGGGGAAGGGGTGTGGACAGAGCTAGGGGGTGGCGGGGAGAAGTTGGGGGTGGCGCACGGTGCGGGGTGTGGTGTGGCCAGGGGTAGGGTGCGGTCGGGTGGTGGGGTGCAGCCTGGGGTGGGGTGGAGTCAGGGATTTGAATAGGAGGGGTGGAGTGTAGCCGGGCGTGGAAGACAGCTAGGGAAGTGGAACAGCCAGGGACATAGAAATAGCCCGGGACACAGAAAAGCCAGGGATGGGGTACAGCCAGGGTAAGGTACAGCGAGGGGGTGCCGCCGTGGTCACAAGTGAGGTGCAGTCCATGGATGGAGTGGTGCAGCCAGAGATGAGATGGTGGAGCCGGAGATGAGATGGTGGAGCCAGAGATGAGATGGTGGAGCTGGAGATGAAATGATGGAGCCGGAGATGAAATGATGGAGCCGGAGATGAGATGGCGCAGCCGGGTGATAGGGTGGCGCAGCCGGGTAAAGAGGTGGTGCTGTCGGATGATGAGGTGGTGCTGCCGGATGATGGAATGGTGCAGCTGGGGATCAAATGATGCAGCCATGGATGGGGTGGTGGAGCCAGGGGATCCAGGGTAGTCAGGAGAGTTGACAGCAGGCAAGTGGTCGGTGGCAGCCAGGAGCCAAGCGTAGCCGGGAGGGTCAGGCGTAGCCAGGAGGGTCACGCGTAGCTAGGAGGGTCAAGTGTAGCCAGGAGGGTCAAGCGTAGCCAGGGGGGGGGGAGGGCCCAGCTTGGGGGGGTCAGACACGGCCAGGAGGGTAAGTTGCAGCCGCAGGGCTGGGTGCAGACTGGGGCCAAATAGAGTAAGGGCCCAGATGGAGACAAGCCAAAAAGCAGCCGGGGCCAGGACAGCAGTCAAGGGCCCAGGTGCAGTAGACAGGGACCAGGAGTGGGGGCCAGGGGTAGCCTGGGGTCCTTTTTGTAGCTGGGGGCTGGTGCAGTCAGTGGATGGTGGGGGGCCCCTCTGTCTCCTCACCTGTCTGGCCATGGTGTCGTAGGAGCGCTGGTTCTCCTGTCTCTGCGGTGGGTGGCTGGTCAGTGCGGGCAGGGCGGTCCAGGGCATCAGGCATCGTACAGCCGCTGTGGGCCGGGGACCCGGCCGGGAATGCGGGTCCCGCCGGCAGAGCGCGCAGCCACCGCTGCGCTCGCGTGAGGTCCCGGGAGCGGTGGTGGGCAGGAGGGACGAGCCGCCGGCTAGGTGACCGCGGGTCCACAGGTTCAGAGTGGCGCCGGGTGTCGCTGGAGGAGGCCTGCACCCACGGTGATGGTGCCTCCTGTTGGAGCGGGTCCTGGGTAAGAAGAGCGGGGACTCCGTTATCAGAAGCTTAGAGAAATGAGTGACTTGTTGATAGCGTTACAGGTTGCCCAGTAGGAAGGAGATTTGCCCGGACTGGCATTCTTATACACTGCTAGGGATGTCAGTCCAATAGTACAAAAACTTCCTTACAACCTACAAGAAAAATGGGTCATGTATGGTTCACGGTATAAGCAAACTCATAATGTGCTGTTCCCTCCTTTCTTTATGTCGGTAGAATTTATTAACCAACAAACTAAAATCAGAACTGACCTTAGTTTTGACTTCACTCTGTCATATTCCACTGTCCCCGGTGTCAAACCTAGTAGGACACCCGTGGCAGTCCACAAAACTAATATTGTTTCCACAGATCCTCCTCACAATACGAAAAAGCCCCCTTCAGAAGAGACCAAACCTCAGGATGTCAGCAAGCAGTATCCCCGCACAGGAAACCACATCCTCTACGAAAATGCAGAGCCATCAGGGAGAAGTCTTTAGAGGATCGCAAAGATTTCCTCAAGGAGAACAACATCTGCTTCAAATGCTGTGCCACAACCTCTCACCTTGCCAGGAATTGTGAAGCTAGCGTCAAATGTGTAGAATGCAGCTGCATGGCTCAAAAATACAGCCTTGCACCCTGGATCACCCCCAAGAGTGTTGTCACAAGCTGAGGAGCACAATGGGAAGCAGAAAAAAACACTGGCGAAGGCACCCCCGAGGTGTACTGAGACCTGCGGAGGACATGTGGGAGGAAGATCACGTTCAAAAATCTGCCTTGTCTGAGTCTACCCAGCAGGCCACTGGGACAAAGCAATCAAGCAATCGAAATATACGCGATTCCTGGATGACCAAAGTAGCAGGTCTCTAGCCAAGTCCATCTTCTTCAACAGCTTCAGCATTGTAGGACCCGATTCGCCCTACTCCATGAAGACGTGTTCAGGTACCATTGAGACGGCGGGGAGGAAAGCAACCTGATACAATGTGGAGTCCATAGCTGGCCAGACCAGCATATCACTACCGACTATCCTGGAGTGCAACCAGATTCCTGACAATAGGTCTGAGATACCTTCACCGGAGGTGGCGATATATCATCCCCATCTGAAGCGTATAGCTCACCTGATACCTAAGTTGGACCCAGAAGCTCCAATAGCTCTACTCTTGGAAAGAGATATACTAAGAGTCCACAAGTCTAGAGAGTCTATCAATGGCTTGCAGAACACACCATACGCACAGAGGCTTGACCTTGGATGGGTCATTATAGGAGACATCTGCCTAGGAGGAGCACACGAGCTGACCTTAGTCAACAGTATGCTCACCAGCACTCTAGAAAATGGACATCCATCTCTATTCCAGCCATGTCAGAATAGTCTGCTGGTAAAGGAGTTACTGAGCAACACTCCCCTGCCTTACCCTTTCTCAGCTCCTTCAAACGAAGACGACGCATATGAAGGTGAACAAGACCACATTGGATGTACAGTTTTCAAAGGAAGACAACAAGACAGCGATGTCCATAGAAGACAGGATGTTCTTGGACATCATGGATCGAGAGATAGTCAAAGACAAGTCAAACAGTTGGGTCGCACCTCTACCATTCCGACCCAGAGACGAGGTCTACCCAACATCATCGAACTGGTCTACAGTCGATTCATCTCCCTCATACACAAGCTTCAGAAGTCACCTGAGACAAAGGAACATTTCTTTACCTTCATGGGAAAGATATTCCAAAACAACCACGCATAGATTGCACCTGCACTTCAACACTCAGAGGAGTGTTGGTACTTACCCATATTCGGAGTATACCATTGTTGGCCTAATGCATATTGATCTGTATGTATTGCAACAACTATTGTTTGTTTAATATGATGTGATTTTATGTCTGCATGCATATTGTTCAGATGTCAACAAAGTTAAAAAAAAAAAAAAAAAGAAAAAAGGTCCTCATTCAGGGACAGGATGTACCTCCCCCTGCTCCCTGTGCACACATTCTAGTGTGGAGCTGAAAGCTGAAAGTCACAGCAGATTTCTCTCTCCCTCTCCCAGAAACCAGATTGATCCTATTCTCATGTTGTAAGCTGGATGTTCTTAATTCTCAATGAATGAACATTCTCTGTTGCTCGCTGTGGGCATCAATCTGATTAACGCGCTGCTAACAGGTTATGGGCCCAGGAGTCACGGAAGTCCCAAACCTCCAGAGCACAGAGATAGAAAGACAACAGCAAACTGAGAAGAAGAAAAGATGGCCACCACCAGCAGCTCAGCAAAGTTTACAGTGCCAAGCCTGAATAACCAGAACTACCAATCCTGGAAATTCAAGGTGAAGATGATGCTGATAAGAGAAGGTACGTGGAAATACACTCAGGAGCTCAAGCCTGACCCAGTACCACAGGACTGGCTAGAGATGGATCAGAAAGCACAGAGCACCATATCACTCAGCATAGAGGATGATCAGATCGTGCATGTGTGTAAGTGTGAATCTGCAAAGGAAATGTGGGAGCAGCTGCAGAAAGTACATGAGAGGATAAATCTAAGTAACAAACGCTATCTAATGAGAAAGCTATATCAGTCTAAGCTACACAGTGACCAGGACATGCAGGACTACATTAGAAGCACTCTAGAGACCGTAGAGCACGTGCGGGGCATTGGGGAAGATATGAAGGACTTCCATGTAGCAGCACTACTACTTAGTGGTCTCCCAGAAAGCTATGACACACTTGTAACTGCACTAGATGCACGCCCAGATGATGAGCTTACATTGGAGTACGTCAGAGGAAAGCTTGTAGATGAAGATAAGAGAAAGGCAGAAAGTGTGAGCAGCAAAATATGCAACAAGGAAACTGCTTTACAAACACAGAACGTGCCCACTAGCAGAAACCACCCTAAAGAAACACGTGAATGTTTTGTATGCAAGAAGCCAGGTCATTTAAAAGCTGAATGCAGAGTCTGGAAAGCTAAAATGAATCAGCTGAAGAAGCAAAACAGTCAACAAAGAGTTAAGAGTGCTATATTTGAAAATAATGATCCTGTAAATACTGAGGCTGCATTCACATTAGTCAATGCATTTAAATCAAACCATGCATGGTGTATAGATTCTGGTGCAACCAGTCACATGACCAATGACAGAGACTTCTTTACTAAGCTTAACCAAAGCAAGTCAGAGAAAGTGATAATGGCGAATGGTCAGTGTATGAACTCAGAAGGCATAGGAGATGGTTATATTGATTGTAACATCTCTGCAACGCAAAGCAGAAGGATTCATGTAAAGGATGTGCTATATGTGCCTAGTCTTGAAAATAATCTATTATCCGTGAAAAAGCTTACAAAACAAGGGAATGAAGTTACGTTTAAGCACGATAGCTGCATCATCTCAAAGGAGGGTCACACACTAGCAAAAGGAAAAATCAAAGATGAACTGTATCAGTTGAAATGTAAAGAGTGTGTATACACAGCTAAGCAAGAAATGCACAAGAACTGTATTCATGTATGGCACAGACGGCTTGCGCATAGAGACCCAGAAGCAATAAGAAAGTTATTTCAAGAACACTTAGCTGACGATATTACAATTGATCCATGTAACCAGACAATGAGGTGTACCAGCTGTATCAAAGGGAAAATGTCCAGAAAGGCCTTTCCTAAGAAAAGTACTACAAGAACAGAACAACCACAAGATTTAATACACACAGACATCTGTGGCCCAATGCGTATTCAGACCCCTGGAAAGAAGAGATATTTTCTTGCATTCATTGATGACAATTCAAGATACACAGTTGTCTATCGTCTTCACAGCAAAAATGAAGTTCCAGAGAAACTTGAAATATATCTAGCTGAAGTATATAACAAGTTTGGGAGGATGCCAAAAATTCTACGTGCAGATAATGGGACTGAATATACAAGTAATGCGACACAGAGCATTTTAACGAAAAATGGAATCATATTTCAGACTACTGTACCATACACCCCTGAGCAAAGTGGTGTAGCAGAAAGAAGGAACCGAACACTCTGTGAAAGCGGAAGGAGTATGTTATTTGATGCAAATCTGCCTACAGAATATTGGGGCGAAGCTATTATGACGGCTTGCTATCTTCAGAACAGACTACCAGGTAAAGCGACAGAGAAAACTCCATTTGATCAATGGAATAATGCAAAGCCAAAACTACAGCACATAAGGATTTTCGGAAGCAAATCATTTGCACACATTCCCAAAGAAAAACAAACTAAGTGGGAATCTCACGCTAAGGAAGGCATTCTGGTAGGTTACAGTGAAATTCAGAAAGGTTATAGAATTCTACACCCAGAGACAAACAAGGTCACAATAAGCAAAGATGTAGTGATTGATGAAAATTTTGTGTCACCCAAGTTTTGTGATATTATGCCAGTAGTCCAGATGAAGCAACAACAAAAATCTCAGTCACAATCACAAGACAACGAAAGGGAGAATGTAGAAGTCTGGCTAGATTCTTCAACCACTAAAGGAACAACAAAATGTCTAAGTGAACCTGAAATCAGACGATCGTCAAGATCAAACAAAGGAAAACCAGCTAAACGTCTATCCTACATTGTCAAGACACTACCTGAGTCAGAGCCACAGTCATGGATGAAATGCAAAAACTGCCTGCTCATGAAAGAACAAAGTGGATCAATGCCGCTAATGAAGAAATGAACTCGCTTCATCAACTTCAAACTTGGAAACTCACTGGTTGCCACAGGGTAAAAAGGCAATCAAGTGCAAGTGGGTATTTAAAACCAAATATGACTCTGAAGGTAAAGTCCACAGATTTAAAGCGAGGTTGGTCGCAAAAGGATATTCTCAAAAATATGGCGAGGACTATGATGCTACTTTTTCCCAGTCGCCAAGCAGACAACATTTAGAGCCTTGATGGTCGTAGCTGCTGTGCAAAAGATGTTTGTCAGACATTTGGATATCAAGACTGCATTTTTAAATGGTGACATTGAGGAGGACTTATAGATGACTCAACCTGAAGCAGTGGCGTACCATCCGCGGTCGCAGGGGTCGCAAGTGAGACCGGGCCTGGAGGCACAGGGGGCCCGGAGGCACAGGGGGCCTGGAGCCGCCAACCCCTGCGACCGCTGCGCCATCTGTACATAGATGTGCGTCCCTGAGCGGCCGCTCTGCCCGGCCGGTCCCCTGGCAGCTGATCACGGGCACCGGAGAATTGTCGGGCTCTGCAGCTTTAAATCTCCCGCGGCTGCTGCACTGTGATGAGGTCATGTGACCTCATCACAAACAGGACACAGCGGCCGGCGTCTGTACCTCCACCATCTCAGTCTGATGCCAGGACTGTGCCCTCTCTCCGGGTGTCCCCTGCAGCATCTGCCACCTCCTCAGATAGCAGCATGCGGGTTACACTCACAAACGTCTGCAGGATCTGCCTGGGAACCGGGACCTGTGAACAGTGAGGAGGTACAGAGCCAAGTGAGAGTGCAGGAGGAGGGCGACCAGGAGCAGGCTGTGCAGGCTGGAGAGGGGCATGTAACCTAATCATGGGCTGGAGGATGCAGGTGCTGGCAGTGAACACTTTCCAGCAGGTTCATGTCTTAGCTGATACAAAGTGCAGCCTGCAGGTCACATGAGTGGACCTCAGTACCAGGGTCACAGTGGGTTGGCACTATCCCAGGTGGCATGGAGCCACATCTAGCCTTCCATTCTCACACTTCTCACTCAGCTGTAGTCTTCCCTGGCACTCCAACGACCTGGGAGAGCCAAGTGCTGAACAGCTCCTCACCTGGGTCGATACCACAGCCTGTCTGGCAGGTAGGAACTTTTCTCTCACATGAAAATTGCTGATCTATAAAATATAACTGGGGTAATTTCCTATTATAATTTATATATAATAATAATTTTTCAATTTTCCATGAAAACAGTGCCTCCCTGGACCATGGACTGAGACTGGTATTGCAGCACTGTCTGCTTGTTCTGCATAGGGAAGAGCTGCAATATGAGTGTCCAGTTCTGAGGAAATTGGGGGCACTAATGTCTCAAATAACAATGGGGCATGATGATGAAATGATTATTATATTATTATTAATTATTATTGCGCCATTTATTCCATGGTGCTATACATGTGACAAGGGACATACATAGACAATTACAAGAACAATACAAGGTACACACAGGTACAGGAGAGAAGACCCTGCCCACAAGGACTCACCGTCTACAAGAGATGGGTGAGGATATCGTGGGTGAGGGGAGAGGACCCTACCCGTGAGGCCTCACAGCCTACAAGGGATGGGTGAGGATCAGTGGCGTAACAACCACGGACGCAGGTGCGACCAGGCCCGCTGACCCCTGGCTGCACCTGCTTTACATGGATGTGCGTCCCTGAGGACGCATATCCATGTCCCCAGGGAGCTGATCACAGCCGCCGGATGCATAAAGTCCTGCACCATTCTCTCCCTGTCCCCTGCCACTGTCCTGGCCAATCACAGGCCCGGCGGCCAATCACAGGCCGGTCGGCACATGACATCACCTTATGGCCTGTGATTGGCTGACCAGGCGGCTCATGGTCTGTGATTGGCCAGGACAGCGGCACCGTACACTTACGGCATCTAAGGCAGGGAGAGGAGTACGGTGCCATGTTCCATGCATTGGCGGCATCGGTACACCTACAGGCTGAGAGCAGCGCTGATGGACCGGTAAGAAGTGTCCCTGTGTGTGTGTGTCCCTGTGTGTGTGTCGTCCTGTGTGTGTGTCCCTCTGTGTCCCTCTGTGTGTGTGTCCCTCTGTGTGTGTGTGTCCCTGTGTGTCCCTGTGTGTGTGTGTCCCTGTGTGTGTGTGTGTCCCTGTGTGTGTGTCCCTGTGTGTGTGTGTGTCCCTCTGTGTGTGTGTCCCTCTGTGTGTGTGTGTGTCCCTGTGTGTCCCTGTGTGTGTGTGTCCCTGTGTGTGTGTGTGTCCCTGTGTGTGTGTGTGTCCCTGTGTGTGTGTGTGTCCCTCTGTGTGTGTGTCCCTCTGTGTGTGTGTCCCTCTGTGTGTGTGTGTCCCTCTGTGTGTGTGTGTCCCTGTGTGTGTGTGTCCCTGTGTGTGTGTGTCCCTCTGTGTGTGTGTCCCTCTGTGTGTGTCCCTGAGTTTGTGTGTTTGTCTCTATGTTATGGGGATACCTTATTGGGGGTGCAAGGGGATGATGGGGATACCTAGTGGCATAACAACCGCGGTTACAGGGTTCGCAAGTGCGACTGGGCCTAGCAGTACAGGGGCCTGGCGCCTGCCGACCCCTGCACCTGCTTTACATGGATATGCGTCCCTGTAGGAGGACCATATATACCAGGATAAGGTTATATCTCCCAGGATGAGGACCATATATAGCAGGATGAGGGGCATTAATACATAATGAAGGAGAGAGGGGTCAATTCATGAGTCTTTATAGGATTTAGAATGTTACATTGGGCCCATACATCTGACCAATGTGGGCACGCGGGGGAAGGGGGGGGGCCCAGGTCCAAATTTCGCACCGGGGCCCTTTGGACTCTAGTTACGCCACTGACCTGAAGGTTATATAAAGGAAGGTGAACAGAATCTTGTTTGCAAACTACAAAAATCTCTTTATGGTCTTAAGCAATCGGCAAGAGCATGGAACAGCAAAATGAACAAAGTCTTGTTGGAAGAAGGATTTAAAAGAGGTCAAGCGGATCCATGCTTATATACAAGATATACAGATGGAAAGTGGATGTATATTCTCTTATATGTGGACGATGTAATTGTAGTTCATCAAGAAAAAGCAGAAATTGGGAAAATTACTAAGATTTTGAACAAGCATTTTGAAACAAAAGACCTTGGAAATGTAACAGATTATCTAGGAATCCATATCCAGAGAGAGGAAGTTTTCTTCTAAATCAAAGTGCAAAAATTAATTCAATTTTGAATCAGTTTGGAATGACAGAAGCCAAAGGTGTATCAACGCCAATGGATTCATCCTACCTGAAACTGGAAGAAGATGACCTGTTGCCTAACAATGAGAAATATCGACAGGCAGTGGGGGCACTTCTATACATATCGACTATGACTCGACCAGATATTACAACAGCAGTTGGAATATTGTGCAGATATGTGGAGAAACTGCGCCAAAAGGACTGGAACGCCGTTAAAAGAGTTCTCCGATATTTAAAAGAGACTCGAGGGGTAAATTTAAAATTATCTGCAGCAGGAAATCTAAAACTCACCGGCTATGCTGACGCAGATTGGGCTGGTGATTTGCATGATCGTAAATCCACAAGTGGATACGTATTTAAACTTGGAGAAAGTTCAATTTCCTGGTCTAGTAGAAAACAAGTATCTGTTGCTTTGTCATCCACAGAAGCTGAGTATGTGTCCGCAGCCTATGCAAGTCAGGAGATCATTTGGCTAAGACAACTGATGGATGATCTTGGTAAACCGTTAACTCAGCCAACGGTGATATATGAGGACAACCAAGGATGCATTAAACTTGCATGCAGTGAGAAGATCAGTGCTAGAACTAAGCACATCGACGTCAGATGTCATCATCTACGTGATTTGATAGATTGTGGCATAATTCAGTTTGTTTATTGTGAGACTGATAAGATGTCAGCTGACATTTTGACCAAGCCATTGCCATGACCTAGATTCCAAGAATTGAGAACCATTATGGGACTAACAGAATAAATAGTTGTTGAGTTGGGGTGTTGGCCTAATGCATCTGTATGTATTGCAACAACTATTGTTTGTTTAATATGATGTGATTTTATGTCTGCATGCATATTGTTCAGATGTCAACAAAGTTAAAAAAAAAAAAAAAAAAAGGTCCTCATTCAGAGACAGGATGTACCTCCCCCTGCTCCCTGTGCACACATTCTAGTGTGGAGCTGAAAGCTGAAAGTCACAGCAGATTTCTCTGTCCCTCTCCCAGAAACCAGATTGATCCTATTCTCATGTTGTAAGCTAGATGTTCTTAATTCTCAATAAATAAACATTCTCTGTTGCTCGCTGTGGACATCACGCTGATTAACGCGCTGCTAACAACCATCCTAAGAAGCGAGGTCAGATAAGAGTGGTATTCAACTCAAGCGCCAAATGCAAAGATGTCTCGTTGAACGATGTCCTACTGTCAGGCCCAGACCTCAACAACAGACTTCTAGAAATGCTACTCTGTTTCCGCAGAGATACGGTGGCATTTATGGCTGACATACAACAAATGTTCTAATGTTTTCTTGTCAAAGAGGAACACAGAAACTACTTGAGGTTCTTCTAGTACCGCGACAATGACCACGATAAAAACATCACAGAGTACTGGATGAGGGTCCACATCTTCGGGAACAGTCTTCCTGGCAGTCGTTATCTAAGGCCTTCAAAACTCTGCCAAAGAGGGTGAAAAAGAGTATGTGTCTAATGTCAGATCCTTCGTAGAAAAGGACTTCTACGTTGACGACTGTCTGAAGTCCACACCAACAACTGAGGTTTCAATCAGACTCCTGAAGAGGGCTCAAGAAATGCTTGCTCTGTCTAACCTGAGGTTACATAAGATCACCTCCAACAGCAGAGAATTGATGGAAGCCTTTCCTTCTCAAGATTCCAGTGATCTGAAGGACTTAGACCTAAGCATCGACTCCCTTCCCATGCAGCGGAGCCTAGATTTGCTTTGGGATTTGAAGGCAGATTCCTTCACCTCTCAGATCAACAATGACGAGAAAAACATGCAGAGGAGTTCTTTAAGGATGAGCGAGTATGCTTGTCACTACTCAGTACTTGCACGAATATCTCCGTACTCGGGGTACTCGGCGAGTACCGAGTAATCTCGCAATACTCTTGCTATGCTCAGGGTCCTCCTCCCTGCATGTTGGCGTTCTTTACAGAGCCAGCCCGCATGCAGGGATTGGCTGACAGACACTGTAATGCCACAGCCATGTTGGTTGTGGCATTACAGTGATTGGCTGGCCGCACAGCATCATCAGGTCTTGGCTGTCCACAGACATTGTAGTGAGAGCTGCTGCTGATTGAGGGACAGATTTGTGGCCTTTCAACTAGTGTAGGCGCAGGGCTGCCAGTCTAATTACCACAACAGTCCTTCTGAGGACTAATAGAGCTGTATACAGGCAGGCAGGGAGGCAGGGCATATAGCAAACTTCGTTGTGCCAGTATACCAGTCTGCATCACATCTGGGGCTGGTGTACAGGCTCATCCATCCCAAAACAGTGCTTATAGGGATTAATTTAGCTCTCTTTAGGCAGGAGTAGGTTGTAATGTAAATTAGGATACGCCAAAAGACTCGCTATTCTCGTCAGCGTTTGTGTCTGAACAGCCCACCTGTAGGGCCTTATTCTCTCATCTCAGTGTCCAGCTAAAAACCTAATCTTGTCTGCATTCATTTAGCATCTTAGTGCAGCTGAAGTAGGTTTTAGAGTAAATTAGGATACGTCAAAAGACTCGCTATTCTCGTCAGCGTTTGTGTCTGACCAGTCCAATTGCAGGGCCTTAATCTGTAATCTCAGTGTCCAGCTAAAAACCTAATCTTGTCTGCATTCATTTAGCATCTTAGTGCAGCTGGAGTAGGTTTTAGCGTAAATTAGGATACGCCAAAAGACTCGCTATTCTCGTCAGCGTTTGTGTCTGACCAGCCCACCTGTAGGGCCTTATTCTCTCATCTCAGTGTCCAGCTAAAAACCTAATCTTGTCTGCATTCATTTAGCATTTTAGTGCAGCTGGAGTAGGTTTTAGTGTAAATTAGATACGCTAAAAGACTCGCTATTCTCGTCAGCGTTTGTGTCTGACCAGATAATGCTTCCAGTCAGATTGGCACCACCACAAATACCCTGTCTTCCATAAGGTCAAGTGTCAGTAGCCGTGAGACTGGACCACACATTCCACACCCTGATCCTCCTTCCTCCCACCATGCCGAGTGCTCGGCCCCGGACATAACTGATCCCATACTTGGACACTCTGAAGAGCTGTTCACTTATCCATTCGTAGATTCTGGCCTCTCCCAGCTCCAGTTGAAGTGGATCATGAGGAGATCATATGTACCGATGCACAAATATTTGAGCAGCCAGGGTCTCACAAAGGCAATGGTAGGAACGTGTCTCAACAAGAGGTGGACGATGATGAGACACAATTGCCAGAAAGTCAGGAGGAGGACCATGGTGCGGAAGTGGAAGACGACGTGGTGGATGATCCAGTAACTGACCCAACCTGGCAGGAGGACATGTAGAGTGAGGACAGCAGTGCACAACGGGAGTTAAGCACAGCATCACAACAGGCCGGAAGAAGCAGGGTGCTGTCCGCAGGCAGAAGGCAGGCAACCGTTCCCCGGTACAACAACACGACAGAAGTTGCCAGTACAACTGTTAGGTCTTACCGAGTTTGGCTGTTTTTTAAGGTGTCTGCAGATAATTTCAAAAAGGCAATTTGCAACACCTGCCATGGCAGCATCAGCAGGGGTAGCAAAACTAGCAGCCTGACCACCACCAGCATAATCAGGCACATGGCAGCAAAGCACCCGACTTTGTGGGATGTACACCTGAGTCCAGGAGCATTGTCTGCGGGTGACACCGCTGCGTCTTCCACTGTTGTGCGTGCAAGAAAATCCCCTGTCCATTCTGCAGGCGAAGATGCCTCCTGTCCTTCACCTGTACTTACACAAGTAGAAATAGCACCATCATGAGCCACGTTCTTGTCCCAGTGCAGCGTTCAGTTATCCATACACCAATCTTTGGAACGCAGGCGCAAATACGCTGCCGATGCCCCACATGCCACAGTTCTAAATGCACACATTTCGCGACTGCTTGCGCTGGAAACGTTGCCTTTTAGGCTGGTGAAGATGGAAGCATTCCGCAACCTGATGGCGGCGGTTTTCCCACGTTACTCGGTCCCCAGCCGCCACTATTTTTCCTGGTGTACCGTCCCCACATTACATGAGCACGTGTCACAAAACATCATACGTGCCCTTAACAACGCAGTTTCAGGCAAAGTCCACCTAACCACGGACACGTGGACAAGTGCTTGTGGGCAGGGCCGGTACATCTCGCTGACGGCACACTGGGTTAGTATTCTGGAAGCCGGGACCCAGTCTGAGCTTGGGACGGAACATGTCCTTCCGACACCAAGGATTGCAGGCTCTAACTCAGTCAGGGTTTCATCCACAGTGTACTGCTCCGGAACGTCATGCTCCTCAGCCTCCTCCTCCTCCTCCACTTCACCCTCCACACTAGTCCCAAGCACTGCAACACTGCCTCGGCTAAGCGGCAACAGGCTGTGCTGAAGCTAATATGTGTAGGTGACAAACCCCACAACGCTGAAGAGTTGTGGACAGCTCTGAAACAGCAGGCAGATCATTGGCTCACACCGCTGAACCTACAGCCAGGTATGGTCATGTGTGACAATGGCTGGAACCTTGTGGCGGCTCTGAGGCGAGGCGAGCTGGCACATGTTCCAAGCGTGGCCCATGTGCTGAAACTCGTGGTTCAGTGGTTTCTGAAATCCTACCTGGAGCTGTCAGATCTGCACGTCAAAGTACGCCGCCTGTGTGTCCATTTTAGAAAGTCAGCTACTGCATTTGCCGGTCTTGCTGGCTTTCAGCAGCGTTTGCAGCTTCCGGCTCACAGACTGGTGTGTGATGTCTCCACGCCTTGGAATTCCACACTGCACATGTTGGTCAGGATTTGTGGGCAGAAGAGGGCAGTTGTTGAGTACCAGCATCAACTAGGCCGTCGGTATACGGTTCAAACTCCACACATAAGACCTCAGGAGTGGACATGGATCTCCGACATATGTACCGTCCTCCAAAACTTTGAGGACTCCACCAAGATGGTAAGCGACGAT
Source organism: Allobates femoralis (assembly GCA_033576535.1). NCBI lineage: Eukaryota > Metazoa > Chordata > Amphibia > Anura > Aromobatidae > Allobates > Allobates femoralis. The sequence continues at coordinate 26,027,283 of JARQOC010000007.1, forward strand.
GACGCCATCATTAGCGTCATCATCCAGCTTCTCTGTCTTCTAAAACGCTCTCTGCTCAAAATCAAAGATGATGCAGGCGGAGCACGATGAGTTGCAGCAAGAAACCGCACTGGGTGATTACACACAGCCCAGCCTCATCTCATCCCAACGTGCATTGGAGGACTATGACGAGGAGGATGAAGAAATAGAGATACTTTCATGCGGAATTGATGGTAATACATGCACAAGCGTCATACCGTCGGTTCAGCGTGGATGGCCAGAGGACAGGGGAGAGGAGTAGTAGGAGGCCAACATGGACAGTCATGCTGTTGGTGAGGACCCTGAAGTCTTGCCTGTTAACAGTCTGGCGCACAAGGCGCAAGTGTATAAGAGTGCCACACAATTTTTGGCTTCCCTGCATAGGGCAATCCTACAAAAGACCCACTTCCTTACAATGGGCACATTATTTAAAGAGGCCCTCATGCACGTTTCTATCCAAGGGCATCAGAGTGCCACACAATTTTTGGCTTCCCTGCCTAGGGCAATTCTACAAAAGACCCACTTCCTTACAAAGGGCACATTATTTAAAGAGGCCCTCATGCACGTCTCTATCCAGGGGCATGGGAGTGCCGCACAATTTTCAGCTTCCCTGCCTAGGGCAATACTTCAAAAGACCCACTGTGACGACCATCTGCTGTGAGGCCGAGCTGCTGGTAGGCAGCACCCCGAGAAACCCCGAGACCCTTAAACCCTATACAGGGATCTGGAATTACAGCGAAGCCCAGGGGGTAGCTGCCTATAGCAACAGAGCAGGGAAGGTCGCCAGGGAAAAAATCAAGACCCGAAAAACAAAGTCAGAAGTCCGAGTCAAAACCGAGAGGACAGCGAAGGTACAAAATCATCAGGCAGTAGCAGAGTCAAAAATCCAGGCAAGGGTCAAGGGCAAAAACCAAGAGGGCAGCTGAGGTACAAAATCGATAGGCAGAGGCAGAGTCAGAAATCCAGGCAAGGGTCAAACACACAACTACACACACTATATCACTTAGGGAACCAAAACTATATCTGGCGGCCTGCAAGACATTCTCCAATGTATTTGAAGGGCGCGGTTACCTCCCATAGGCTGGAGCTCACAGCCTGATGACCTCATCCGGACCGCCCCTAGAACCAGGCCAGATGGAGATGCACGACTGGCTCCACCCACCCCACCTCTGACAGAAGAACGCAGGCTGCGCCTAACGGACACCTCTGCAGGGCCCGCTCCTCTGCGACCAACACCACCCAGAGGGGAAACACAGCGGCGCTCAGCAACAGAGGCAGACGTCATGGAAGCAGTTCCATATGAGGACAAGGCCCTCCTATCACCGGCGCCACCAGCCGAAGGAATCCGTCTCCTCCCAGCGGCCGAGGCAGGAACACCAGCCACCGAGTCCAAAGGCGATGTGACAGTACCCCCCCTCTACAAGGGGCCTCCGGACCCACAAAACCCGGTTTATTGGGATGAAGAAGATGAAACTTCCTGATCAAACCCTTGGCATGGATATTACTGGCAGGCACCCAGGACCTCTCCTCCTGACCATAGCCCTTCCAATGTACCAGATACTGCACGGATCCTCTCACTAAACGGGAATCAAGGATCCATTGAATTTCGTATTCCACGGCACCCCCGACCAAGACCGGAGGAGGAGGGGACCGGACAGGACGAATCGGAGATCGGTACAATTTGAGAAGGGATTTATGGAATACATTGGGCAGTTTGAATGATTGAGGGAGCTTCAGACGAAAGGCTACAAGGTTAATCACGTCAATTATTTCATACGGACCAATAAACCTGGGACCTAGTTTGGCAGACGGCACTTTGAGCTTGATATTTTTCGTAGACAACCAAACTTTGTCCCCAACTCCCAGGTCTGGACCCTTGGAGCGCCGTTTATTAGCAGAAGACGCCTGCCTAGTCTGAGCCCCCTTTAAGTTTTTGTTCACTTCAGACCAGATAGTCTTTAACTGATCTACGGACCTTTCTACCCCAGGGACGTCAGAAAGCCTAGAAGAAAATGAACAAAAGCGCGGGTGTAGCCCATGATTACAGTAGAAAGGGGTGGTCTTGATGGACTCCTGGTACTGGTTATTCATGGCAAATTCCGCTAGTGGCAGCTGTTCCACCCAATCAGATTGATGCTCAGAGACATAACAACGTAGATATTATTCGAGAGCTTGATTAGCGCGCTTGGTTTGACCATTGGTTTCAGGGTGATAGGCAGAAGAAAAGGAATAGTCAATTCCAATCCGTTTACAGAATGCCCTCCAAAACTTAGAAACGAACTGGGTGCCCCTGTCAGAAACAATATTCACAGTAACACCATGCAATCGCACAACATGATTAATAAATACTTTGCTCAGGGTCTCGGAATTAGGTAACCCGGACAGCGGAACAAAATGACACTGCTTGCTGAATCTGTCTACCACTACCCAGATACAAAGTCTTCCCTTCTGAGAGTGGCAGGTCAGTAATAAAGTCCATGGAGATATGAGTCCAAGGACCCTCAGGGGTGGGCAAGGCCTGGAGCAACCCGGCAGGGCGGTTGTGGGGAGACTTAGCGCGAGCACAGGTTTCACAAGCCAGTACATATTCCTTACAGTCCTTTACTATGGTTGGCCACCACAAACTCCTGGTTACCAGTCTGATGGTGTTATTGATACCAGGATGCCCTGCGAGGACGGAATCATGAGATTCCTTAAGGACTTGGAGGCGGAATTTGGCAGGGACGAATAGTTTCTGGGCAGGAATAGTGTCAGGGGCCTGTTCTGGAGATCTACAAATCTCTTCCAGAAGGTCCAAAGACACAGCCGAGACAACAATCCCCTTGGCTAAAATGGGAGTCGGTTCCACGTCCTCGACCTGTAAGGGGCAAAAACTTCGAGACAGGGCATCAGCCCTCACATTTTTAGTACCCGGTCTGAAAGTGATAACAAAATTGAATCTGGAGAAGAACAAGGCCCACCTAGCCTGTCTAGGATTCAGTCTTTTCACCGACTCCAAATAGGTTAGATTTTTGTGATCAGTAATAACGGTAATCCTATGTTTGGCGCCTTCGAGGAAGTGGCGCCATTCCTCGAAGGCCCATTTGATTGCCAACAATTCCCGATTACCTACATCATAATTCATCTCTGTAAAGGAAAATTTTTGGGAAAAGAAGGCACACGGACGAAGCTGAGTGAGAGATGCGGTGCCTTGTGATAGCACTGCTCCCACTTCAACTTCAGAGGCATCTACCTCTACAATGAAAGGGCGGTCCAAATCAGGCTGCACCAATATTGGGTCCGCGGAGAACACTCTTTTAACTTAGAAAATGCATGAACGGCTTCAGGCTTCCAATTAACCACATCCGCCCCTTTCCGTGTCAAATCAGTGAGTGGTTTGGCTATCTCTGAAAACCCTTTAATAAATTTACGATAATAGTTAGCGAAACCCAAAAATCGCTGCAGTGCCTTTAGAGACTTGGGTTGTACCCATTCCTTAATGGGTTTAATTTTGGAAGGATCAATGCGAAAACCTTTCACCGATATAATATACCCCCAAAAATTTATCTCCTCCTCCATGAAGACACATTTCTCTAATTTGGCGAATAGAGAATGCTCTCTGAGTCTCTGGAGCACAGTACGGACATGTCGGACGTGCGACCAAAGACCAGGAGAAAAAAACAGAATGTCGTCCAAACAAACGACCACATATACACCACTGATATCTCTAAAAATATCGTTGACAAAATTCTGAAACACTGCAGGTGCGTTACTTAACCCGAACGCCATTACGAGATACTCAAAATGGCCGAGAGGCGTGTTGAACGCGGTCTTCCACTCATCTCCTTCTTTTATACGGACCAGGTTATATGCTCCCCTGAGGTCCAGTTTGGTGAAATACTTGGCTCCCAACAGCTGATTATAAAGATCAGGGATGAGTGGAAGAGGATACTGGTTTTTTACAGTGATTGCGTTTAATTCGCGGTAATCAATGCAAGGTCTGAGGCCGCCATCTTTCTTTCCCACAAAAAAGAAACCAGCCCCTACTGGTGAGGTGGACGGTCTAATATACCCCTTTCTCAGACTGTCTGCTATGTAATCATTCATAGCCTGACGTTCAGGACCAGAGAGGTTAAATATTCTCCCCTTTGGGAGACGAGAAGCAGGTATCAAATCTATGGAGCAATCATACTTTCTGTGAGGGGGTAATTTCTCTGATTCCTGAATAGAAAATACATCCTCAAAGTCTCTAAAGGCATATGGTACAAAGGGAGGAGACTTCACCTTCACCTGGTTTACAGATAGCGAGATACAGTGTTCCTGACACTTTGGGCTCCAGCGCACGATGTCACCCAAGTGTCAGTCTATGACAGGGTTATGTTTGCGTAACCATGGCATGCCCAGGATTACTGCAGATGATAAATTATTGATAGCAAAAAATTACACATTTTCAGCATGTAACGACCCCACCAGCATTGACACTTCCTCAGTGACAAATTCCACTCCACCTTGGATGAGGGGAGTGCCATTAACTGCAGTGGTTCTAATGGGGGCATTAAGCTTTAGTAGTGGTACACCTAGATTTCTTGCTACCTGGAGATCTATGAAATTCCCCTCTGAGCCAGTGTCTACATAAGCCTCTAAACACACAGATTTCTTAAGGTAAGTCAAAACAATAGGTAACAAGACTTTGGCCGCATCTGCGGGCCATACTACCTTGGCACCTGGGCAGGCAGAGCCAGAACCACCCAGGTGCTGACATCCAGGGAACGAGGCCTCCTGATTTCCAGTGTTCCTGCAGAGGACTCCAGATTGTGGCTTGGACAGCATGTTGGTCTAATGGTGGGTTTACACACACCAATTTATCTGTTCAATATCTGAACAGATCTCTGGTTGCAGTGAAATCATGGACACATAGTTCCATTTTGTGGCTGTGTACAAATGATACAATGTGTCCATGATTTCACTGCAACCAGAGATCTGTTCAGATATTGAACAGATAAATTGGTGTGTGTAAACCCACCATAAGACGATGGGAGTGTTCCTCCACAGGACTGAGAAGCTGGACACAGGTGCTTTGAGGGAGCAATCAGCAGGCACAGCTCAGAGTAAAGAAAAAAAAACCATTGGGAAAAGGAGAGGAAAAGAAAAAAAAAAAAAGGTAAAAGGAATGCTTTATATATAGTCTATCTATATATATAAAGAATGGTAAGGCCAGATATAATGTGGTAGGCAGCACCCCGAGAAACCCCGAGACCCTTAACCCCTATACAGGGATCTGGAATTACAGCGAAGCCCAGGGGGTCGCTGCCTATAGCAACAGAGCAGGGAAGGTCGCCAGGGAAAAAATCAAGACCCGAAAAACAAAGTCAGAAGTCCGAGTCAAAACCGAGAGGGCAGCGAAGGTACAAAATCATCAGGAAGTAGCAAAGTCAAAAATCCAGGCAAGGGTCAAGGGCAAAAACCAAGAGGGCAGCTGAGGTACAAAATCGATAGGCAGAGGCAGAGTCAGAAATCCAGGCAAGGGTCAAACACACAGCTACACACACTATATCACTTAGGGAACCAAAACTATATCTGGCGGCCTGCAAGACATTCTCCAATGTATTTGAAGGGCGCGGTTACCTCCCATAGGCTGGAGCTCACAGCCTGATGACCTCATCCGGACCGCCCCTAGAACCAGGCCAGATGGAGATGCACGACTGGCTCCACCCACCCCACCTCTGACAGAAGAACGCAGGCTGCGCCTAATGGACACCTCTGCAGGGCCCGCTCCTCTGCGACCAACACCACCCAGAGGGGAAACACAGCGGCGCTCAGCAACAGAGGCAGACGTCATGGAAGCAGTTCCATATGAGGACAAGGCCCTCCTATCACCGGCGCCACCAGCCGAAGGAATCCGTCTCCTCCCAGCGGCCGAGGCAGGAACACCAGCCACCGAGTCCAATGGCGATGTGACAGTACCGCCCCTCTACAAGGGGCCTCCGGACCCACAAAACCCGGTTTATTGGGATGAAGAAGATGAAACTTCCTGATCAAACCCTTGGCATGGATATTACTGGCAGGCACCCAGGACCTCTCCTCCTGACCATAGCCCTTCCAATGTACCCGCTCCTCTGCGACCAACACCACCCAGAGGGGAAACACAGCGGCGCTCAGCAACAGAGGCAGACGTCATGGAAGCAGTTCCATGTGAGGACAAGGCCCTCCTATCACCGGCGCCACCAGCCGAAGGAATCCGGCCACCGAGTCCAATGGTGATGTGACACCCACTTCCTTACAATGAGCACATTATTTAAAGAGGCCCTCATGCACGTCTCGATGCAGGGGCATCAGAGTGCCACACAATTGTTGGCTTCCCTGCCTAGGGCAATACTACAAAAGACCCACTTCCTTATAATGGGCACATTATTTAAAGACGCCTTCATGTATGTCTCTTTCCAGGGGCATGAGAGTGCCACACAATTTTTGGCTGCCCTGCCTAGGGCAATACTACAAAAGACAAACTTCCTTATAATAGGCACATTATTTAAAGAGGCCTTCATTTACATCTCTTCTCAGGGCATGGGAGTGCCACACAATTTTTTTGAAAAAAAATATTCATATAATCCAAAAAACTAACATACACCAGCTCTGTCTCACAAGTGGGTATGAGCCCTTAATATTTATTCCATGAAAATCCATTTTGGTTTCATTTTGTAACATTTTCTTGACGGTCCGTAAAAGTGGCGTAATAGTCTGACAACATTGTTCACAGCAGTGACCTTGGGGTCTGAAATGCTTACAGGGGTCTTCCCCATGCTGTTCCCATGTCATTTGAGCTCTGTTCTGATACTTTTGCGACATTTTTAGGGTTTTTCCATGCTGCCGGGGGTCATGCCAGAAAAATACTCGGGTCTCCCATAGGATAACATTGGGCTTGGTGCTCGGGCCGAGTACACGAGTATCTTGGGATGCTCGGCCCGAGCTTCGAGCACCCCAACATTTTAGTACTCGCTTATCTCTAGAGCTCTTTCTTTTGTAATTAGCCTGTACGACCCCTTGGGGGTTCGTAGCTCCAGTAACCAACCAAGGCAAAATGATGCTAAGGGACTTCACCCAAGAGACATCTGATTGGGACGATCCATTTCCAGCAGAAAAAGCAGATCTATAGGCAGAGTGGGGAAAGTCTCTCGAAGCCTTCACCGACCTTCATGTGAAACGACCTTTTCCTCCTGTGCCATCCACAGAAGTCAAAACACAAAGGCTTTGTATCTTCTGTGATGCATCAGTCAAAGCGATCGCAGCAGTAGCGTACCTCAAGACCACAGACGTGAATGAACAAAGCCATATCGGGTTCGTCATGAGTCAGATAAAGCTGGCGCCACTCCGTGAACACTCGATACCCAGATTGGAATTCTGTGCTGCCGTCCTTGCAGTTGAGTTGGACAAACTTATCTCGGATGGGTTGAAATGTGCAGATCAAGGAAGCCGAATTCTACACAGATAGCAAGGTGGTACAGGGATACATCTGCAACGAGATGTGACGCTTCTATGTCTACGTTAGCAATCGGGTACTGAAGATAAGAAGATCTAATCGCCCAAATCAGTGGCACTACGTGTCTACTCACCACAACCCTGCAGACCATGCGACTAGATCCGTTACACCCAGTCATCTTAAGGACACTACGTGGTTCATAGGCCCTGCCTCCTTGTACTGTTCGATGCCACATATCAGCAAGACTTATACTTTCGAACTGGTGGATCCAGATGCTTCGTCCTGAAGTGTCTGTTCTGCATACAGTGACTTCAGGTCATCACCTGGAATCTCATCGGTTCAGCAGATTCCCAACCTGGAAGTCACTCGTTAGAGCTATAGCTTGTCTACTTCATGTGGTTCAGTCTTACAAGACAGCACTTTCTGGTGATTCTGGAGACCCGACAGTTCTCACCTCTGCCATGTTACCTACGCAGAAAACCTGCCTTCCAAGTGCACCACCAACAGAAGTTAGTGACAGAGAACTCTACAAACAGCGAATGAAGCAAATACAAAGTGTCTCCAATGTTTTCTGTAAAGAAAAAACAACAACAGCTTGTAGTGCGCCTGTACACATGGGGCTGTTAACGGGCGGTTCTTTTGCGTTTAAACTCACCTGGTCTGGTTGTAAACCACAGCCCGTAGATAAGCTTATTAATATGAAGCAGCGGAATCCTCCGGTTCCGTCCTCGTGCTTCCTACGAGGTCTTCTCCGGGAAACACTAGTGCCGGGCGGCGTCACGTGTCTAGTAAAGGGGCTGATCCAGCTGACGTCTTCTCAGGTCCTCTCCCTCCTCTGCAGCTCACTCCACCACTCTCCCCATAGGGAGTCAGAATGATACAAAAAGATGGAAGCGTGATGTATGTTTGGGCGCTGAGGTAAGGAAGATCTCTGATGCTGGCTTCTTTTCCGGACTTTATTAAAATAATTGCAGTTATAATTATTCAAGCTTAAGGCTCTCAAAACCCACGATGCATTTCGACGTGCACACACGTCTTTCTCAAGTGAAAGACGTGTGTGCACGTCGAAATGCATCGTGGGTTTTGAGAGCCTTAAGCTTGAATAATTATAACTGCAATTATTTTAATAAAGTCCGGAAAAGAAGCCAGCATCAGAGATCTTCCTTACCTCAGCGCCCAAACATACATCACGCTTCCATCTTTTTGTATCCAATGTTTTCTGGGACAGATGGAGAAAATAGTACCTTTCCACCCCACAAACCAGAACAAAGTGGAAGAAAGACCGGCCAGACGTCAAACTTCACAATGTCATACCCACGTAAGACATCCTGTCATACCAAAAGAAGTGGCCATTCAGCCTAGTCATCAAACCTTTTCCCAGCAAGGGTGGGAAAGTATGCAAAGTAGAGGTCAGAGTGGGTAAGCTTGGGGAGAACAAACTGTTTCTCAGGCCAGTTACTATAGTTGTGTTGCTGCTTTCCCCGAAAGAGTCAAATAGTGGCATCCGTTGATGCCATCCATGAGCAGCTAAGAAAATATTCATAAAGCTATACTAGAGTTATACTAGTTATGACCTGTAGAGGTCATTAGTTGCTTGTTTATGTTATCAAGATGTTAAACATAATCTAGCAGATCTCTCAGTCTGTCCCCTTTAGGAATAGTGTGTGCCAAGGGACCGCCCCCCCTTCTTCCTCTGGGAGAAAGAGATCCTTGTAGTCATTTTCCCAGATCTTCAGTGAGAAGATAAGACATGTGTTTCTGGCTCTCCATTCCTTACAACTTTCCTCTAGTCAGATGATTCCAGTAAGAGCAATGCAGTTACATGTTTTTGTGTAGAATCTGTGTGAACAGGTTATAATCCAGCTGTTAGTACAAAGAGAACTGTGTGACAGGAGATGTGTTATACCCTGTAAATCTTCATGCTAGCATGTTTGCATTGTATGTAGATAAAGGTATTTTTATGTAGAATACTGTAAAGTGAAGTGTATTGTGCTCTGAAATATACTATTTGAGTTAATGCCTTTTTCTCTGTATGCAGATAGATAGATGCATTCTGTATAGAATAGAGCCTGCTGCAGTGACCTTTACCCTAGTTACTCCTGTTCATTGTAACCTGTGTTATCACTGTGTTAGTGCTAGTTTCTTTAATGCACCCAGTACTGACTGTGATTATTCTGTACTTGCATTCTAGTTTTTACCACATACATTATCATTTACGCAATCGAGTTAATCACCTCAATAAATATAGACTCCAAAAATCCTACTGTCTGTTTCTTGGGGAAGCGAAGGAGGGTTAAGCTGTATGCTAGATATCCACAGCTCCGCATGTGGAAGAAGGCAGAATAGCCACTGCACAATTGCAACGAATAACGCTGACCCGGTAAGTACAGGGTGGGCCATTTATATGGATAGACCTAAATAAAATGCAAATGGTTGGTGATATCAACTTCCTGTTTGAGGCACATTAGTGCCAATCTAAAATTGCTACATGATTCAGATATCCAGTGCTATTGAGGTTTCCATTGATGAAAATGGCCCTACTATCTTTGTACTCCATATACCACACCATACCATAAATTTTTGTGTACCAACAGTCTTGGAGGGATCAATCCACAGTGGGTTAGTGTCAGACCAATAGTGGTGGTTTTGTTTGTTAACTTCACCATTGACAAAAAAGTTTGCCTCATCACTCATATGAAGGCAATTGTCTATGCTGTGAAGATACGAGATGTGCAGCATCTGAAACAACGGATAATGGAAGCCTGTGCTATCATTTCTTCTGTGGTGTTGCTATCAGTGTGTCAAGAGTGGGTTGCATTGATAATCCAACACAACGGGCAGCACTTTGAACACATTTTGCAAGTGGTCAGAAACTTGTAAATAACTCATGAAAGAATAAAGGTATGTTAAAACCAAGCACACAATTGTTTTTGTTATGAAATTCCCAATACGTTTGATGTGTCACATGACCCTCTTCCCAGTGAAAAAAATAAAGTTGGATCCAAAATGGCCGATTTCAAAATGGCCACCATGGTCACCACCCATCTGGAAAAGTTTACCCCCTCCCATATGCTAATATGCCATAAACAGGAAGTTGATATCACCAACCATTCCCATTTTATTTAGGTGCATCCATATGAATGGCTCACCCTGTATAATGAGGACTCTTTACTTGCTTTATCAGATTAACCCCAATCACAAACCCAAGCAGTTCGCCCATCCCTAATTACAGATTTAATCTCAGAATTGAGAATTTTGATAATGACTCAATTCTGGCAAAAAAAGAAACAGATTTCTCTGATAAGATATATTACACAGTTGCTTATTTTCATGTGTACTATTGATATATTAAAGAAAAATGTGCAAGACAGTTACGCTTTAACCCCTTCCCGACATAGGACGTTGTACAACGTCCTGTGTTTCGGCCCGTTCCCGACACAGGACGTTGTACAACGTCCTGGCGTGTTTAGGCTGGTGCAGCTCCGATGATTGTTTTAGAAAAGAAACACCGGAGCTGCACCTAGCCAGGGACCTCTACTTCCCCTTCCTGACACCCCCCCTGCCCAGGACCCCTCCGATCGGCAGTGTAAAACTGAAACTGCCGATCGGAGCGAATCAGACAGATTTATCCCTCCAGATCTGATTGGAGCTCTCCAATCAGATCTGAGGGGCCGATCGGCGGGTGCCCTCCCCCTACTCTGCCCCCTCACGCTCCAGGACACATGCGACCCCCCCTCCTTCTCGCCCATGCGCCCCCCTCCTTCTCTCTCATGCGACCCCCCGCCTGCACCGTCGGCCTCCTGCAGTCTCCGGTGTGGCCCCTCCTCTTCTCAGGCGCTCCTCCTCTTCATCCTCTTCATCGATGGGTAAGTATGAATGAATGAATGAATGAATGAACAGTTGGGTGGATGGATGGATGGGTGAATGGATGGATGGATGAGTGAATGGATGGATGTGTGCGTGCGTGGATGTCACCGTGCATGGATGTGTGTGTGGATGTGCGTGCGTGGATGTCAGCGTGCGTGGATGTGTGCGTGCGTGAATGTCAGCGTGGATGTGTGCGTACGTGGATGTGTGCGTACGTGGATGTGTGCGTGGATGTGTGTGTGGATGTGCGTGGATGTGGATGTGCGGGCGTGGATGTCAGCATGCGTGCGTGGATATGTGCGTGCGTGGATGTCAGCGTGCGTGCGTGGATGTGTGCGTGCGTGGATGTCAGCATGCGTGCGTGGATGTGTGCGTGCGTGGATGTCAGCGTGCGTGGATGTGTGCATGCGTGGATGTCAGCGTGTGTGGATGTGCGTGCGTGGATGCATGCGTGGATGTGTGCGTGGATGTGTGTGTGAATGTGCGTGGATGTGCGTGCGTGGATGTCAGCATGTGTGCATGGATGTGTGTGTGCGTGGATATCAGCGTGTGTGCGTGGATGTGTGCGTGAGTGGATGTCAGCGTGCGTGGATGTGTGCATGCGTGGATGTCAGCGTGCGTGGATGTCAGCATGCGTGCGTGGATGCGTGCGTGCGTGGATATCAGCGTGTGTGCGTGGATGTGTGCGTGAGTGGATGTCAGCGTGCGTGGATGTCAGCGTGCGTGGATGTGTGTGAGTGGATGTCAGCGTGCGTGGATGTGTGCATGCGTGGATGTCAGCGTGCGTGGATGTCAGCGTGCGTGGATGTGCGTGCATGGATGTCAGCATAAGTGCGTGGATGTCAGCATGCGTGCGTGGATGTGTGCGTGCGTGGATGTGTGTGTGTGGATGTGCGTGCGTGCGTGGATGATGGGTGCATAGGTGGGTGGATGGGTGCAACAAGGGATCAAGTGTCCTCTTGTTATAGTCTCTGATCCGGCCTTTAAAATTGAGATGTCACAACCTGTCTCAAAATATGTTGTCAAAATACCTTTGGAGCTGACAATGGTCCTGTCGGAGGAGGCTGTGGAGGACCAATAATGGTTTTGTTCTGTCTTGTAATTTGTACCATATTTCATTCTCCCAAACACACTTATCCTATTTGTGTGCCCTGGTATATGTTTTTTTTTATTTTGGCATAAAAAAAGAAAAGGAAAAAAAAAAAGATCTAAACAAAAAAATGATGATAATGTCATGGTGTAGAGTTCTGTTGGGCCCAGCCCCAGCTTGGTTTGTTTGTCAAGTACTTGGTTGCACAAATAGACTTTGTGGGGATGCAACACATATCAAAGTGGCTTGGCAAAACAATGAAGGCCATGATGTATCAGCCATCTTGGTGTGTGTCCCTTGGTGGTTGTGGTGTGTTTGGTTGTCACTTAATCTGATTTTGAATTTAACTTAACAACTACCACAAGCAGGTAGTGTGGCAGAACAACCACTATTGCCATGGCCCAGGTGCAAAATATGCGGCACACATTCTTACACCTATGGGGGTTCATCAGGCACAATGACAAAACTACCTCATGCATTGGTGACCAATTCCCAAAACAAATAGCACATTTTTTTTAATATACCATTCTAGTCAAATAGACACATATATAATAGAATACAAAGAGATGCAATGTGTTTAGTGGGGAACAATTTATAAAGGCAAACACACAAAAAAACACATCTGTGTTGAAATTATAGCTTAGGCAAATCTTCACCTTGTAACAAAATAAAAGCTTAAACTAAACGTGAACAAGGATGTAACTGTCCAGCTGGCATCATAAAATAATCAGCAAAACAATTACGCACGTCCATGGCGGAGGTGGGTGAACATACGGATCATGGTTGAATGGCAAGAAGGTCACACTCCCACTCTGAGGGCACAACTACTTCTAAATCATTCAACAACACATAGTTGTGTAGGCACACACAAGCCTTAACAGCACTGTCCACATTACAGGGCAGTAATTGTATGGTGGATAAAAGCACATGCCATTTAGCAGACAGTATCCCATACGCACATTCCACATATTGGCGGGCTCGACTCAGGTGCATATTGAAATTGGTGCGTGTGGTGTCTAGGTCTCTGCTGCTGTGGGGCTTGATCAAATTCGGATGCATCTGGAATGCCTCATCTCCTATCAGCACGTGTGGCACATTCAGATCAGTTGTGCCAGGTAATGGGGCTGGTGGTGGTATATTAAATCTTCCCTGGTACAAGGCTTTCCCCATGTTGCTTGCCTTTAACACATGGGCATCATTGGCACGTCCATAGGCCCCGATGTCCACAGCCACAAAACGTAAATGGTCGTTCGCTATGGCCATCAGCACTATGGAGTGGAATCACTTATAGTTGAAATACAGGGAACCCCCGTGTGGTGGCTTGCGAATTCTTATATGTTTGCCATCAACGGCTCCGACACAATTTGGGAATTGTGCACAATCACGGAAAGTTTGAGCATTGTCTCGCCATATTTATTCTGTGGGGGCCGGCATCACTATCGGCTGTAGTTTTGACCACAAGATCTCACAGGTGTCTGGAACGATCCCACCAATGGTTGACCTCCCAATTCTAAACTGATAAAGCAAGGATGCATAGCTCTCACCGGTGGCCAAGTACTTGGAAAAGGGGAAAATATTTTACAAAACACGTAGCCACACACACATCTCAACAGGTGAGGACTTATAAACACTAGCTTTTCAGAGATGGACACAATGACATAACTATTATGACATTGTTTAAACTACTAAGCATCTGAAAAGGGAAAATGAGGCAACATGCTGACGTGAAACTGTACACAACTAGATCAATACAACAGCTAACAATACACTGGATGAGGGCAGCCTGCGTACATGGTCAACTTGGCCACTACCAAACACCAGAGGTTAAGGGTGACCAAACACACATGTAGGGTTAAGGGCCACTGGTATACGTGCAGCCAATGTGTGTGTCTGGTGCATGCAGCCTTAAGTGAGCCTAGGGTCCCTTTTTATACTAAATTTCACAAACCAGATCCGGTTTTGACCTTTTTGGAAGCTCAAAACAGGATCATTAAACGGCTATTTTCCAAACCGGCTTTGTTTCCAAGCAATCTGCTTACCGGCTCCCGCTCTGCAGCCTGCGTCAAAAATCATGCAGCCTGCAGTTTGCATAGCAGATGTAAACCTGCAATGCGGTAACCGGGTTGTTGAGGATGTGTAATCCTGAGCAACGCAGGTCCCGCATAAACTTTCCTTATCACAGCTGGCGCCGGGATAAGCAACGTTTTATCAGTGTTTGTGTGGCACCCTGTGCAGGTCACCACAGGATCCCTTGGGACATGGAATGATAGAACACAGCAAGCAGACCCCACTAACAAACAACACCTTTCACCCCAGACCTGTAGGGGGAGCTCCATTGGTTGCCTTAAGCCAGTTCCCCCTATAAATACGGGTCCTGGAGGAGAAAACAACAGAGTGTGCAGTCACTACAGAACTGTAAGCAGCTGAGTGAGCTGACCTGGTACTGGAGCCACACTAGGCCCATACCAGAGACACCTGAGACAGTGGTAGACCCTTAGAATAGGGGTCACATGAAAAGGATAAAGTAACAAATACAAGAAGGGGCAGAGGAGTCATACCGACACACCCTAACAGAGTTCCGGTCACTGGGTCCGAGCTACAAGGACACAGTATAGACCTTGCAGAGAAACCAGCACTACAAATAGGGGGTTTATCTTCCCAGACACCCAAAGCACCACCAAATGAAAGCCCAGAGTTTAGGCCAAGACAGGGATCCCATAGAGTGCCCTCAGTGCAGCAAATCCGGGTGTGAAGAGTCACACAGAAAGTGCAGTAACGGTCTGGTCGGGTTTCATGCCTGCCAGCATCCAGCAGAGTAATAGACACAAGGAAGCCTACAACCCTGCTTGCTGTGGAAAGTCTTGAAGTGTTTACCTCATCTCCGGTTGAGTGTACCTGTCAACATCAGTAAAGGTACCAAAAGACTTTTTGTGTGCGTGTCCCTCCTTGCAGCTGCACTACACCGACCGCGCTACCCTATTCCCTCCTAACTCCATTGACTGCCCCGGGGAACCACGCTCATCCTGTAGGAGCGGTTCCATCTAGCTGCCGCACATCACCCCGGAGGCTAACGCAGCGCCGGTGCCATCACCGGACCTCTACAGGTGGCGTCACGACAGACATTTTATTACTTTATTGCCATCTTTCCCCTTTTATCTGCATCCCCAGGGCCCACGGCCTCAGGCACCGCCACCGATGACTACCCCAGAGACCTGCGCCTGAGTGACCGAGTACCCCATGGGCCTGGGCCGGACATTTGCAAAGGTTTGAATTTATTAATAAATGAGGCTATAATGTCTCTAGGGGATGGCACGCCCCCTAGAGACATAACACCCACTCAGGTGGCCATATACTGATGTCATTGCAGATGTACAGTATCCAGCTCCTGGTGGCTCGGTACATTTTTAGGAAGGAATCCACCGGCTTCCCTGAGAGCAGCGCTCATACGATACCTCATGTACGTATAGTATGTGCTGTGTTGTAGGTGCTGCAGGCTTAAACAGTAGATGTATGGGCTGCGCAGTGCCATAGATGTACTATCTAACCCTGCCGGACCCTCAACAGTGCAAATACTATACATACATTAGGTCTAGTATGAGTGCTTCTCTCAGGGAAGCCGGCGCATTGATTGATACAAATGTACAGTAGGTGACATGATATTGTACATGTGCAATTACATCATAATATGCCCACCTGAGTGGGTGGTATGTGTCTAGGGGTGGTGGACCCCCCTAGAGACATTATATACACATTTATTAAAGACATTTTATCTTTTAAAACACAGAGAACAGTTTGCTCATCCCTGCAGCATCATGGATGAGCAAACTGTACGGTAACCGGATTGCTCAGGATTACACATCCAGAAAAATCCTGTTATCACAATTTGGTTCTCTCCACACATTTTGTTGACAAATGTGTGGGCCCCCAATTGCGTACAAGGCATCCGGATTTGGAGGCGGGAACGCTAAGTCACTTATAAATGTCACCCTAGCCTGAGTGTTTTAAGTATGGCTAGGGTCACATTTACGTTCTGACCCTAGCCTACCGGATTGCGCTTTTAACATACTACTTTACCCAGCACCGCATAGCGTTACCGCTATGCGGTGCTGGATAACGCTGCCCCTAGTTACCCTATATTGACCTACCCAATCAGTCACACAGGCAGCGGCTGGGAGTGCGCTTTACAGCGCCGCACAACAAACGCTGTCTGCAGCATTACCTGTGCGGCGCTGTAAAGCGCACTCCCAGCAGCTTCCTGTGTGACTGGTTGTGTAGGTAAATATAGGGTAACTAGGGGCAGCGTTGTCCCGCACCGCATAGCAGTAACGCTATGCGGTGCTTGGTAAAGTAGTATGTTAAAAGCGCAATCCGGTAGGCTAGGGTCAAAATGTAAATGTGACCCTAGCCTATGTTGTTTGTGTGCCGACAACAAGGGGACGTGTTGGATGTAACAATGTGGCCATAATATGCCCATGTTCACACATGTCCTCTGCTGGTATTTATCGTGTCTTGGCAAAATACAACTTTTTGTTCATTGAAGCGGAGCTGCGTTAGCCCCGCCGCTTCCTAGTGACCTAGGCCCTGGTTACCCAATGTGTATTGTGGTAACCATTTCACAGACAAGGTAGGCTAGTGTCCACTTTCCCAGAGCGGACACGGAAACGCTGCTAGCAGTGTTTACCTGTCCGCTTGCCTTAAGTGGACAGTAGGCAGCCTTGTCGGTGAAATGGTTACCACAATACACATCGGGTAACCAGGGGCTGCATCACCAGGACACGCCGGTGCAAACGCAGCTCCGCTTCACTGTAAAAAGCAATGTATTTAGCGCAGACACGCTAAATGCTACCTGAGAAGATATGTGAACATGGCCAACCACACAACACACATGATATGTTCACGATACATGAAGTGTGACCTGGACAAACATAATGTGCCATGGCTGTGTGCATGGAACCCACTTCACAACATCACATTTCCACACAAAATAGGAAATAGGAGCAGCCCACCCAGGGAAAAGCTGAACACATATATGTATAATGTGTGGACATGACATCCCACAACAGAGCAACAACACATACCTCAGTGTGACAACAAGATGCTCAGCAGGTGAGATGGTGTTCCGACAACGGGTGTCCTGGTGCATCAAATCTCCACTCACGAGGTCCAGGAGGGCATCAAAGGTGGATATTGTCATCCTCAGATAGCGCTGGAACTTGTGAGGGAACCTCCGCAACTGGTTGTAGAGCACATGAAATGCTCCGTGGTGCGGTCGCAACAAATTGACTTCATGGACCCACAATCGAGACCGTCGCAGAAGTCTACGCTGTCGTCTTCTCCAAATAAGAAAACGGATCTCAAAGGCAACAACCTCCATCAGAGCTGAGATGAGAGCACACACAGAGCAAACCTGACACAAGTGCTATCTGTATGGCAATGTGCAACACCCACATTTTTACTCCCAGTTTTACTGGGTGGGGGGGGTGTGTTTTTAACATTTGGTCCATTCCTAATCTACATGTCACATCCCACATATATTTCTATACAAAAACGCATGCGTTTTTCCATGCTCTACATGTGACACATGCATTTTTGTGTGCGTTTGTGGGATCACTTACAGCCAGGGTGGATAAAAATCAATGTTTTTTTTAAAAAAAATAAAAAAAATAAAAAATTTTTTTTATTTAAATCGGATTTTTTTCAATAAACTGCTTTTTGAGGAAAATATTTTACCATCCAAAGGTTCTTCCATCATGAGAAAGAGCTGAGTTGTTTAACTCAGTAGAATAAAGGCTGTATATGTGTAACATTCACAATGCCATGCTCTTCCAGAGGTTTCTGTAGGATTAGTGGGCAGTTTCTCTCCTATATTATCACAGACGCTCGCTTTACTTACGCAGTTCTCAAAACTGAATTTGACTCCGCAAAGGTCCCAGCCTCTTCTTCACGGCAAAAATGTTACAACATGAACAGAGTTGAGAAAAAGACCTTAATCCTATTGTTCTACAAACCTATGAATACAGAATCAACCCCTTCAGTGCCAAGTCCAAGAAGTTAGACAATATGTTTCTGATTGTTTGGAGTGGAATAGATCTGCACAACACAAGAAGAATGTGAATCTAATTGTGAGGAGGAGGAAGGGCAAGCAGACAAGAAAATGAAAGTGAAACTTTGAGCACAATACTGCAGCATAGCCACAGACAGACAAGTCTGGATCTGTTTGTATGTACGATCTGAGGTTTATTACATTCTTTCCTTATAATGGCAGCAGGCCGTAAAAGAGACCCAGTTTGGGAATATTTTTTTTTTCAGAAAATTTCTTTATTCAAGCTTTTTATCATAACAAAGTATACTGACAGTTATCAGCAGAATTCCAATAATAACATCAAGTGCGTTAATCGCATACATATATACACGGGTTGCTGTTACTCCTTTCAAGGAGAAAAAGGCGGAGGGAAGGAATAAAGTAAGATCGGGGTCAAATTCCGGACAAATACACTCATAATAGAAATATCGATTACCCCTTTAGTATACTTAACTATTCAACCTCTTCCACCAGAAACCGGAGAGTCTGATCAGGGATCGCCAGGAGAAAAAATAAAGCTGTTCGTCAGAATGAAGACCCCTAAACAGACCCCAAGCAACATAAGGCGAGAGAAAAAGCTTTAAAACCATCTAAGATTTAAGTAGAGAATGATAGAAGAAGAGAGAGTAGAAGTGTGAGAATAGCAAAGAGAAGCAGAGAAGAGAGAAAAGAGAAGTGAAGAGAAAAATAAGGGGGAGGGAGTGGAAGGGAAGGAAGGGGTGGGGGGAGTCCACCGCACCCACCAGAATACAACCAAGAGGCTCGTAGAAATAATTTTATGATAAGGGAGAACCGTCTTGGAAAAGCCACCAAGGAGTACACAGTCTCTGGTGCTTCTCCAAGGTTTCATGGTCTCGTGCCATCAGGCCCTCCATACGGCATAATCTGTCCATCTCAATCACCCATTCCCCGAGAGAGGGAATAACTGTGGAGTTCCAATGTCTCGGTATTAGAACTCTCGCTGCTATAAGGCAAAAGCGGAAAAGACTGCGTTTGACCAAGGCGAGCGGTTCCGGAATGAGGGACAGGAGTGCGATCTGAGGAAGTGTGGGGTAGCGAGTGCCAGTGATAGACTCACATGCCGAGAAGATTGAATGCCAATAAGCCTGGATGAGCTTACAATGCCGCCAGATGTGAAGCATAGTCCCAGGCTCCTCTCCGCACCTCCAGCACAGCTCCGAAACTAAAGGGAACATTGTGTGCAGCAGAGTGGGACATCTATACCACCTAGTCAAAATTTTATAATTTGTCTCCTGAAAGCTGCAGGATATCGACATCTTGTGGGTCAACAAGCAAATTTTGGTTCGTTCAGATTCAGTGAAGGTAGTTCCCAAGTCCGTCTGCCATGCAGTAAAGAATCGAGGGACAAAGAGTGGCCCGACCTCTCCTATCACCGCATACAGGAGAGAAATAGCGTGAGCAGGGGCGTTGGGCGAGAGCAGTAGTGACTCAAATCTCGAGGGGGCACTCCTACTTAGGGATCGGATGAATGTTCTCAGCTGGGAAATCTCCAACCAGGACCCCGGTCCCAACCCTCCGCCCCCCGTCGTCGTCTTCCCCTTTAGCCATTCCTTGACCTGAAACATGTCAGGGTCAGTGTCCGCATTCCATTTCAAGAAGATCGATCTCCCAACTGTCAGGGGAAAGTCTGGGTTATTGAAGAGGGGACCTAAAATTGACGGGTAGGCAATGTCACAGACTCTACTCCGCCACACATCCCAAAAGTTCAGCACCACTTGTGTGAGAGGGAGGAACAGTGTGTCTGGAGGGCGGTTATGCTTTCGCAACCATGGCACCCAGCGCAGTGAGGTGGGCGAAGTCAAATTCTCAATTGTCACCCATTGTTTACTATTTGAATTGAATCTCCAGTCTAAGATCCTCGACAAAAGCGTCGCATGGTAGTAGCGCTGGAAGTCAGGAAGACCCGCCCCTTCGCTTTGGCTCAGTCAGGGTTGAAAAGCGAATCCTAGGTCTCCGGGCTTCCCAAATAAATTTACATATAGCATTATTTAACTGACGAAAGAACTGTGGTGGAATATCAGTGGGAGCAGTTTTCAATAAAAAAGAGGAGGGGGAACAAGAGGCGCAATAGTGCCCTTATCACTAGACACTAGTTTGTAAAACGGTGAGTAATGTAATCCACTCACCTCATCCAGTTGTGACACCAACAACTGGTTTGAATACTCAATAGTAATAATGTCCTGATGGCTGCTGCTGGACCTCCACCGACCACTCACACGTGGGGATACATCAAGATGCTTGGGAAAAAAAGGTGTACGACGGTCCGCGCTGCCCGGGTTACTCACATCAAAGAATACATCCCTGATGAAGGTGCCAGGAGGGCACCGAAACGCGTCGGAGAATAAAGAAGGATCTGGTTAATACTTCACCTACTCGTGTATTCTTTGATGTGAGTAACCCTGGCAGCGCGGACCGTCATACACCTTTTTTTCCCAAGCATCTTGAGTGGGAGCAGTTTGGAATAGATACAAAAATCTAGGCAGGATATCCATCTTGATAACATTAATGCGTCCAAACCAGGATAGCTGTGTGCCACAGAGCCTTTTCAGGTCGCGTAATGTAGCTTGTAAAAGTGGGGCGTAGTTAAGGGTATAAAGATCCTTAGGGTCTTTGGGTATAGTGATGCCCAAGTACTTCAAGCCTCTGTCAACCCATCGAAAAGAGAAGGAAGACCGAAGCTGATGGACCAAGGCATCCGATAGAGTAAGATTCATTACCTCTGTCTTGGAGTAATTTACTTTGAAATTTGACACGTTGCCAAATCTCATGAACTCTCGTATGATAACCTGGAAGGCGACCTGGGAGTTCGAGATGTAAATCAATAGATCGTCAGCATAGAGGGCCAGTTTAAAATGGGCTCCCTGGATCCGTACACCCTCAATATCTGTAGATCTCCTGAGGGCACAGGCCAAGTGCTCCATTGCAATGGCGTATAGCATAGGTGACAGGGGACAACCCTGCCGCGTGCCATTGGAGATCCCAAAGGCAGGGGAGAGGAGTCCATTGACTCTAAGCCGCGCAGTGGGACCACGGTACAGCGCTGGATTTTCCCCACAATGACCGGGCCCAGGCCCAACTGCTTTAGAGAGGCAAAGAGAAAATCCCATCCTAAGCGGTTAAATGCCTTTTCGGCATCGACCGAGAGAAGGCAAGCGGGGATGTTGTGGCTTTGAATCTGGGCCGCAATAAGTAAAGTCTTGATGGTGTTATCTCTTGCCTCTCGATGCATGATAAATCCAGTTTGGTCATTGTGAATAGAAGCCGGTAACAGAGGTCCCAGTCTTGAGGCCAAGATCTTTGCAATGATCTTGACATCTAGATTCAAGAGGGAGATGGGGCGATAACTGGCGCAAGAGAGGGAGTCCTTACCCGGCTTCGGAATCACTGTGATTGTAGCTGCTAAAGTCTGAGGAGCAAAGGGGCAGGAGTCGGAGATAGAGTTGAAGAGGGCTGTTAATTGTGGTGCTAAGTCATGCACAAACAATTTATAGAAGTTTGCTGAAAAACCATCAGGACCTGGGCTTTTCCCATTGGGAAGTGCAGAGATGGTATCGATCACTTCCTGCTCCGTGAAAGTGGCCTCTAAGTTCTCCGAGTCCTCCTCTCCGATAGGTGGAAGTGGGGTGTCTGCCACATAGTCCTCGATACGTCGGAGATATTCTGCGGGAGACATGTCAGCTAAAGGTCCCCTAAGATTATATAGTTATTTATAATAGTCCCCAAATGTATCTGCTATCTCACGGGGCCTATGGAGAAGTTCCCCCGTTTTCGATCTAATAGATGGTATGTATGTGGAAGGAAGTCGTGGATGGATAAATCTAGCTAAAGCTCTCCCAGGCTTATTAGAGAATTCGTATAAGTATTTGCGGAAGTGGTCCTGCTGACGGGACGATGCTGTGTCCATTATGGAACGTAGCTCAGTACGGGCCTTGGACAATCCAGTGAATAGTTGTGGTGTTGGAGCATGTTTATGTTGGGTCTCTAATTGGTGGACAGAGGCCATCAGGTCTGAAATTGCTCTAGTTCTTTCACGTTTTAGTTTGGACCCCTGCTGGATGAGAATCCCCCTAATGACTCCCTTCAAAGCCTCCCATTTAAAGGGGAGTGCAGTGGGATCAGACGTATGATCCGATAGGAATCCCACTATCACAGATCTCACCGCCGACTGGCAGGCCGGCTGTTTTAGAAGGCCTGGATTAAGGGACCAGGTCCACTCTGTTGGAGCTAAACCCGAGAGGCCAAGGGAAAGAACGATCGGAGCATGATCCAACCTGATCATGGGTTCAATTTCAACTACAGGATCTGCCAATAAGAGTTTATGGCTGAGAAGAAAAGATCGATCCTGCTGTACATGTCATGAACGGAGGAGTAGTAAGTGTAATCCCTGGCACTCGGGTTTAGCAACCTCCAGACGTCCACCAGCTTATTATCAAGAAGTGTAGACTTCAATTTTTCAAGGTGAGAAGCAGGAACAGAGGACCTGCGAGAGGAGGAGTCCAAGTCTCTATCCAGTATAAAATTAAGGTCGCCCCCAAGGATCACTGAGCCCTCTGCGAAGTTTGTCAGGACGCGTAGGTACGCAATAAATTTTCGGGCAGGGTCCTGGTTGGGTAAATACAGATTAGCAATAGTTATGGTGTCCCCGGCTATCTGCAGCTTCAGGAAGACAAATCTACCATGCGGGTCAATCTTGGAGTCCATCACCTGCGTCGCTAAAGATTTGTGAATAGCTACACTGACTCCCTGGGACCACGCCTCCGGGTTGGGGCTATGGAACCATTTATTAAAATATTTATGCTTTATAGATGGGACCGTATCAGCTCTAAAGTGAGTTTCCTGTAAAAGAAGGATATGGATACGTTTCTTATGCATATGAGTCAGGACCTGAGACCGTTTTTCAGGTATATTGAAACCTCTGATGTTTAGAGAGCAGATGTTAATTGTTGACATATTGGTGGCTAGGTGCGGTGAGGGGGTAGATGGGGTTTCAGAGAAAAGAATACACAGGAAGACAGAACAGAGAAAGTCGGTGAGGAAGAAAAAAAAAGTAAGAGGGACTGGACCTCTAATTCCTGTCCCAGAGGCCAGCGGGTTAAGCAACCCACAGACCAAAAAGTTGACAGAGTAAACTCTGTAATATGTGTCAAAGACACTCCCCACGTGTGAGGTGACTGGTACACGGCAACAGGACCATGCGCCTGGGCCCCACCCAAAACCCTCTTAAAGTTTAAACGTCACATATAGAAGGCACATATATAGAAAATAACATTGTAATCTTCATGGATCACTCAAACCAAGAACATATCTTAAAGCAAGGGGGGGGGGAAAGGGGGGGACGGGAAAGAAAGTGGGACCAGGGGAGGGTAAGGCGGAATCCCTGAGTAGTGGGGTGGCTAGGAGTAGAGGGATAAGGTGTCATAGAGCAGGGGGGGGGAAAGGGGGGGTATAGGAGAGAAGGCGGATTCAGGGGAGGGTAAGATAGGACCGTAAGGTAAGGGAGCAACTAGGAGAAGAGGGGTAGGGTGTAACGAGGTGAGTATTGGAGAGAGGGGGGGGAAGGGGAAGACAACACATGTTAGAGAAAGGCACAACCTATATTTAAAATCTCCACCAAACTAGAAGGGATAAAAGTTTCCGCAACTTCCGGCCAGGAGTGGCGACAAACCCCTCCCTGGATCAGATTTGGGAGCCACAGTCAAGAGCCCCAAAAAAGAGGAAAAAAAAGTCCAACTGTGATAATGTAATGAGGTGTACAATTCAGATTGTATTATTGAAATTGACACTGAAATGAACTGTGCACAGTCCGCACTTGTCCACCAGGGGGCATCAGTGGACTGTACAATCACAGAGGGTGGAAAGCCCCCACCATCTCTGTTGTTTACCCAGGAAGTGAAAGCAGAAAAAGAGTGCAGATCCAGAGAGCGCAGCCAGGACAGACATAGGGCTCTTTTGCAGCCAGATTCTTGGGAAGAAATACCCTGTGAAGATCGTTGCTGCAACCCCCGGTCTGCAGGACCTTGCCTTACCGAGGGTCCCACTCAAATTCAGGACATTGCCGCCGGAGTTCAGGACATTGCCACTGGATTACATGTGCAGGGGCTGTGACTGACATAAGGGAGCCATCTGTGCTACTGTGATCTCCCTTCTGCTCATCGGTTTGCCCCGAGACTGAGAGAGACTTCTGTGCTGCTGTGGGCTCCCGTCTGCTGCTCGGTGTGCCCTGAGACTGGGAGAGACTAACAAAGAAAGATTCTGTTACCTGCGGAAGGAGACCACAGAAGAAGACTGAGGAGTTTCCCCCTTCAGCGCTGCACCGGGACCCGTCATCGTGAGATCCCCAGGCCTGCTACGTGGGAGAAACACCTTCTTCTGTGATAGACTGGTACGTGATTTTAGGGAAAGTTAGGGAAAGATATCTCCATTGTTGTGTTTTTTTCTTTGCTAGCTGCGTACCCGGAAGAAGTGAAGATCCAGAGACCCCACCATATACATGTGTGCAGCTAGATCAGTTGACTGTGTTATAGACATGTTTTACAGTAAAGAAATGTTACTACCGGTTAAATCTGAGTATGGGGATTCTGTTGAGAAAGATCATACACACACACCTGCGGCCTTACCACCGGTCGCTACATCTGGCGTAGTCGGCAGGATGTGTGATCAACAGAATCTCCTCCCGGTGGTAACTTATAACCGGACAGCTCCCCCGGCATCTATTGTCAATCAGGTGAGGAAGTTTAACGGACGGAACTATCCTGTAACTGAATGGACCGAACAACTTAAGATAGTGGGGGAGATGTATAACATTGATCCTAAGACCTTAGCAGAAATGGCCATGCTAACATTAGAGGGGGAAGCGTGGACGACAGTCAGGCTGGAGACGGTTAGGGGCCAGCGTACGTTGGATGACTTGGTGCGGGTGCTGGAGAACACCTATGGGCCGACCACATATGCGGGAACATTACGGTTTATGTTCTTCCGGCGTACGCAACTCGAGTCGGAGGACATCCCTCAATATGCCAACGCCCTCCAAGTACTGCTTGAACAAGCCTGCAGGAAAAAAGAACAGATAGCTAGTACGGGCGCCCGTGACCTGGTGTTGAGAGATCAATTCGTGACTGGATTAAGAGACCCGTACCTTAACCGCTCACTGCAAGATCTACTCCGGATAAATCCGGCCCTTACTTTCGCTGAGGTTAAGCAAGAAGCGATAGAACGTTCGAGAGGACCTGTCATGGAGGCCCAGACTTATACCGCGGCTTGCAGGTCCATAACTGGTATCAGAACCCCGAACAGTGACACGGAAGAACTGAAGCAGATGGTGGCAGAGTTGCAGAAACAGGTGTTGCAGCTCACCCTGGACCAACAGGCAGACAGGCAAGCGAGACAACAACCCAGCCGGACGATGGGAAGATGCTGGACATGCGGTGATCCCCGCCATAGAGCAAACCGTTGCCCCCAGAACGTTCAAGTTCATCCACGGGCCGATATACCGGAACCAACAAGTCATGCCCCACAACAGCGGCCACCTTTAAACTAGACGCCCCTGCCAAAGAGGCTCACTCGGCAGGGGAGGCCAAAGAGAGGGGTGTAGGAAAACAGAGCCAGCCACGGAACAAACTTGCATCAAACAGCCCTACCCTGGAAGTATTATTGGAAGGGACCGCCGTGCAAGGATTAATGGATACTGGGTCCCAGGTATCCACCATCTCCGAGCAGTTTTACGAAGAGTATCTGAAGCCGCGGGTTGCCTATGACCCTGATACTACTATCAAGATCAAAGCAGCCAATAATCTACCCATTCCGGTGACGGGAGTTGCCTGGATGAACACCAAAGTGTGTGGGCAAGATCTCGGGAAGAGAGGGATAATCGTGGTCAGGGAAGGCTGTGGATCAGAAACGCCCATGATTATTGGGATGAACATCTTGAAAGACCTGAATCTTGTGTTGGTTACCAAGAGGGGGCCCAAGTACTGGCAAGAAGTGACCACACATAGGGCCACCCGCCGAGCCTCCCAACAAGTGGTCCGGACCTGCAATCTCCAGCGAATGACAGAAATACAACTGCCGCTAGCCACGATCACCGTACCCCGCCATACTAGGATAACTTTACCTGCTGAGAAGGA
Source organism: Allobates femoralis (assembly GCA_033576535.1). Classification (NCBI taxonomy): domain Eukaryota; kingdom Metazoa; phylum Chordata; class Amphibia; order Anura; family Aromobatidae; genus Allobates; species Allobates femoralis. The sequence continues at coordinate 26,053,940 of JARQOC010000007.1, forward strand.
GACCGTTATCTCGCTACCCCTTAGCACCACAAGACAGCTCGAAGGCGTGGAGGTGCTGATTGAGCCGTGCACCCCGAAGGAAGGGAAGCTGAACCCCCTAGTTGCTCGAACGCTAGCCGTTGTGAGAAAGGGGAGGATTCCTGTCAGGCTGGGTAACACGGCTAACGTGAGCGTCGACCTAGAGGCTGGGACACAACTCGCCCGAGTTTACACCCTAACCGAAGAGGTGAACCCTATGAACCCCCTCCAGTTTGCACCGTCTACAGAGGGAGATTGGACAGTGACGGTCTCTGCCATGGCCGCTGTCGCGGGTGACGTCAACGCGGGGCGAGAACTACGAGAAAAGTGCCAGTTGGACATATCCCAATACTCCAACCAAGAAGTGTCCCAGGTGGAAGAGTTACTTCAAGAGCACCAGGCGTCCTTTGCCCGGCATGACACCGACTTTGGATGCACCCCCAGTATCAAGCACGAAATCCCCACAGGTGATACCGCTCCTATCCGTGAAAGGTACCGCCAAATACCTCCCCAACAATACCAAGAAGTGAAAAACCTCCTGAATTCCATGTTACACGCTGGAGTGGTACGAGAAAGCCAGAGCCCCTGGGCTGCACCAGTGGTGATAGTCAAGAAGAAAGACGGGTCCCTGAGGTTCTGCGTGGACTACCGCCGTTTGAATGCTTGCACCATCCGGGACTCATACCCTTTACCAAGGATCGAAGAATCCCTGACAGCCCTGAAGAAAGCTAAATATTTTTCGTCATTGGACCTGGCCAGCGGCTATTGGCAGGTACCTATGCACGAGAAAGATAGAGAAAAGACTGCTTTCATCCTACCTATGGGCCTGTACGAGTTCGACCGGATGCCCTTTGGCCTGAACAATGCGCCGGGGACCTTCCAGCGACTGATGGAGCGCTGCCTGGGGGACTTCAACTTCGACTTCACCCTCATTTACCTGGACGACATCGTAGTCTATTCGGACACATTTGAAGAACACCTGCAACAGCTGGGCCGTGTGTTTCGTAGGTTGAGAGAACATGGCCTGAAGTTGAAACCCAGCAAGTGCCGTCTTCTGCAGCCCGAGATCAATTACCTGGGTCACCGGATCTCGGCCGAAGGTGTACAGCCGTCTTCGGAGAAAATAGCCGCCGTGCGGGACTGGCCGCAGCCTACGAACGTCAGAGAGGTCCGGGCCTTCCTGGGGTTGGCCGGTTACTACCGCCGGTTCGTGAGAAACTTCGCCCGGCTTGCTGCACCCTTGCACGAACTGCTTCGAGGGACCACCAACGGCCCCAGAGGACGACCCATCAGCTGGGGACCCAGCCAGGAAGAATCCTTCCAAGCCCTAAAGGGTGCCTTGACTTCACCTCCCATCCTTGCATATGCAGACTACAATCTCCCTTTCCAACTACATACCGATGCCAGTCTACAGGGTCTAGGGCAGTACTTTCACAAGTACAAGAAGGCAAGGAACGTGTCATAGCCTATGCCAGTCGATCCCTACACGAGGGCGAGAAGAACCCCACCAATTATAGCTCGTTCCGGCTGGAGCTGTTGGCCCTAACGTGGGCTATGGCGGAGAAATTTGCGGGATACCTCACAGGGACGGAAGTACTGGTCCTGACCGACAACAACCCGTTGGCCCACTTAGAAAATGCAAAGCTCGGAATCATGGAGCAGCGTTGGATGGCTCGACTCTCTAAGTTCAACTACAAGATCAAGTATAGGGCTGGGGCTGAGAATCAAAATGCGGACAGCCTGTCTAGAGTGTCATACCCCTTACTTACCAGAGACCGGGATGAAGAACTAGAAGGAGACGAGACGCCCGACTTTGCAAGGCTTGCCCAACAGATGATGGATTACTGCCAGTTCGTTGTGGGCGAAGTTGGAACTCCAGTGGGGGTCACACTGTGTTCCCAAGAGTTGTGCAGGCTCCAGGACCAGAACCCTGAATGGGCCCTACTCAAGCAATGGGTGAAGCAACAGCAGAAGCCCTCCTCCGAAGCACGGTCACGACTGTCTACCGGAACCTTGACCCTGCTCAGCCAGTGGGACCGGCTGGTTCTGAGAGAAGAAGTACTATACCGGAAGGTTCTCTTGTCTCACATGCTGGAGGAATGCACACAAGTTGTAGTACCTTCCCAGTTAGCCCGTGAGATGGTGGCCGAAGCCCACAAAAGGAATGGACACTTCGGAGTAGATAAGACGTTTCGGTGGATTCAACAATCTATCTATTGTCCGGGGCTCCGCAAGCTGGTTGAAGACGTCTGCAGAACCTGTCGCACCTGTGAACTGCACAAGTCCACCGAACAGCGTGCACCTGTCCAGACGATTAAAACCTCCAGGCCTCTTGAGCTGTTGATGGTGGACTATCTGCTGATCGGGACGGCGAGCAGTGGCTATCAATACTGCCTAGTCATGGTGGACCACTTCACAAAATTCGCCGTCGTTGTTGCTACCAAGGACCAGACGGCCGAATCGGCTGCACAGGCCATCTGTCGACAGTTCATCCACGTCTATGGGTGTCCGGAGAGGTTACACTCCGACCAGGGGGCTTGTTTCGAAGGCAGAGTCATCGAGGAGCTGCATCGGATGTATGGGATCCAGAAGTCGAGGACCACTCCTTACCATCCACAAGGGAACGGTGCATGTGAACGCTTTAACCGGACCCTACTCCAGCTGATCCGCACCTTGGCAGAAGATAAGAAAGATCGATGGCCCCAATTCCTTCCAGATCTAGTATGGGCCTACAACAACCAGGTCCCCTCCGTGACTGGCTACACCCCACACACTCTTCTCTTTGGCCGCCCAGGAAAAGGGGTCCATGACCTGAACCTATTCCGCCCAGAAGAAGATGTCTGCCATAACTACCCCTCCTGGCTAAATGCTCACCGACAGAAGATGGAGACTGTACACCGGCTGGTGAGTCAACAAATCCGAGGCCAGAAACATGCTGACCCACTCCCCGTGCAAGAGTAACCCTTAAAGTTGGGACAGCTAGTCTTGCTCCGTATTAAGAAGCCTCAAGGGAAACTTCGAGCCAAGTGGGAGACTGAAGTCTACCGGGTAATCGAACGCCCTTACCCCAATGGACATGTATACCGAGTGCAGGGTGAAGACAGCCGCAGCACCCGCACTGTGCACCGAAATATGTTGCGCCCCTGCCGCTCCCGGCCTGACTCCCCTCCCACAGTAACCGGAGGGGGTGACGCTGCCGACATGACTGACGTCACGGACATTTCTCAACATAGAGATCACGTCGACTCTGAGACCGGTGACCCACCTACACAGACCAGTCCCTCTCCCGGAGTACTGACTGGAGTGGGGCGTAAAGACAGTGACGAGGAGGGGAACAACCGACCCTTGCGACGCACTGACCGCACCACTGCTGGGATCCCGCCCGGACGGTCTTACAGGGACCAGTATGTATGGCCCACTTCTCAACCGACCCCTGTGACAACTACAGTCATCGCCGCCTGGGAACCGACGGTAGTTGACAGGGACTGCCAACCTTTAAGTGGGGGGGTATGTAATGAGGTGTACAATTCAGATTGTATTATTGAAATTGACACTGAAATGAACTGTGCACAGTCCGCACTTGTCCACCAGGGGGCATCAGTGGACTGTACAATCACAGAGGGTGGAAAGCCCCCACCATCTCTGTTGTTTACCCAGGAAGTGAAAGCAGAAAAAGAGTGCAGATCCAGAGAGCGCAGCCAGGACAGACATAGGGCTCTTTTGCAGCCAGATTCTTGGGAAGAAATACCCTGTGAAGATCGTTGCTGCAACCCCCGGTCTGCAGGACCTTGCCTTACCGAGGGTCCCACTCAAATTCAGGACATTGCCTCCGGAATTCAGGACATTGCCACTGGATTACATGTGCAGGGGCTGTGACTGACATAAGGGAGCCATCTGTGCTACTGTGATCTCCCTTCTGCTCATCGGTTTGCCCCGAGACTGAGAGAGACTTCTGTGCTGCTGTGGGCTCCCGTCTGCTGCTCGGTGTGCCCTGAGACTGGGAGAGACTAACAAAGAAAGATTCTGTTACCTGCGGAAGGAGACCACAGAAGAAGACTGAGGAGTTTCCCCCTTCAGCGCTGCACCGGGACCCGTCATCGTGAGATCCCCAGGCCTGCTACGTGGGAGCGACACCTTCTTCTGTGATAGACTGGTACGTGATTTTAGGGAAAGTTAGGGAAAGATATCTCCATTGTTGTGTTTTTTTCTTTGCTAGCTGCGTACCCGGAAGAAGTGAAGATCCAGAGACCCCACCATATACATGTGTGCAGCTAGATCAGTTGACTGTGTTATAGACATGTTTTACAGTAAAGAAATGTTACTACCGGTTAAATCTGAGTATGGGGATTCTGTTGAGAAAGATCATACACACACACCCGCGGCCTTACCACCGGTCGCTACAATAAGCCAAACAAGGACCAGCAGGAAGGTTCATGTTGCAGCTGAGGATGTTGCCGAGCGACGCCTAGGGCCCCTCTTTCTCTTACGAGCTTCTTCAGATGAGAATCGATGATCAGACCCCAGGCCCCTGGAGAAAAAGGTGGACAGCTGTGGCCAGTTCATGATGTCTATCAATGGTAGTCCAAGTGCCCCGCAGAACTCTGGGATGTCGGCAGGGGATCTCAGAACCTGAGTCTCCGAGCCCCTGCGGACCTGGAGTTGGAAAGGGAAACCCCATGAGTAGGGTATCTCCCGCTCTCGGAGAAGGTCCAACAAGGGGCGCAGGGCCCTGCATTTGGCAAGCGTGATAGGTGAGAGATCCGTAAGAAGTTGAACGGGCACCCCATTAAAGTCAATGGAATCAAATTCTCTAGCTTTCCTCATTATATCGTCTTTTAGTTGGTAGAAATGGATCCTACAAATAATGTCTCTGGGACGTGCTGCATCGTCCCGTTTGGGACCCAAGGATCTGTGTGCCCTATCCATCTCGATGTGTTCGTCTTGGGGTCTTTCTAACAAAGAGTTGAAGATACATAGTAGGACAGGGGTGATGTCACGTGTGACCACTGTCTCCGGAACACCCCTCAGCCTAATGTTATTTCTTCTGTTCCGATTTTCTGCATTCTCCAGCATATCCAGCACGGTGTTGAAATTCTGCTCATGCTGGTCTAGTTGTTGTTGCTGCTGCTTTACAATAGATGAGAGGTCAGCTACCTCCTGGACCACAGTGTGCATGGTGCGCTTGAGCTTAGCAGTGTCCTCCTTAAGGGGCCCAATCTCTGACCTGCAGACATTCTCCAGCCTCTGGATGTATCCCTCCATGTCATCTTTGGTGGGGAAAAACTGTATCCGTGTTCTGATATCATGCAGGTCGTCTGCTTGAGAAGGGGGAGGGGCATCATGCAGGGAACTGGATGTGGACCCCTGGCCAGAGAGGTCAGCAGAACAGACTCCATGGCAGATATCTGGGGAAGTATGTTCACATTCAATGGTGAGGACAGGGGGCTGTCTAGAAGCATCAGAACCCAGCTCAGGGGACCAAGGATCTGCATTAGGATTTACTGTGTGCATTTCTCCCCTGCTGGCTGTCAGGGCTGCAGCAGTGTCTCTCCCTCCATGTGTAGGGGAGGGGGAGTGAGGAGAGAGTCCATCCCGCCCCCTGTCTCCTATGATGGAGGCTTTCCTGCCCTTTCCAGCATTCCCCCGCTGGTTAGAAGGTACCTTAGGTGCCTTGGTAAGTGTTCCAGCTGTGTTTCTTGTGGTCCTCCGGGCAGAGGTGCTGGGCCCCAGGTCTGAGCGATCTGAGGGGGCCCTGGAGTGCTCCTCTCCCCGGATAGAAGTGGCGGCCATTTTTAGCAGAGCAGGCAGTATGGCAGCGTGCACCCGAGGAGAGGAAAAACTGTTTAATATCAGACTTGCCAGGCATCTGCGGTGCTGGGGATGTTCTCTTCAAGTCTGGGGATCCACACTCTCCACTAAGACCTTCATTTTTGTGTGTAATCGCTTGTGATGGCAGTGGATGGGGTCCAGGCACAGGAGCTCCCTTTAGGTGCTGCTGGTCTCCGCCATGTCCAGGCCACGCCCCCAGTTTGGGAATATTTTAATGAAGCTCCTTCGCCTATCAGTAAGGCAGGCATGCGTGCAAAATGCAAACGATGCAACAAAGAGATGCAAGGCCTGGTGGCGCGAATGAGGCAACATCATGAGAAGTGCGGTGATGAAGATGACCAAAGAAACACTTCTGAACAGGCAGGATCTTCAAGTTGGTAAACATTTTTATTGAATCCTATTTCTAAAGACTGAACTGTCATGTCTGAGAAAAATTATATTTCTTATTATTACTGCATGTTACTGTAATTTGGTACAGTTATGAAGAAAAACAAATATTCCTTTTGGGGCAGGGCAGTGATGTGTTTTGTACAATAAGCAGAAATTGTATAATAAACAATAAAATAACAGCATTGACTTTTTTTGTTTAGGGGAATTCATGGATTCTGGAAACTATCCACCTCCAAGATCACCATCATCCTGTTCTACAGTTTCAGAGTTATCCATCCAGGATAGGGCTTCATTAGCAGCAGCATCATCATCAGACACCCACAGCCACATATCACCATCACCCAAAAGGAAGAAAAAACCTTTACCTCCTGGAACCACCATAGATAGGTTTGTGATAAGAACTAGCAGATTAGAAAAAGAGTTTATTGATGAAAAAATTGCCCAGTTTATTTATGCAACGAACTCTTCTTTCCGTCTGACTGAGAACCCACATTTCATTAATATGGTTCAGTCACTGAGACCAGGATACAGTCCACCCAGCAGAGCTGATGTTGCAGGGAAACTGCTGGATCAAGTGTATGACAGAGAAATGGAGCAATGTGCAACAGCTATGGAGGGTAAAATTGTTAACCTAAGTATTGATGGGTGGAGTAATGTCCACAACGATCCTATTGTATGTGCTTGTATAACAACAGAAGAAGGTAAAGTCTTCCTTGCACAAACAACTGATACGTCAGGAAATACACACACAGCAGAATACTTACAAGAAGTGGCAGTAAAAGCTATAACGACATGTGAACAAAAATTCAAATGTCTAGTACGCAGTTTGGTCACTGACAATGCTGCAAACGTATCCAAGATGAGAAGAGATTTAGAAGAGCAGGGAGGGAATACAAAGCTGCTAATAACATATGGTTGCAGTGCTCATTTGCTGCACCTCTTAGCCAAAGACTTAAGTGTTCCAGAAATAAAGGCTAATGTTGTTGAAATTGCTAAATACTTCCGTAATAATCATTTTGCTGCAGCAGCTCTGAAAAGGATGGGTGGAACCAAGCTAACGCTCCCACAAGATGTTAAATGGAACTCTGTGGTGGACTGTTTTGAGCAGTATATCAAAAACTGGCCTATTCTCATGACACTTTGTGAAGAAAATCGAGATAAAATAGATGGCACTGTCACGACCAAAATCCTCAACATTGGGCTTAAGAGAAATGTTGAACATATGCTGAGCTTCCTGAAACCCATCTCTCAAGCTTTAAACAAAATACAGCAAAATTGCTGTTTTATTGCGGATGCTGTTGAAATTTGGAAGGAACTGAGTGAACACTTAAAAACAGAACTACACATGGACAGAATTAAATTACAAGCAGTAAACAAACGAATGGGACAAGCACTGACTCCAGCTCATTTTTTGGCAAATATTGTCAATATCCAATATCAGGGTCAAAACCTAAGTGCTGAGGAAGAGGAGTTAGCTATGACATGGGTATCCAGCAATCATCCGTCTTTAATGCCAACTATAATAAACTTCAGAGCTAAGGGGGAACCATTCAAGAAATATATGTTTGCTGAAGATATTTTAAGGAAGGTCACACCAGTAAACTGGTGGAAGTCACTTAAGCGCTTGGATTTAGAGACTGTTCAAGTAATGATTTCACTTTTAACAGCAGTAGCTTCTTCTGCAGGCGTTGAAAGAATATTCTCTTCCTTTGGACTCATTCATTCTAAATTGAGAAATCGGTTGGGACCCAATAAAGCAGGAAAGCTTGTTTTTCTTTTCCAGATTATGAATAGGAACAAAGAAGAACATGATGATGAAGATGACGACAAGTGAGCTACAGAGGACAGCAGGGACAGTAGTATTTAAGTTTTTCATGTGTCGGCTGGGCTGACAGTCTAAGTTTCTTAAAATATATATATATTTTGTTTAGCCAAATTAGTTAACAAACATGGATGTTTGTTTAAGCAAATAACTTATGCTGTAATGTTGTTATTGTTTCAGTTGAATAAATCTATTTAAATTGTTATTAAGGTCAGGATTATTTTTCTCCTTCCTAAGTACAGCAGAACAGTGGTGTCCAAATATGAATTATTAACCCTTTAAACTGGGGAGAAAAAAGTAATATAAAAAGTGATTCTAAAAATCTTCATCTACTTACATGTTAAAGTAGCAAGAACTAGTTTAGGTAGAAACTTTGATTTAACACCTTAGTGACGGCCCACTGCATATAAACGTCCTAAAAACAGGGTCCTTATTCTGTTAGGACGTTAAAATAAGTCCTAACAAAATAAGCCCTGTAGCGCCCCCCAGTGGCCGAAAATCTCCGGGGTTTCAGCTACCGGGGGTAGCTGAGACCCTGCAGATTATGAATCGGGCCGGTTTTTACCGGTACCCGCCATGTGATCACGGTTATACACCGTTTACCGGAGTATAACCGTGATCACATGAATATACAGTGAACCGCCGGTAAATAAATGATTTCTCTGTCATGCCACAGGATCAAACCTGTGGCATGACAGAGAAATGTCTTTCCCTGTCCTCTGGTACCGGTACACAGCCCCCGGTACCGGTACCCGGCCCCCCCCCCCCCCTTTCCTCCTAAAATGCAGCCGCAGCGCTTCACAAGCAGCGCTGCCGGCCGCCTGCAGCCCCCTGCTGTGGATTTCTCACTGATGTGACATGTCACACATGTCACATCAGAGAGGAATAAGCCCCCTGCCTCCGGGTCCCCTCATTCCCCCCCAGGTCCGGTCCTCAGATGCCTCACCCCCCCAGCTCCGGTCCTCAGCCGCCGCCACTGCACCCGCCGCCGTTGCCATCATCTCCTTCCCATCTGAGCTGTCAGATGGGAGGGAGATGATCGCTCCCTAGGTCACCCCCCTGTCACTTCCCCCAGTCACCAACGTCACCCCCCCCGGTCACCGGTGCATACTTACCGGCCGGGATCTTCTTTCATCCTGCCCCCTGCGCCGACTTCCTGTTCTGTCAGGAGCATGCGCAGACAGAGCAGAAACTGCTCTGTCTGCCAGGGGAAACTGACAGCTCATGACCTCAGTGAGGTCATGGCAGGTCAGGATCCTTGGTTCACACAGGGGTCAATTGTGATCCCATGATGGGATCACAATTGACCCTTTGTGAACCAAGGATCCTGACCTGACATGACCTCACTGCAATCATGAGCTGTCAGTCTATGGAGAGACTGCTCTTTCTGCCCATAGACTGACAGCTCATGATTGCAGTGAGGTCATGTCAGGTCAGGATCCTTGGTTCACAAAGGGTCAATTGTGATCCCATGATGGGACCACAATTGACCCTTTGTGAACCAAGGATCCTGACCTGACATGACCTCACTGCAATCATGAGCTGTCAGTCTATGCAGAGACTGCTCTATCTGCCCATAGACTGATAGCTCATGATCGCAGTGAGGTCATGTCAGGTCAGGATCCTTGGTTCACAAAGGGTCAATTGTGATCCCATGATGGGATCACAATTGACGCTTTGTGAACCAAAGATCCTGACCTGACATTACCCTACTGAGGTCATGACCTGTCATTCTCCTGGAAGAAATGCCAGCTTTTATAGCATATGGGGGACGCCCACTGGACTACGTCGGACCTTCCTGCTGGACTACGTCGGATGCCAAAGAATAATAAAGATGGGGTCTAAATAGTGTCTGTTTTTTTTTTCTAACAAAAATATTTTTGGATTCTTAATGGCCCGGTCTAATATTGGCCAGACATTAAGAATCTCGGGCTTAGTGCCAGCTGCAAAAAAGCTGGCATTAACCCCTTATTACCCAGTCTGCCACCGCTACACGGCAGCTGGAAGAGCTGGATGCAGCGCCAGAAAATGGCGCTTCTATGAATGCGCCATTTTCTGGGGCGGCTGCGGACTGCAATTCGCAGCGGGGGGGGGGGGGCCCAGAAAGCTTGGGCCTCCCTATGCTGTGGATTCCAACCCCCAGCTGCCTAGTTGTACCTGGTTGGCCCAAAAATATGGCGAAGCCCACGCCATTTTTTAAAAAATTATTTCATGAAATAATTCAAAACAAAAGGACTTCCCTATATCGTTGGGTTCAAGCCAGGTAAAACTAGGCAGAAGGGGTTGGTGGCAGCCCGTAGCTGCCTGCTGTACCTGGCTGGACCAAAAGTATGGCGAAGCCCCACGTCATTTTTTTTTTTTAATTTAATAAAGAAATGCTAAAAAAAATGCAGGAGAGGAGACGCCCAGGACACGGTGTCTCCGAATCTTGTGCACATGCTCTAAAAGTGAGAAATTGTGTGAAAAAAAGAAAATGTTCAATATACTAAATGCTCACTATACCCCTAGATATAATCCTTGAGGCGTCTAGTTTCCAAAATGGGGTCACTTGTGCGGGAGCTCCAATGTTTAGGCACACAGGAGCTCTCCATACACAACATGGTGTCCGCTAACTATTGGAGCTAATTTTCCATTCAAATTGTTAGCGGACACCATGTCGCATGTGGAGAGCCCCTGTGTGCCTAAACATTGGAGCTCCCCCACAAGTGACCCCATTTTGGAAACTAGACCCCCCAAGGAACATATCTAGATGCATAATGAGTACTTTCAACCCCAGGTGCTTCACAAATGAATCCATAAAAATGAAAAAAGAAAATTTTTGTGGACAGAAAGAACGTTTTCATTTTTATGGATCAATTTGTGAAGCACCTGGGGGTTCAAAGTGCCCACTATGCATCTAGTTAAGTTACTTGGGGCGTATAGTTTACAAAATGGGGTCACTTGTGGGGGAGCCCCAATGTTTAGACACATAGGGGCTCTCCATACGTGACATGGTGTCCACTAACAATTGGAATTGTAAGTTGATACTATGTTGTGTATGGCGATCCCCTGTGTGCCTAAACATTGGAGTTCCCCCACATGTGACCCCATTTTGGAAACTAGACACCCCAAGGAATTTCTTTAGATGCATAGGGAGCACTTTGAACCCCCAGGTGCTTCACAATTTGATCCATAAAAATGAAAAAGTACTTTTTTTCACAAAAATCTTCTTTTTTTTCCTTTTACGGACTAATTTGTGAAGCACCTGGGGTATGAAAGTGCTCACTATGCATCTAGATAAGTTCCTTGGGGGTCTAGTTTCCAAAATGGGGTCACTTGTGGGGGAGCTCCAATGTTTAGGCACACAGGGGCTCCCCATATGCAACATGGTGTCCGCTAACAATTTGAATGGAAAATTAGCTCCAATAGTTAGCGAACACCATGTCGCGTCTGTGTGCCTAAACATTGGAGCTCCCCCACAAGTGACCCCATTTTGGAAACTAGACATCCCATGGAATTTATTGGAATTTATTTAGATGCATAGTGAGCTCTTTGAACCCTCAGGTGCTTCACAAATCGATCCGTAAAAATGAAAATGTACTTTCTTTTCCACAAAAAGTTTCTATTTTCATTTTTATGGTTTCATTTGTGAAGCACCTGGGGGTTCAAAGTGCTCATCACCCATCTAGATAAGTTCCTTGGGTGGTCTAGTTTCCAAAATGGGGTCACTTGTGAGGGAGCTCCAATGTTTATGCACACAGGGGCTCTCCATACGCAACATGGTCTCCACTAACAATTGGAGCTAATTTTCCGCTCAAATTGTTAGCGGACAATATGTCGCCTATGGAGAGCCCCTGTGTGTCTAAACATTGGAGCTCCCCCACAAGTGACACCATTTTGGAAACTAGACCCTCCAAGGAACATATCTAGATGCATAGTGAGCACTTTGAACCCTCTGGTGCTTGACAAATTGATCCGTACAAATGAAAAAGTACTTTTTTTTCACAAAAACTTTTGTCCTCAATTTTTTCATTTTCACATGAGCAACAGGATAAAATGCATCCTAAAATTTGTTGGGCAATTTCTCCTGAGTACACCGATACCTCATATGTGGTCATAAACCACTGTTTGGGCGCACGGCAGGACTCGAAAGGGAAGGAGCGCCATTTGACTTTTTGAATGGAAAATTAGCTCCAAAAATCAAATTGCGCTCCCTCCCTTCTGAGCCCTGCCGTGCGCCCAAACAGTGGTTTATGACCACATATGAGGTATCGGTGTACTCAGGAGAAATTGGCCAACAAATTTTAGGATGCATTTTATCCTGTTGCCCATGTGAAAATTAAAGAATTGAGGCTAAAAGAACATTTTTGTTGGAAAAATTAAAATGTCCATTTTTTGTTTCCACTTTGCTTTAGTTCCTGTAAAGCACCTGAAGGGTTAATAATCTTCTTGAATATAGTTTTGAGTAGGTTGAGGGGTGCAGTTTTTGGAATGGTATCACTTTTGGGTGTTTTTTGTCATCTATGCCCCTCAAAGGGACTTCAAATGTGATGTGGTCACTTAATAAATGGTTTTGTAAATTTTGCTGGAAAAATTAGAAATTGCTGATGAACTTCGAACCCTTATAACGTCCTAACCCAAAAAATGTTTTTTCCCAAAATTGCGCTGATGTAAAGTAGACATGTGGGAAATGTTATTTATTAACTATTTTGTCTCACATAACGCTCCAGTTTAACAGAATAAAAATTCAAAATTTGAAAATTGTGAAATTTTCAAAATTTTTGCCAATTTTTTAATATTTTTACAAATAAACGCAAAAATTATCGACCTAAATTTACCACTAACATGAAGCCCAATATGTCACGAAAAAACAATCTCAGAATCGCTCGGATCCAATGAAGCGTTCCAGAGATATTACCTCATAAAGGGACACTGGTCAGAATTACAAAACACGGTCTGGTCATTTAGGGGGAAATTGGCTCCATCACTAAGGGGTTAAATCACTGATTTAAATCAAGCCTTACTGACTAGTGATTTAAATCGTGATTTAAATCGTGATTTAAATCAGATTTAAATCAAATCCACCCTGCTTACAGCAGTCAGATACCTTTGAAAACACCAATTGGGCACTTATAAAAATGCATGCCAAGTGTGACCAGGGCCGCACCGTCCATTGGACAGTGTGAGCCCTATCATTCAGGCGGCAGCCGGCAGGGGGAGCGGCTGTGCAGAAGGGGGCAGCGCCTCATGCACAGAGCCTCCCCCTGTCATGGCGCCGGCCGCTCGTCCCGCTCACCGCAGGTAAGCGGCGGGCAGCGGGGGGACACGCACACAAGGGGCGGCAGCCCCAGGCTTCAAAAGCACCCCCCCCCCGGTACTCGCGGCAGCGGCCGGCAATCACTGCCGCGGCTCAGGCGGCAGTGGCGAGCCGGTTACTGCAGAAGGGGCGGCAGCCCCAGGCTCCACCAGCACCCCCCCCCCCCTCCGTAATCAGTGCCGCGGCTCAGGCGGCAGTGGGGCTCATTGCACCCCTGAGTGTGACCCTAGCCTTACTTAGATAAAAATACTTTGAGCAGTAAAAAGGTAAATCTGACATTCCAGCCTCTCAATAATGACCCTTCCAAGACACAATGCGGACCATTTGTCAGTGACTTGCTTGTCATGCTCCATTTTTTTGTTGGAGCATAATTCTTGCTATGTATAATAAATAATCCAAAAGGAAAATTAAAGAATGGACCCCAGTGGGTCGAGCACATATGAAACATTATATGGCTGCATTATTGCTCTTCAGGGCTCTAAAGGCCGCTTTACACACACCAACTTCTGTGTCCAACTTCTGAACAGATCTCTGGTTGCAGTGAAATCATGGACACATTGTATCATTTGTAGACAGCCACAAAATGGAGCAATGTGTCCATGATTTCACTGCAACCAGAGATCTGTTCAGAAGTTGGACACAGAAGTTGGTGTGTGTAAAGCGGCCCTTAAACCTTTGTAAATCTACCAGTATAATGCAATTATTTCTGTGCAATGCAGGTATCAGGTACATAGGTTGGGGGATTTGGTTATTGACCTGATCCCCTTGGGAATAGATGTGTGGGGGAACCATTTATAAGGCTAGGGTCACACTTGCGTTTCTGCATGCTTTTTTCATTTCTGCATGCGTTTTTTTAGGTGCCTTAAGCCACCCATGTGTTTTTACATGCGTTTTTTAATCAGCATCCAAAAAAAGTTCATGAACTTTTTTTTGGTGCTGTTTTAAAAACACATGCGTTTTTTAGAAAACGCATGCCTTTTTTTAACATAGGCCCCTATGGAAAATGGTACTAATGTACCTTGCGTTTAGGCATGCGTTTTTGCTATTAGGGCATGAGTTTTTTGCATGGGGGCCTATGGGTGCGTTTTTACATGCTTTTTTAAAAACGCAGGTCTCCAAAAAAGCATGAAAAAACTGCAAGTGTGACCCTAGCCTAAGATGTCAAAAAGCTTTTAAGGCTGAAGACATGGTCCGTTTTTGTCGCGCGAGTGCAATGCGAGGGGAACTCGTATTGCACTTGGACCAGTATCAGTAAATGATACTGGTCCCATTAGTGCGTTTTACACGCACTGAGCTTGCATTGCGAGAGAAATGCGAGTTCAATCGCAGCATGCTGTCCTCGGGTGACCTGAGTTAACCCCCCTTACAATGCCGCAGCGCCCTGGCCTTGAGGGGTTAATAAAGATGCAGTCCCTAAATGTATTTTTTTAATGAATTTTTTCAAAAAAATTTGACGTGGGCTTCACCGTAGTTTTGTGTCCAGCCAGGTAAAGCAAGCAGGAATGGGCTGCCTCCACCCCCCAGGTACCTATTTGTACCTGCCTGGAAATAGAAATAAAAGGAAGCCCTTTTTTTTAAAATTATTTTGTGAATTTCGTGAAATAATGAAAAAAAAAAAATATGTGCGGCTTCGCGCTATTTCCATGTCCAGCCAGGTACAACTAGGCAGATGGGGGCTGGAATCCGCAGTGAGGGAGGCCCAAGCTTTCTGGGCACCCCCCGCTGTGAATTGCAGTCCGCAGCCACCCCAGAAAATGGCGCATTCAGAGAAGCGTCATCTTCTGGCACTGAACCCAGCTCATCCAGGGTCCTGGTGCGGTGGCTCACTGGGTGATAAAGGCATAACGGCCAGTTTTGTGTTATCAGCTTGCCCTAAGCCCAAAATTCATGGGGTCACGCCAATATTAGACATGTCCGCCATGAATTTCTAGTAAAGGTTTTTTTTAAAAAAAAAAACACAACACATAGAAAAATTTCTTTACTAGAGAAAATAACAAAACAACATTTAGACTCCATCTTTATTAAAAACATTTTCTTCAGTCCGACGTAGTCCAATCAGGTTTTCTTCTTTAGCTCAGCTGCATCTCTGGTAGAGAACCTCTATCTTTCTTATACGTACCATTGTACTGCAAAGCGCTGCGGAATATGTTGGTGCTATACAAATAAAGTTTTTATTATTATTATTATTATTATTATTATTATTATTGATGTAGCCTAGCTGTGCAGCACCCAGGCGTGGGAAAGTTTATGTGAGTTCATGCTGCATGAACTCACATGAACCCTGACAGCACCGCGGCTACTTCAAATGAACAGCTGATCTGCATCAACTGATCATTTGAATTAACCAACGGGAAAGCCAGCAGTGAGACTTCACCGACGGCTTTCCTGCTCTGTTCTGCGCTCCCCGCTCCCTGATGCCCCCTCATCGCTTCCCCGCCACCTCCCGCCTGATCCTTAGTTAGGACCGGGCAGGGGGAGCAGCTCCAGGGAGCGGGGAGGGGGCATCAGGGAGCGGGGAGCGCAGCACAGAGCTGTAAAGCCAACGGTGAAGTCCTCTTCTCACCGCCGTCTTCCCCACCTGTGTCTTTCGCTTCCCAATTCCCGTGCTACGCTCCCCCCTCCCTGTTGTTGCTGCCCCCACCTGGTACTAGCGTTAAAACATATTTTACATTCATTTTCTATGGTGTTCGACGTGTTCTACGGTGTTTTTGATGAACATTCGACGAACACACAGCAAATTTTACGAATTGAATCAAATTCGAACACCGGGGTGTTGGCTCATCTCTAGAGACCACTGCAAAATTTTCAGTTTCTCCGATTTTTCTCTGTATAGGTATATTTTTGAGGAAAGTGTACATTGTTGTTTTATTCTATAAACTACTGAAAACATATCTTCGAAATTCAAAGCTAAATTTTGTTTACTTATTTGCAGCAAATGAGAAATCATCAAAATAATAAAAAGAAACCGTGCTTTCACACCTCAAATAATGCAAAGAAAACAAGTTCATATTTAATTTAGAAACAAAAATACTAATGTTTTAACTCAGGAAGGCCATGTCCACATACCTGTGCTCTAAGTATTTAGCGGTTCTGCGCTAAATATTTAGGTTTTGTGAGAGAAGCGCAGGTGCGTGTGTGCCGGCGCTTCCTTGAAACGCAGCCCCTGGTTACCCGATATGTATCGTGGTAACCAGTTCATACTGCAGGCTGCATAGTGTCCACTTATGCCAAGCGCACAGGGAAACGCTTCAAGCTATGCGCTCGGCATAAGCGGTCACTATGCAGCCTGCAGTATGAACTGGTTACCACGATACACATCGGGTAACCAGGGGCTGCGTTTCAAGGAAGCGCCGGCACACACGCAGCGGCGCTTCTCTCACAAAACCTAAGTATTTAGCGCAGAACCGCTAAATACTTAGAGGACAGGTGTGTGGACATGGCCAATGAGTTCAGAAATCATTATTTGGTGGAATAACCATGATTTTGAATCACAGCTTTTATGTGTCTTGGCAATGCTTTCCATCAGTCTTTCACACTATTTTTGGGCGACCTTATGCAACTCCTGGCACACATTTTAAGCAATTCTTCTTTGTTTGATGGCTAGTGATTATCCATCTTCCTCTTGATTACATTCCAGAGGTTTTCAATGGGTTTCAGGTCTGGAGATTGGGCTGGCCATGACAGGGTCTTGATGTGGTGCTCCTTCATCCACACATTGATTGACCAAGCTGTGTGGCATGTGGCATTGTCCTGCTGGAAAAAACAGTCCTCAGTGTGGTGGAACATTGCCTGAGCAGAAGGAAGCAAGTGTTTTTCAAGCATAACCTTGTATGTGGCTTGATTCATACGTTCTTCACAAAAATTAACCTGCCCAATTCCAGCCTTGCTGAAGCATCCCCAGATCACCACCAATCCTCCACCAAATTTCACAGTGGGTGCAAGACACAGTGGCTTGTACGCCTCTCCAGGTCTCCGTCTAACCATTAGATGACCAGGTGTTGGGCAAAGGTGAAAATTAGACTCCTCAGAGAAGATTACCTTACTCCAGTCCTTTATGGTCCAATCCTTATGGTCTTTGGCAAACTTCACCTGGCTCTCCTTTCCTTTTCATTGATGAAAGGCTTTTTTTCTAGCTTTACATGACGTGAGACAGTCAAGACATAAACCAATGAAAAACTGCTTACATTTTTGTGCCAGGAGTGGCATAAGGTCACCCAAAAGTGTGAAAGACCGGTGGAAAGCATGCCAAGACGCATGAAAGCTGTGATTAAAAATCATGGTTATTCTACCAAATATTGATTTCTGAACTTGTCCTGAGTTAAAACATTAGTATTGTTGTTACTAAATGAATAAGAACTTGTTTTCTTTGCATTATTATAAAACCTATAAAGAGAAAAATCACAGAAACTGAAAATTTTGCAGTAGTCTCTTAATGCTTTCCGTAGCTGTATTTGCGGCACCTTTATATAACGGGAGTTCTTTAGTTCTCTAGTGTAATTGACATACATAAAACCTAATTATTATGACTTTTACATCAATATACAGCTGCCTGGCTCTTAATTGTTGTTGGCATGTGTTACAGGAGCCTGCAAGACTGCCAGCCTGCTGTCAGGATCACTTTTCCTACTGTCAACTTAAAAGCTGGGACTGAAGCGGCTGAAGAATTGAAAGCATGTGAGCTATGTCTATATCTGTCCCTCTTCTGGTTCCTGGAGAATGCCACAGTCCACTGCAGAAATGGTTATTGATTAGCTGCTGTAGCAGTGGTGCATCTGCAGTATGCAGTCATCAGATGTTACAAGGGTTCATTTTAACCAGTTAACTTCTAGGCCTTTGCACTGGAATGTGTAAGGGAATATCAGACAGTTCTGGATGTCCGCAGTATTTTTGGCATTGCTTGCTATTTTAAACCAGCAACACGTCTATACAAGTATAAAGTCACCACAACATCAGCTGCTTCCATAAACCCCCCACCACTTATATGTATTTATTGCTGGAATGTTTTACAGTGTGCCTTGCTCATGATTTAGTTTACTTATGGGTGGCTAAAAAATGTGATGTGCAAGTTTTAAATGTAATGATCACATGATGCCACATCGTAAAGAGGGTGTCAGGGCACACTGAAGGGTAAGGGTTAGAGATGAGCGGTGTTCTATTCGAAATGTTGGCCAATCTCAAATTCGAGCTGTTCTGAGCCGTGTTTGAGTCATTCAACGAATGCGAACAATTTGCTTTAAATTCAGCAGTTCGAGGTTATGTTCGATAAAGGTTCATTGACCAAAAGCATAGCTGGCTTTTCACAGTAATACTGTTATTGAATACTAGCTGTGAGCCCGATGCAAATGCATCGGGATTCTAGAATGTGCATTAATTTGATTATAGTAGTTATAGCTGGTGTGAGGACTTTTCGGGGGGGTGTGAATAGTTTTTGGGGAGTCCCATACTTTTTTTGGGGGGTCCCATACTTTTTTGGGGGGGGGTCACATACTTTTTTGGGGGGGTCACATACTTTTTTGGGGGGGTCACATACTTTTTTTGGGGGGGGGTCACATACTTTTTTTGGGGGGTCACATACTTTTTTTGGGGGGTCACATACTTTTTTTGGGGGGTCACATACTTTTTTTGGGGGGTCACATACTTTTTTGGGGGGGTCACATACTTTTTTGGGGGTCACATACTTTTTTTGGGGGGTCACATACTTTTTTGAGGGGGTCACATACTTTTTTGGGGGTCACATACTTTTTTGGGGGGGTCACATACTTTTTTGTTTTGTCACATACTTTTTTGGGGGGGTCACATACTTTTTTGGGGGGTCACATACTTTTTTTGGGGGGTCCAATACTTTTTTTGGGGGGTCCAATACTTTTTTTTGGAGGTCACATAGTTTTTTGGGGGGTCACATACTTTTTTGGGGGGGTCACATACTTTTTTTGGGGGGTCACATACTTTTTTTGGGGGGGTCACATACTTTTTTGGGGGGGTCACATACTTTTTTGGGGGGGTCACATACTTTTTTTGGGGGGGTCACATACTTTTTTTTGGGTGGTCACATACTTTTTTTGGGGGGGTCACATACTTTTTTGGGGGGGTCACATACTTTTTTTGGGGGGGTCACATACTTTTTTTGGGGGGGTCACATACTTTTTTTGGGGGTGCAATACTTTTTTGGGGGGTCTAATACTTTTGGGTGGGGGGTCCAATACTTTTGGGGGGGGTCCAATACTTTTTGGGGCGCGTTCAATACTTATTGGGGCTGAGTGCTCGCAATGGCCGCTTATTATTAGCATTAATCTTATTATTATTAGCATTAATAGCATAATTATTAGCATTAATAGCATAATTATTAGCATTATTAGCATTATTATTAGCATTAATAGCATAATTATTAGCATTAATATCATTATTATTAGCAGTAATATAATTATTATTAGATTTTTTTTTTAATTATTATTTTTTGTAATATTTTATAATTTTTAATTTTTTTTTTTATTATTTTTTTTATAATTTTTTAATTATTTTTAAATAATTTTATTATAAAATTTATTATTTATTTTAAGTGAGACACAGTTCTCCTTCTGGTCCGCTAAAAGGGCTGGGCTGATTAGCATATATTTATTTTTTTTATTATTATTTTTATTTAATTTTTTATTATTTTTTTATTATTATTTTTTATTATTTTTTAATTCTTTTTAAATTCTTTTATTTATTATTTAATTTATTATTTATTTTAAGTGAGACACAGTTCTCATTGTGGTCCGCCAAAAGGGCTGAGCTGATTAGCATATATTTATTTTTTTATTATTATTTTTATTTAATTTTTTATTATTTTTTTATTATTATTTTTTATTATTTTTTAATTCTTTTTAAATTATTTTATTTATTATTTAATTTATTATTTATTTTAAGTGAGACACAGTTCTCATTGTGGTCCGCCAAAAGGGCTGAGCTGATTAGCATATATTTATTTTTTTATTATTATTTTAATTTAATTTTTTATTATTTTTTTATTATTATTTTTTATTATTTTTTAATTCTTTTTAAATTATTTTATTTATTATTTAATTTATTATTTATTTTAAGTGAGACACAGTTCTCATTGTGGTCCGGCAAAAGGGCTGAGCTGATTAGCATATATTTATATTTTTTATTATTATTTTTATTTAATTTTTTATTATTTTTTTATTATTATTTTTTATTATTTTTTAATTCTTTTTAAATTATTTTATTTATTATTTAATTTATTATTTATTTTAAGTGAGACAGAGTTCTCATTGTGGTCCGCCAAAATGGCTGAGCTGATTAGCATATATTTTATTTTTTTATTATTATTTTTATTTAATTTTTTATTATTTTTTTTATTATTATTTTTTATTATTTTTTAATTCTTTTTAAATTATTTTATTTATTATTTAATTTATTATTTATTTTAAGTGAGACAGTTCTCATTCAGGTCCGCTATTTTTCCCATTGACATACATTAGCGGTGTGTCGGCGATTTTATGGCCGGCCACCTGGTTCTATTTGTCGGCCGTAAAATCGCGGACACACCGCTAATACATGTCTATGGGCAGTGAGCCCGATTTCGGATTGGCCGCCGACCAATCAGAATTCGAGCTCAATGAGGGGCTCTTCTGATTGGCTGAGGGCAGTACACAGCGACCAATCAGAAGAGCCGCTCATATCTCATTGAGATACAATGGCGGATTTGTCGTCCATTGTACCTGAATGAGAAGAGAAGAGGACGTCGGAGCTGGAAGAAGACAGAAGATCCCCGGGGCCGGACGAAGAAGACGCCTGGCCGGACGAAGAGGACGCCTGGCCGGACGGACGATCAGATGACTAAGAAGACATGTAAGTATGTGCGGACATGGGGGGGGCTGTGTGGACATTAGTGGGGTCGACTGTGCGGACATGGGGGTTTTTTCGGACATTGATGGGGGCGGGCTGTGCGGGCATGGGGGTGGGCTGTGCGGGCATGGGGGTCGGCTGTGCGGGCATGGGGGTCGGCTGTGCGGGCATGGGGGTCGGCTGTGCGGACATGGGGGTGGGCTGTGCGGACATGGGGGTGGGCTGTGCGGGCATGGGGGTCGGCTGTGCGGGCATGGGGGTCGGCTGTGCGGGCATGGGGGTCGGCTGTGCGGGCATGGGGGTCGGCTGTGCGGACAGGGGGGTGGGCTGTGCGGACATTGATGTGGGCGGGCTGTGCGGACATGGGGGTGGGCTGTGCGGACATGGGGGTGGGCTGTGCGGGCATGGGGGTCGGCTGTGCGGGCATGGGGGTCGGCTGTGCGGACAGGGGGGTGGGCTGTGCGGACATTGATGTGGGCGGGCTGTGCGGACATGGGGGTGGGCTGTGCGGACATGGGGGTGGGCTGTGCGGGCATGGGGGTCGGCTGTGCGGACATGGGGGTGGGCTGTGTGGACATTGATGGGGGCGGGCTGTGCAGACATGGGGGTGGGCTGTGCGGGCATGGGGGTCGGCTGTGCGGGCATGGGGGTCGGCTGTGCGGGCATGTGGGTCGGCTGTGCGGGCATGGGGGTCGGCTGTGCGGGCATGGGGGTCGGCTGTGCGGGCATGGGGGTCGGCTGTGCGGACAGGGGGGTGGGCTGTGCGGACATTGATGTGGGCGGGCTGTGCGGACATGGGGGTTAGCTGTGCGGACATTGCTGGGGGTGGGCTGTGCGGACATGGGGGTCGGCTGTGCGGACATGGGGGTCGGCTGTGGGGACATTGATGGGGGCGGGCTGTGCGGACATGGGGGGGGGGTGGCGAATTGTGTGTAGCGGGGAGCGGAGGCGGCAATGCCGCCTCGGCTCCATGGTCCCCGGGGAGCGAATTGCGGCTCAGGCAGCGACTCGCAATGGCCTCGCGGCCATTGCTCGCGCTACCTGAGCGGTAAATCGCTAAGGTTGTAGCCGGGGCTGTGGATGGATTTTGGGTCAGCGGCTCGCAATGGCCGCATCGCGGCCATTGCTCGCCCTGGGCCAGCGACTCGCAATGGCCTCGCGGCCATTGCTCGCGCAGCATTGGGCGTTTCGCGCCCAATGTTAAATTCGTATCCACATGACGACATCGGAAAGTGCGCGTGAAGGGGCGCTTTTCCGATTCGCGATTATATAATAGATTAAGATCCAGTTTCAGTGTATAGTGTGCAGGGGGGGCAGGGTTTAGAACAGTGCTGATGAAATAATGCCGATCTCCATTTTTTTTTCTCCTAACAGTGATCCACAGGTTCAATAGGTGATCACTTATTTATTGGTGGAATCCGACCTGTGGAAACCTTATCATCAGAAGAATGTGGAACTTATATCCCATTATTAAAGGGGTTTTCCCATAAACAAAATTAATTTTAAAGTTCATTTTAATCAATAGATTTTGGAATAATAATTTCCATAATTTGAGGTGTTTAAATATAATGTTCCTGTGTCGAGAGAATCCCTGTACGGTCAGACACATCCATTACACAGTACACAGCAGGGACACATACATAAGTTTATCTCAGCCCAGGAACATTTTCTTTTAAACACATCCAATTGTGGAAATTATTATCATTACAGGGTCTACTTATTAGTAAGATGAACTTTAAATTAACCTTGTTCGTGGGAAAGGCCTTTAAAATGCAGCGGCTGGTATATAAATGTGTATGCAGATTAAATGTCCCATACTGTTCATACTCCTTCCACATGTCCCATACTGCTCATCCTCCTCCCACATGTCCCATACTGTTCACCCCCGATGTGTCCCATGCAGCTCATCTTACATCCATATGTTGCATACAGCTCATCCTCACCCCCATTCCCCTGAATCCCATGTTGCTTATCCTCCCCCAATATGTCTCACGCAGCTCATCCTTCCCCACCAACCCCCTTCCAGGTTACACACAGCCTCTCACCTCCCATGTTGCACGCAGCCTCTCCCCTCCTATGCACCACGCAGCCTCTCCCCCATCCCTCATCCATGCAGATTATCCCCTCTCCCATGTTCCATGTAGCTTCTCACCCATATTCCATGTAGCTTCTCCCCCATCCCCCATCCATCCATGTACCTTCTCCCCCATCCACCAAACCATCCATGTACCTTCTCCCCATCCCCACTCCATCCATGTACCTTTTTCCCCATCCATCCATTTTCTCCCCCTTTTTCCATGTCGGCCCCCATCCATCCAGCTACTCCCCCCTTTCCATGCCGCCCCTATCCATTCATCCATCCCGTTCTCCCCCCTTTTCTATGCCGCCCCCCTATCCATCCATCACGTTCTCTCCCCTTTTCCATAATGCCCCCCACACATCCATCCCATTCTGCCCCCTCTTCCAGGCCACACCATCCATCTATCCATCCATCTATCCCACTCTGTCCCCCCCAGGCTACTATCTTCGGCTGTAACAGCGCCTTACCTGACTCCGCGTTTCTGATCCCGGATCCCGGCAGCTTCTTCCTCTGTAGCGCTCGGTCTTCGGCACCAGGCAGCTTCTTCCTCTGCGGCTCCCGGTCTCTGGCACCAGGCAGCTTCTTCCTCTGTGACTCTCGGTCTCCCACTCGCCGGCACCAGGCAGCTTCTTCCCCTGCGGCTCTCAGTCTCCCACTCGCTGGCACGAGGAACCCGGCACCAGGCACCCGGCACCAGGCAGCTTCTTCCTCTGCAGCTCCTGATCTTCGGCACCAGGCAGCTTCTTCCTCTGCGGCTCCCGGTCTCTGGCACCAGGCAGCTTCTTCCTCTGTGACTCTCGGTCTCCCGCTCGCCGGCACCAGGCAGCTTCTTCCCCTGTGGCTCCCAGTCTCCCACTCGCTGGCACGAGGAACCCGGCACCAGGCACCCGGCACCAGGCAGCTTCTTCCTCTGCAGCTCCCGATCTTCGGCACCAGGCAGCTTCTTCCTCTGCGGCTCCCGGTCTCTGGCACCAGGCAGCTTCTTCCTCTGTGACTCTCGGTCTCCCGCTCGCCGGCACCAGGCAGCTTCTTCCCCTGCGGCGGCTCCCAGTCTCCCACTCGCTGGCACGAGGAACCTGGCACCAGGCACCCGGCAGCCTCTTCCTCTGCAGCTCCTGGTCTCCGTCACCAGGCTATGGGGGGCAAAAACACGCTGCTGCTATGGGGGTTCACAGACATACTGCTACTGCTGGGGGTGGGGGAGCACAAACACACTGTTACTGTTGGGGGGCACACACATATTGCTGCTGGGGGGCACACTGATTGCTGCTGCTGGGGGCCACACATATTGCTTATGCTGTTGGGGGGGCACACATATTGCTGCTGGGGGGCACACATTTTGCTGCTGCTGGGGGGGCACACATATTGCTGCTGCTGGGGGCACACTTTATGCTGTTGCTGGTGGAGACATATTGCAGCTGGGGGCTGGGCTGGCTCCAGGTTTCTGCGGGCCCCGGGCGAAAGAGTCTCAGTGGGCCCCCTTTAGTACATACTGCTGCATCATGCATGTATAATATATATATATATATATATCTATTATATAATCGCGAATCGGAAAAGCGCCCCTCCGCGCGCTACTTCCGGCGTGGTCATGTGGATACGAATTTAACATTGGGCGCGAAGCGCCCAATGCTGCGCGAGCAATGGCCGCGAGGCCATTGCGAGTCGCTGGCCCAGGCGAGCAATGGCCGCGAAGCGGCCATTGCGAGCCGCTGGCCCAAAATCCATCCACAGGCCCGGCTACAACCTTAGCGATTTACCGCTCAGGTAGCGCGAGCAATGGCCGCGAGGCCATTGCAAGTCGCTGCCTGAGCCGCAAATCCCTACCCGGGGACCATGGAGCGGAGGCGGCACTGCCGCCTCCGCTCCCCGCTACCCACAGTTCGCCACCCCCCCCCCCATGTCCGCACAGCCCGCCCCCATCAATGTCCCCACAGCCGACCCCCATGTCCGCACAGCCGACCCCCATGTCCGCACAGCCCACCCCCAGCAATGTCCGCACAGCTCACCCCCATGTCCGCACAGCCCGCCCACATCAATGTCCGCACAGCCCACCCCCATGCCCGCACAGCCGACCCCCATGCCCGCACAGCCGACCCCCATGCCCGCACAGCCGACCCCCATGCCCGCACAGCCGACCCCCATGCCCGCACAGCCCACCCCCATGCCCGCACAGCCGACCCCCATGCCCGCACAGCCGACCCCCATGTCCGCACAGCCGACCCCCATGCCCGCACAGCCGACCCCCATGCCCGCACAGCCGACCCCCATGCCCGCACAGCCCACCCCCATGCCCGCACAGCCGACCCCCATGCCCGCACAGCCGACCCCATGTCTGCACACCCACCCCCAGCAATGTCCGCACAGCTCACCCCCATGTCCGCACAGCCCGCCCCCATCAATGTCCGAAAAAACCCCCATATCCGCACAGCCGACCCCCACTAATGTCCACACAGCCCCCCCATGTCCGCACATACTTACATGTCTTCTTAGTCATCTGATCGTCCGTCCGGCCAGGCGTCCTCTTCGTCCGGCCCCGGGGATCTTCTGTCTTCTTCCAGCTCCGACGTCCTCTTCTCTTCTCATTCAGATACAATGGACGACAAATCCGCCATTGTATCTCAATGAGATATGAGCGGCTCTTCTGATTGGTCGCTGTCTACTGCCCTCAGCCAATCAGAAGAGCCCCTCATTGAGCTCGAATTCTGATTGGTCGGCGTCCAATCCGAAATCGGGCTCACTGCCCATAGACATGTATTAGCGGTGTGTCCGCGATTTTACGGCCGACAAATAGAACCAGGTGGCCGGCCATAAAATCGCCGACACACCGCTAATGTATGTCAATGGGAAAAATAGCGGACCTGAATGAGAACTGTCTCACTTAAAATAAATAATAAATTAAATAATAAAAATAATTTAAAAATAATTAACAAATAATAAAAAATAATAATAAAAAAATAATAAAAAATTAAATAAAAATAATAATAAAAAAAATAAATATATGCTAATCAGCTCAGCCATTTTGGCGGACCTGAATGAGAACTGTGTCTCACTTAAAATAAATAATAAATTAAATAATAAATAAAATAATTTAAAAATAATTAAAAAATAATAAAAAATAATAATAAAAAAATAATAAAAAATTAAATAAAAATAATAATAAAAAAAATAAATCTATGCTAATCAGCTCAGCCATTTTGGCGGACCTGAATGAGAACTGTGTCTCACTTAAAATAAATAATAAATTAAATAATAAATAAAATAATTTAAAAATAATTAAAAAATAATAAAAAATAATAATAAAAAAATAATAAAAAATTAAATAAAAATAATAATAAAAAAAATAAATCTATGCTAATCAGCTCAGCCATTTTGGCGGACCTGAATGAGAACTGTGTCTCACTTAAAATAAATAATAACTTAAATAATAAATAAAATAATTTAAAAATAATTAAAAAATAATAAAAAATAATAATAAAAACATAATAAAAAATTAAAAAAAAATAATAATAAAAAAAATAAATATATGCTAATCAGCTCAGCCATTTTGGCGGACCTGAATGAGAACTGTGTCTCACTTAAAATAAATAATAAATTAAATAATAAATAAAATAATTTAAAAATAATTAAAAAATAATAAAAAATAATAATAAAAAAATAATTAAAAATTAAATAAAAATAATAATAAAAAAAATAAATATATGCTAATCAGCTCAGCTATTTTGGCGGACCTGAATGAGAACTGTGTCTCACTTAAAATAAATAATAAATTAAATAATAAATAAAATAATTTAAAAATAATTAAAAAATAATAAAAAATAATAATAAAAAAATAATAAAAAATTAAATAAAAATAATAATAAAAAAAATAAATATATGCTAATCAGCTCAGCCATTTTGGCGGACCTGAATGAGAACTGTGTCTCACTTAAAATAAATAATAAATTAAATAATAAATAAAATAATTTAAAAATAATTAAAAAATAATAAAAAATAATAATAAAAAAATTATAAAAAATTAAATAAAAATAATAATAAAAAAAAAAAATATATGCTAATCAGCTCAGCCATTTTGGCGGACCTGAATGAGAACTGTGTCTCACTTAAAATAAATAATAAATTAAATAATAAATAAAATAATTTAAAAATAATTAAAAAATAATAAAAAATAATAATAACAAAATAATAAAAAATTAAATAAAAATAATAATAATAAAAAAAAAAAAATGCAGACCTGAATGACAACTGTCTCTCACTCTCACTTAAAAAAATAAATAAATTTAATAATAAAAAAAAAAAATTAAAAAAATAATTACACAATTATAAAAAAAAAAAATAAAAAAAAAAAAAAAAGAAATAAAAAATAAGAAATAATAATATATAAAAAATAAAATGCTAATAATAATATTACTGCTAATAATAATTATGCTAATAATTATGCTATAATGCTATAATAATGATATACTATTTATGCTATTAATGCATTAATATTATTATATTGAATAGTATATAATGCTAATTATTAATATATGCTATTCATGCTATTAATAATGCTATAATCTATTATTTACTATTAATTATATGCTAATAATGCTTATCTATTAATGTTACTTAATGTATTATGCTAATAATAATGCTATTAAATTGTTATGCTATTATATTAATGCTATTAATGCTATTATTAATGTATATGCTAAATAATGTTAATGCTATTAATAATGCATACATATTTATCCTATTAATGGTTATTATCTATTAATGGTAATAATGCATAATGCTAATAATAATGCTATTAATGCTATTAATAATGTTAATACTATTAATGTATATAATGTAATTAATTCTATTATTAATGCTATTTATGCTAATAATAATGCTATTAATGCTATTAATAATGCTATTAATGCTATTATTTATGCTATTAATGCTATTATGTAATATCTCTATTAATGGTATATTAATGCTATAATGCTTATAATGCTATTATCAATAATGCTAATTAATGCTATTAATGCTAATACATTAATGCTATTAATGCTTATTTATATAATGTTATATTAATCTATTAATTAATGCTAATTAATGCTATTATATAATGCTATTAATGCTAATAATATAATGTTATTAATAATGCTATTAATGCTATTAATTATGCTATTAATGCTATTAATGCTAATATTTATCTATGTATTATGTAATGTTATTAATGCTATTAATGGTAATAATAATGCTATTAATGCTATTAATGCTAATAATAATGCTATTAATGCTATTATATTAATGCTATTAATGCTATTAATGCTAATTATATTTATCTTAATATAATGATATATTATTAATAATTATATAATGTATAATTAATAATGCTATATTAATAATGCTAATAATTATATGCTATTAATAATGCTATTAATAAATAATGTATTAATGCTATAATAATGTATAATTATAAATGCTACTAAATGCTATTATAATGCTATTAATGCTATTAATGCTAAGAATAATGCTATTAATGCTAAATTTAATAATGTTATTAATGCTATTATTAATGCTAATAATGCTATTATAATGCTATTAATGCTAATAATATCTTAATGCTATTAATAATGCTAATAATGCTATTAATTATGCTATTAATGCTATTAATGCAATATTTATCCTATTAATGGTATTATTAATGCTATTAATGCTAATAATAATACTATTAATGCTATAATGCTAATAATAATGCTATTAATGCTATTAATAATTTATTAATGCTATTATTAATGCTACTAATGCTATTATTAATTTTTAAATGCTAATAATAATGCTATTAATGCTATTAATAATGTTATTAATGCTATTATTAATGCTAATAATGCTATTATTAATGCTATTTATGCTAATAATAATGCTATTAATGCTATTAATAATGCTATTAATGCTATTATTTATGCTATTAATGCTATTAATGCTAATATTTATCTTATTAATAGTATTATTAATGCTATTAATGCTAATAATAATGCTATTAATGCTATTAATGCTAAGAATAATGCTATTAATGCTATTAATAATGTTATTAATGTTATTATTAATGCTAATAATGCTATTATTAATGCTATTAATGCTAATAATAATGCTCTTAATGCTATTAATAATGCTATTAATGCTATTAATTATGCTATTAATGCTATTAATGCTAATATTTATCCTATTAATGGTATTATTAATGCTAATAATGCTATTAATAATGCTATTAATGCTAATAATAATGCTATTAATGCTATTAATACTGTTATTAATGCTCATAATACTGCTAATAATGCTATTAATACTGCTATTAATGCTAATAATAATAGTATGGCTTATATTATTGCTATTGATAATGCGATTATTATTTAAAAATCTTTAAAAAAACAATAAACATATTTTAGATACCCGATGCATTTCCATCAGCCTAACAGCTATAACTACTATAATCAAATTAAGGCACGTTCTAGAATCCCGATGCATTTGCATCGGGCTCACAGCTAGTATATATATATATATATATATATATATATATTATTGCGGACTATAACTATATATATATATATATATATATATGGTCCGCAACCTATATATATGTATATATAAATATATCCCTCGCAAGTGTATTCCCTGCCACGCTGTCTCTCCGATCCTGTGCATATCTGTCCCCTTGTGCGGTCTCTCCTCTCTATGTGCAGTCTCTCTCCCCTGTGCGCTATCTCTCCCTTGAGCCTGTCTCTTACCTGTGCTTGTTCCCCTCCCTGTGCACTGTGTCTCTCCCCTACACTTGTCTCCCCTTTGCCTGTCTCTATCCTGTGCGCTGTGTCCCACCTGCGCACCTGTCTTCCCCCTGTGCCTGTCCCTTCCCCTGTACGTTGTGTCTCCTCCCTGTACCTGTCTCCCCCGCTGGTGTAATTTGCCCCTGACAGGGCCCCGAGTGCTGCCCCACACCGCACCCTCGGGGGCCCTGTGCTGCCCCACACCTCACCCTCGGGGGCCCCTGAGTGCTGCCCCCACAACAGGGGGCCCCAAGTGCTTCCCCCACACGGGGGGGCCCCAAGTGCTTTGCCCAACACCAGGGGGCCCCTGAGCGCATCCCCCACACCAGGGGGTCCTTGAGCACTTCACCCCCAACACCATGGGGCCCCTGAGTGCTGCCCCTGAGCATGGCCCCCACAGCGGTGGGGCCACTGAGTGCTGCCCCCACACTTTGGGGGGCCCCTGAGCACTGCCCCCACACCAGGAGGCCCCTGAGTGCATCCACCACACCAGGGGGCCCTTGAGCGCTTCCCCCCCAACACCGGGGGGGCTCCTGAGCACTGCCACCACACGGGGGGGGGGGCCCTGAGCACTGTCCCCACACCAGGAGGCCCCTGAGTGTATCCTCCACACCAGGGGGCCCCTGAGCGCATCCCCCACACCAGGGGGCCCCTGAGCGCATCCCCCAACACCTGGGGGCCCTTGAGCACTGCCCCCACACCGGGGAATCCCTGAGTGCTTCCCCAACACCAGGGGGCTCCTGAGCACATCCCCCAAAACCGGGGGGGCCCCTGAGCGCTGCTCCCACTCTGGGGGGCCCCTGAGTGCTGCCCCCACACTGGGGTGCCCCTGAGTGCTGCCCCCACACTGGGGGCCCCTGAGTGCTGCCCCCACACTGGGGGGCCCCTGAGTGCTGCCCCCACACTGGGGGGCCCCTGAGCGCTGCACTCACACCAGGGGGACCCTCAGGGGCCCCTAAGAGCTGCCTCCCTTCTAACCTTAAGTCTGCAGCCGGTGATCTCTCAGACCTCCCCTGTCATGTAGTGTCACTGGGCGCTGCCTGCAGCTGCTCTATTTCCTGTGTGCGGAGATACAGGAAATAAAGGGCTGCAGACTGCAGTGATCTCACTACAGGTCAGGACAGGGTGACAGGCTGTCTGTGGGGGCAGTGCTCAGGGGCCCCCTGAGGGTGAGCTTTAGGGGCAGTGCTCAGGGGCCCCTGAGGGCTAGGGTCACACTTGCTTTGTGACCCTAGCCTGATGCCAGTATTGTCTGCTGCAGCGCAGAGCGTTTTAATTCTATGCGCTGCCTGGAGCCCATAGAAACCCGCAGTTTACCTTGCCAACCGCTGGTTGGCAAGGTAAACTGCGGGTTTCTATGGGCTCCGTTGTCTGGCAGCGCACAGCATTGAACGCTATGTGCTTCAGCAGAGAATACTGGCATCAGGCTAGGGTCACAAAGCAAGTGTGACCCTGGCCCTCTCTAAGCAGTCTGGGTCCCGGCCCGGCACTTGCCTGGGAGAACTGGGTGCTGACGCCTGCCCTGCCGCTCGGCTCGCTCTGTTTAGCAGGGGGTAGTGAGAGGCGGAGCTAGGTGGGCGGGGCCTCTAGACCTGAGGGCCTCCCATGACTTTTACTCGGTTACCAGCCAGAGCAGTCCGAGGCTGGTGGAAAGGGAAAAAAATGTTGTGTCCGTGGGGTAGGTGGTAAAGCAATAGTAACACCTGCTGAAGAAAGACCATCTTCCAGACAAAGTAAGACGTCTACTTCTTTCCGTGTTCAATCTGATATGATCCCTTTCTTACAGACACGAGTCGCACGACGATCGCTACTAATTGTAGATGAGGCACAAAAAGAGCAGGCACTTGAATGGATAGCAAGCACATCATCAAGGGGACTCTCCTCCACCTCAACTTCAACATCACAAATACACCAGTCCTCAAAGGTGTCAGCGCAATCGCACTTTCTTCCTCACAGCTCTCAAGTCTCCAGCCGCCCATCCGAATATGGGGTAAGACAGATGGTTGAGTATGCGGAGATGTTCATTCATATATAGCCTGGGAAGCAGAGGTCTGCTCCAAAGCTTCTGTGAGTCCAGACAAGGAAATGATCTTCACTGATGCCCATAAGCTTTATGGCTTGGATCCAGGCCCAGATGAAGAAGGTTCTGAGCAAGCATAATGTAGACCCTCATTCCCAAACTGTAAGTCCTGTTGGTGGAGACAATAAGAAAGATGCTGATGAGACTGAGATACCTGATTGGAACGACAACTTGACTTTTCGGTCAGGGCAGGAAGAGGTTGGCTCTGAGGACGACGGTTGTGATAACACACAGAGTGATGATGAGTTTGGAGATCCCACTTACTGTTAACTCACAGTCAGCCAGTCGATGAGAGTCAGCAGAGGAGGTGGAGGAGGATGCTAGTAATGACGAGGTTAGGTTGCGCCTTCCTGGACAGAGTACTGGAAGCACGTCAACAACTGCATCCTCAACCACAACTCTGCCTCTAAGCAGAAGTCGTGGTGGCTCTTCTTCAGGTTGCATGGGCTCTAAGCCTTGCCTAGCCTGTGTGTTACCCCTCGGGGGTCTGCCGCAGGGTTCCAGCGCCCTCTGTTGGAGTAGCGTCTTCCTTACCGTATGCTCCCCGGGTACGCGCACCTGTCTCCAGCCGCAGGGGTCCAGGACTCTCTGCTTGAGCAACATTGCTCCTCTCACTTCTGGTACCACTGCTTGTGCACATGAAACTGTCTCCTACTCAGTTTCTGCTGGAGAGGACTGCAGGGATCTGGCCCCTCCCCCAGCCAATCACCATGCCTCTGTGTCCTGCCAATCAGGACTGCCCTGCTCTGATATAAACCTCCTATTTCCAATCAGTCGGGGCCAGGGCAATCTTCTCCCTAGTGGAGCTGCCACTTCTGGTCTGTCAGGTCGTTCCTTATTTGGTCTGTTACCTGATTACTCTGTGTTACTTCCTACAGATTCCTGCCCTGCCGACTCCTTGCTGACCTCCGTGTTCCTGGCTGGTCTCCCGGATTTCTCCAAGCTGATCGCTGTTTCAAGCCTGGTTCCGGATTCCTCGTGTGCCCTGTCGGCTCCTGGCTGACCGCCGTGTTCCTGGCTGGTTTCCCGGATCCCTTCCACGCTTATCTCTGTCTCAAGCCTGGCTCCGGATCCCCTGTGTTCCTGGTTCCCCGTGTTCCTGGTTCCCTGTATTCTTGGTCCCCGTGTTCCCAGTTTCCCGTTTCTTATTGTATACCCGGTTGCTGTGTTGTTACCACGTCGCCTGGGGTCGGTTGAACACTCGTGTCCGCTGCATTGGCCCCTCCGAGGTTGGTACCGGCGGGATCCCTGTATAGGGGTTAAGCGCTCCGGGGCCTCCTTCGGTGGGTTTCCAGTGTTG
Organism: Allobates femoralis; assembly: GCA_033576535.1. NCBI lineage: Eukaryota > Metazoa > Chordata > Amphibia > Anura > Aromobatidae > Allobates > Allobates femoralis. The sequence continues at coordinate 26,087,397 of JARQOC010000007.1, forward strand.
CGACCTTGTGGCCCTCCCCAGGGGCGGGGGGTCTTGTGTTGTTGTTAATAAACCTGTTGACTCTACGGTACTTGTCTGCCTCTCTATCACCCGGTATCAGCATCCGCTTTACGCGGTCCAGTGGGTCCACGTGTGAGTCCGTCAGTAGGACGTGACAGATTTTGCCCTGGCCATGGGCCCCGCTGATACCAGGTTTGACGCCCAGAGAGAGCTAAACGCACTCCGCCAGAGTCACGACCGGGTTGTGGCAATTATCCAGTCTTTAGAGGCCCGCTTGGGGGCGCCCTCTACTGTTGATCCCACTCTCTCTTTCCAGGTGCTGAGTCTCCACCAGGAGTGGGACCTTCTGCGTGTGGTACAGACTCGGATGGCTTCCCATATGTCCTCTACGGATGATCGGCTTGCCAGCCTACCGAGAATGACAGGAAGCCCAGGTACTGTCCCATTGTGTCTTGTTCCTGGACGGGCTCCTCCTCCGTGTTCCTGGGGAGTCTCCATGTCACGCTGGGAGCGGGAGAGGCACTCAGCGTAGGACCACGACGGGGGGGGGGAATAAGGAGTCCCTAAAGCTATGGGCACAAGAGGGAGAGGGTGACCCCTAGTCTTACTGGGGCTGACCCTGTCTGCCCTAACGTCCCTATACAGTTTCCTCAACTGTCGCCGACCACGAACCTCGTCCCTCTCTGATCCTAGCACTACCTTATCTAAGGATCAGATGGAGAGGTTCACTAGACCCCTCCACTAACAACTAAAGACAAACACAAGGAAAAAACAGACAATGGGGAAAGAAAACACTTATCTTGCAGCAGAGCACAGCAACCTCCACAACCTCAGCTTCTGCTGGAGCAAGGATAATGAGTGCACAAGGAAATATCACCTGCACCGAGGGAGGGCAATGAAACTCCTTATAAAGGTGGGAAGAACCTGCTGGGTCCTAGAGACCCAGAATACTGGTGTAGAAACCAGACCGAGCACAAGACCTTCCCAGCCGTCTCCCCATGATAGGGAGATCTTATCATACCTTCTCTTTATCTACACAGAAGGTAAATGCCCCTGAAAGACGGACCGTCCTCAAACCTTATGGCTGATTGGCCAAACGCTGGGACCGTCTGCGCGTGGCCTCTACCCTGTCATCCGTGCCACCCGTGACACTCCAGCCTTGATCCGGTGGGTGTCCCTGACGACGTCCTGCCTGTCGGTGTCCCTGACGACGTCCTGCCTGTCGGTGTCCCTGACGACGTCCTGCCTGTCGGTGTCCCTGACGACGTCCTGCCTGTCGGTGTCCCTGACGACGTCCTGCCTGTCGGTGTCCCTGACGACGTCCTGCCTGTCGGTGTCCCTGACGACGTCCTGCCTGTCGGTGTCCCTGACGACGCCCTGCCTGTCGGTGTCCCTGACGACGCCCTGCCTGTCGGTGTCCCTGACGACGCCCTGCCTGTCGGTGTCCCTGACGACGCCCTGCCTGTCGGTGTCCCTGATGACGCCCTGCCTGTCGGTGTCCCTGATGACGCCCTGCCTGTCGGTGTCCCTGATGACGCCCTGCCTGTCGGTGTCCCTGATGACGCCCTGCCTGTCGGTGTCCCTACCAACGTCCTGTTCCTCCTGTGCTCGTCACATGACACCCATGCCACTGCCCTCGGGCCCCCTCTGCCCTTGCCGGTGCCCCAGGACCGAGGAGGCGGAGGTCCATGCCCCGCACCTTCTGCGCAGGTTCCTGGCCGGTTTCCGTCTGGGGGGGGGGCGTAGAGGGGGGGTTACTGTTACCCCTCGGGGGTCTGCCGCAGGGTTCCAGCGCCCTCTGTTGGAGTAGCGTCTTCCTTACCGTATGCTCTCCGGGTACGCGCACCTGTCTCCAGCCTCAGGGGTCCAGGACTCTCTGCTTGAGCAACATTGCTCCTCTCACTTCTGGTACCACTGCTTGTGCACATGAAACTGTCTCCTACTCAGTTTCTGCTGGAGAGACTGCAGGGATCTGGCCCTTCCCCCAGCCAATCACCATGCCTCTGTGTCCTGCCAATCAGGACTGCCCTGCTCTGATATAAACCTCCTGTTTCCAATCAGTCGGGGCCAGGGCAATCTTCTCCCTAGTGGAGCTGCCACTTCTGGTCTGTCAGGTCGTTCCTTATTTGGTCTGTTACCTGATTACTCTGTGTTACTTCCTACAGATTCCTGCCCTGCCGGCTCCTTGCTGACCTCCGTGTTCCTGGCTGGTCTCCCGGATTTCTCCAAGCTGATCGCTGTTTCAAGCCTGGTTCCGGATTCCTCGTGTGCCCTGTCGGCTCCTGGCTGACCGCCGTGTTCCTGGCTGGTTTCCCGGATCCCTTCCACGCTTATCTCTGTCTCAAGCCTGGCTCCGGATCCCCTGTGTTCCTGGTTCCCCGTGTTCCTGGTTCCTGTATTCTTGGTCCCCGTGTTCCCAGTTTCCCGTTTCTTATTGTATACCCGGTTGCTGTGTTGTTACCACGTCGCCTGGGGTCGGTTGAACACTCGTGTCCGCTGCATTGGCCCCTCCGAGGTTGGTACCGGCGGCATCCCTGTATAGGGGTTAAGCGCTCCGGGGCCTCCTTCGGTGGGTTTCCAGTGTTGCGACCTTGTGGCCCTCCCCAGGGGCGGGGGGTCTTGTGGTGTTGTTAATAAACCTGTTGACTCTACGGTACTTGTCTGCCTCTCTATCACCCGGTATCAGCATCCGCTTTACGCGGTCCAGTGGGTCCACGTGTGAGTCCGTCAGTAGGACGTGACACTGTGCCTTTTTTGAGATCGCAAAGGATGACCCAACTCAGGATGACACAGGGGTAAAAAAGTCCTTGTGGATGCATAACTTGTTCATCTTGATGAACGTTAGTCTGTCTACATTGTCACTGGACACAGCCGCATGCGCTTATCTGTCAGCACACCAGCAGCAGCGCTGAAGACACATTCAGAGAGAACACTGGCTGCGGGGCACGACATGATCTCCAAGGCGTGCGTGGCAAACTCAGGCCATTTTTCCAGATTGGAAGCCCAAAATGAGCAAGGGTCCAGTTCCACAGTCATGGCATCGATGTTCACTTGGAGATACTCCTGTACCATCCTCTCTACGCGTTGCCAGTGTGTCAGACTTCTTGTCTCCTCTGGCCTTGCAAAGGATGGTCTAAAAAATTGATGAAACAATTCCACAAAATTGCTATTACCAACAGATACGGTGTTACTGTTACGGTTTGAGTGATGACTCGACAATCACACGGTTGGCAAGTTTGAACTGTGAGATTCATTATGTGTACCACTGGTGTTTTGTGGAAAAGCAGATCGAAGATTCTGTAACAGCTTCTGCTGATACTCCTGCATGCGTGAATCCCTTTCTATGGCAGGAATTATTTCGCCAAATTTACTCTTGTAAGAGTGTGGCAACCCAGTAGTCGGCATTACTTCAAATTCTGACAATCCAAGGGTCATGTTGCAGGTAGTGCAGCAAGAAGGCACTCATGTGTCTTGCGCATCCAGGAGGACCAAATCCTTGTTGTGTTGGTGGCGGCGAGGTAAGAATCATGCTTCCATCCTCTACCCTCTCACCCCAACCTCGCACAACAGAAATGTGATCAAGGTCTCCCTCATCTGATGAGTCTTCCATGCCCATCGCCAGTTCGTCTTCTATTTGTTCCTCGGCTCCTGTACTTTTCTCAACAGTTTGGCTGCTACCATGCGCCCTCGTTAATCCCTCTCCCCACCCTTCCATGCCTGCCGCCTTGGTGCTGCCGACCGTCTGGACCTTGGTGATCTTGTTATCCCTTCCGCATATGACTCCTCCTGTAATCCTCCATCTCCTCTTGTCCCAGCACCTGACGAATACTGTTTAAAGTGTGCTCCAGCATGTAAATGACCGAAAGAGTTATGCTGATAATGGCATCGTCAGCACTAAACATCTTTGTCGCCATTTCAAAACTGTGCAGAAGGGTGCATAGGTCTTTGATCTGAGACTACTCCAGCAGCTAGATTTGCCCCACCTCTGGATCTCGTTGGCCCAGGTTATACGTCATAACGTATTGCACCAGCGCTCGTCGGTGCTGCCACAGTTGCTGCAACATGTGCAGAGTTGAATTCCATTGTGTCGGCACATCACATTTCAGCCGGTGAACTGGCAGGCCGAACAACTTCTGTAGAGATGCAAGTCGTCGAGCTGTGGGATGCGAACGGCTGAAGTGAGCACACAGCGACCGTGCCCTCTGCAGAAGCCCATCTAGACCGGGATAGTGGGCTAAAAATTGCTGGACAACCAGGTTCAAGATGTGAGCCATACAAGGCACGTGTGTCACATTGCTCCGGCAAAGGGCCGCACCCAGCATTGCAGCATTGTCGCACACGGCCTTCCATGGCTGCAGGTTGAGTGGAGACAACCATTGCTGAAACTCGGTCTCCAGAGCTGACCACAACTCCTCAGCTGTGTGAATCACATTTCTCAGACATTTCAATGTAAACACTGCCTGATGCTGTTGAGCCCTGCTGTCAGCATAGTAAGGAGATGTGCAGGATTCCTTCTGCACAGTTAGAACGCGGGTGGTATCACCAGACAGGCTTTGAGTGCAGGTGGAGGACCGAGACAGGGTTGAGGAGGCAGAAGCAGTGGAGGAACTTATACATACAGAGGATTGACGCACAACTCGTGGGGACGGCAAGACTTGGACAGCAGCCCCTTCTCCTGCTGTCACCATTGTTACCCAGTGCCCAGTCAGTGATATGTAACACTCTGTCCATGCTTACTGGTCCAAGTGTCTGTGGTGAAATTCACCCTGTCACACACAGAGTTTCTCAAGGAAGCGGTGATGTTGTCTGCGACATGCTGGTGTAGCGCAGGCTCAGCTTTCTTTGAGAAGTAGTGGCGACTGGGCATCTGGTACTGGGGAACTGCGACGGACATAAGGTCTCGAAAATGCTCTGTGTCCACCAGGCGAAAAGGCAGCATTTCTGTAGCCAACAGCTTGCAGATGGTGAAAGTCAATCTCTTAGCTTCCTCATGGCAAGGAGCCAAAAGAGTTTTTTACCAGGCTATTTGCGCTCCCAGAGGTCTATGATCCAAAGCTTCTTATAATTTCATAAAGAGTTTTTTAATATTTCTTAAGAAAAGCACATACAACGCGTTTCGACAGTATAAAATGTCTTCCTCAGGTATATTGTACCATATTGGAAGACATTTTATACTGTCGAAACGCGTTGTATGTGCTTTTCTTAAGAAATATTAAAAAACTCTTTATGAAATTATAAGAAGCTTTGGATCATAGACCTCTGGGAGCGCAAATAGCCTGGTAAAAAACTCTTTTGGATCTATATTCCTATGGTAACTCGGTCTGAGCTACTTACTAGCTACCAGGGATTTGCAGCATACCGACTACTGAGGAAACCTACGCCTGGATACTTAATGGTCCCTAGTGACCGATACGCAAGTGAACAAGACCTAAAAAAGGTGAGTGCCATCCACATCCACCTACGATCTGATTATACATTTACATTTAGATCGGTGCGCTTTCTTCCTTTCCTTTTCTTCTACCAGAATCATGGCAAGGAGGAAATGGTCACATCTGAGGGACCGAGGGCAGGCTGCTGTGCTGAGACAGGATTGAGTAGGGTGACCCTTGAAATTGCTGGTCAGTGAGCAAGGTGCAGGTGGAGATATTATGTTGCCTTCATCCAATGGTGGTGCTCTCGATGTCTGGCAATGCTCAACACCAGCAGGTGTTTCCACTTCTAAAACAACTGATGACCTGCCAATCACACTGGTTGTTGTGGGTAAAGAGGTGGAAGGTCTGTGTCCAAAAGCCTGTGTGACTGCTATCCCCACAATCACAGAGGATGAAGAGGCCGCTGATGCACTTGAGGGGCAGATGGTGGTTGGCCCGGCCCACTAGGCCGCATTATAGCACAGTGAGCTTCCCTCTGCAACTTATGCTTCATATCCATGTGACGGTTCATGCATGAAGTACTCAAAATATTGATTTTTCTCCCTCTACTTAGATTTTGGTGACAAATCATACAGATAACATGGGAAGACTAAAGGCTTGTGGATTTTTGAATATGCTGCATGAAGGTCACCTCACCAACCATTTTAAGCTTGGAACTGTGGGGCAATTGATGCCACTGAAGTGGTGTCTGTGCCCAAATTTTTGGAAAAAATGGAGACTCTTGTTGGAGGCCCCTTGCTGTGTTTTACGTGATTTTAGAAGGGCATGACATGCCTATATTTGTGTCTCCTCCTCCTTTTACTCGTCCAGCTCTTTTCTTTTCACATTTTTATATGAACTTGTCACTTTTCCATGTGTTTGTTGTGTCTTCTGAGTAGTTTGTCAGCTTTTGAACACCTTTTGAAGGTGTTTTCTATGTGTTTTCTATGTGTTTGTATGTGTTTGTGTTTGCCTGCCATTGTTTTCAATGGTGTTCGACTGTGTTCGACGAACATTCGACGTACATTCGACGAACAACCCCCCCAATTCGACGAATCAAATTGAATTCGAACATTAGGGTGGTGGCTCATCTCTAGTTAGGGTATGTGTCCACAGGACGCTTTTCCAGTATTTTTGCTGCGCTTTCTGCCTGCAGTTTACCCTTGGTTTTATGTTAATTTGTTCCTGAGGTTGGGCTTCCCTGCAAAGCCAATGTGTTTCACAGAAACGCTGTGCCCACACATTGGTTTTGGTGGTGTCAAGAAGTGTCAAATCCCTCCGGTTTTGCTGCGGATGGGAAAGAATTATCATTTCTTATTTTTCCTGCGTTTTTGCTGCAGTCAATGCAAAAACGCTGGAAAAACGCAGCATCAAAAATGCATTAAGGCTATGTTTACACATGGCGCATTTTTGAGCGCTTTTTTACAAGCACTTTTCAAAAATGTGTAATGTGCCTTTTATCTGTCAGCAAAGTGAATGAGAATTCACTTTGCTGTACAGACACTGCATACTGTATTTTTACGCTGTAAAAAGAATGGTCATGTCAATTCCTTACACAGCAATGAAGGCGCTTTTTGCCATGGGGGTCGATGCTGCCGCATCTGATGTTACAGTTGGGAGGAAGAATCCTGGTTCCTCCTCCCCTCTGTGACGTGTTACCGCCCCCATTTGATTTCGCAGTGTATTAATATACACAGCGAAATCAAAATGAAAAAAAGCCAAATGTATTAAAAATAATAAAGAATGAATACTTACCCTTTCTGACGCCTTTTCGCAGTCTCCGGAGCAGAGCCAAGGCTAGGTACCGATCGCCAGAAACTTGCATGACGTCAGTGATGATGTCTTGGGCACTGATTGGCCGCTCGTGGTCATGTGATACATATAACGTGACTGCGAGTGGCCAATCAGCGCCCATGATGTCATGCAAGGTCTTTTCACATCGGTGCCTGGCTCGCGAATAGCCCGAACAAGCTGGCGGAGAGGTAGGTATTCATTATCTATTATTTTGAATACATCTGGCTTTATTTAATTTTGATTTCGCAATGTATATTAATACACTGCGAAATGGGGGCTGGCAGACATGTCACAGAGGGGAGGAGGAACCAAGATTCTTCCTCCCCTCTGTGACATCACTTCTCCCCCGGGGCAGTGATAAAGTGTGCTGTCTGAAAAGCACTACTTCTTTTTTTGCATTTTTTTGCGCTGGTGCAAAACACTGGTAAAAGTGCCCGCGCAAAAAAACGCAAAAAAAGCACTATGTGTGAACGTAGCCTAAAAACGCACAAAAAACATGCAAAAACGCAGCAAATCTCCTGGCAAGGACTCTAGGATCTTTGTAACCAGTACCAGTTTTGCTGCGTTCAGGACTGCTTGAAAAACGTCCTGTGGACACATACCCTTACAGAGTCAAAAGTTTGATATGATATGATAACAGCTCACCCCTGTATGTACTTAGTGGTTTTCCATACAGAGAACGCCATTCCCGACAAGAATAGTACGATTTATTGCAATATATTAAAAACGTATGACAGCCTCAAGTATATCCAAAAAACACCTTTCCATATGCATTTCAGGCCATACTTAGTCCTTATCCATAGATAATTTATTTATCTATGATTAAGGATTAAGTATGATCTGAAACATGTAGAAAAATGTTTATTTGGCAATATTGAGGATGTTATACTTTTTAAATTGAAACAAAGCTTACTATTCTTTCTGGAAGGACAACTGGAGTATCTTTTTCTTTTCAAAGTGTGATATCCTATTTCAACCATTGGAACCATGCGCGGTATTCACAGGCAATCATCCAGCATGCAGTTGCATCTTTGCACATCTAATGTTAAATCAGGAGAGAGAGTATGCTTGGGAAATCCCTTTAAATGCGATTTAGATTAGGTTTGGTAGTTGTTCTTGTGTATCTGTAAAAGTGGCATAATACTGTGACAAACTTATTCCCAGAAACCATATATGAGTCAGAAATGCATGCAGGCATATTCTACAGGCTTTTCCCATTCTGTTTACCGTATATACTCGCGTATAAGCCGAGTTTTTCAGCCCACAAATTGGGCTGAAAAGTCCCCCCCTCGGCTTATACGCGAGTCATAAGGTGTACACAGGTCGCCCCCCCCATCGGTATACAGGCGCCCCCCCCATCAGTATACAGGGCCCCCCCTTGCTGCCGCAAACCTGTAAAGTAATAGATCATTATACTTATCCCTGTCGCCGCCGCCACTGCTCTGCACCGCGCTCCTCCGGGTCTTCATGCTTCTTCCGACTTCCTCCTCCGGCGCACAGACAATGACGTCATTGTCTGCGCCCACCGGAGGAGGGAGCCGGAAGAAGCATGAAGACCCGGAGGAGCGCGGTGCAGAGCAGCGGCGGCGACAGGGATAAGTATAATGATCTATTACTTTACAGGTTTGCGGCAGCAAGGGGGAACCCTGTATACTGATGGGGGGGGGGGGGAGCGCCTGTATACCACTGGGGCTGCTGCTGTATATACCACTGGGGCTGCTGCTGTATATACCACTGAGGAGGCTGCTGTAACTGCTGGAGCCTGTATATACCACTGGGGAGGCTGCTGTATACCACACTGCTGGGGGCTGTATACCTGTGCTGGGATCCACCCTTGGCTTATACACGAGTCAATAGGTTTTCCCAGGTTTTGGGGGCAAAAGTAGGGGGGGTCGGCTTATACACGGGTCGGCTTATACACGAGTATATACGGTAATCACTTTTTCATCCTTTTGTTCAGGCTCCCAGACCCCTTCGTCAGGTCTAGAAGAAAATTACTCACATCTTCCATTGATTTACATTGTACTTGCTATTTGGAATGAATACGTGATTATTACAAAGTACTCGTTACGAATATAGCGATTAGGAATATTTCAGTACTCGCTCATCCCTAGTAACCTCCAACTACCTAAAAGAAAACATAACAATAGTGCAGGAAAGACAAGTGAGAAAGCACAGAGCAAATACAAAACAGGAGTTTGTCTAACAGGCTAATCCCATGCAACAGTACTACTTAGCAGAATCAATTTATGAATGGCTGGAATAAGGGATTATAAACAGCCCCACCCAGAATGTGATAGGCCAGTGACAATGAGCAATAGAAACTGGTTGACAATCTCACACCATAGCAAGAGAAGCAAGGGTAAAAGTAAATAGAGCATCAGCACTTCAACAGGGAACTGGCCAGGCTGTGGCTCACAAGCAAGGAAACTGAGGAAGTACCAACGAAACATGCATTGGGGCAGCAAGAACGAAAGGAGCAGCTGGCCACATTCATATCTACACAATGATCCAAATTATTATGCAAATTGGTTTCACAGGGTTTTGTTTTTTTTCGTCAATGAAACCCATTGATAGTATTGTGTTTTTAGGGTTCTTTGGATCACTGAAATCAATCTCGGATACCTGTGTAATTAGTTTGGCAGGTGAACCCAATAAAAGCAAAACTGGATGTCCCACAATATTGAGTAGGCCACAGTTTTCAAGTAATATGGGAAAGAAAAAGGATTTCTCTGCTGCCAAAAAGCAACAAATAGTGCAATGTCTTGGACAAGGGATGAAAACAGTAGATATCGCACAAAAGCTTAAGTGTGATCATCGTACTGTGAAGAAATTTGTGGCTGATTCTGAGCACAGATGTGTTCGTGTAGATAAAGGCAGCATGAGGAAGGTTTCTGCCAGGCAAATTCATCGGATTCAGAAAGCAGCTGCTAAAAAGGCCTTACAAACCAGCAAACAGATATTTAAAGCTGCTGGTGCCTCTGGGGAGTCCCTCGAACTTCAAAGGCTTGCTGTGGAGCATAAACCTACTATTCGGCTACCCCTAATCAGTGCTCACAAGCAGAAACGGTTGCAGTGGACCCAGACATACATGAAGACCTATTTTTAAACAGTCTTGTTTACTGATGAGTGCAGAGCAACCCTGGATGGTCCAGATGGATGAAGTAGTGAATGGTTGGTGGATGGCCACCATGTCCCAACAAGGCTGCAACGTCAGCAAGGAGGTAGATGAGTCATGTTTTGGGCCGGATATCATTAGGAAACAGCTGGTAGGTCCCTTTAAGGTACCTAAAGGTGTGAAAATGACCTATGCAAAGTATATAGAGTTTCTGACTGAGAACTTTCTTCCATGGTACAAACAGCAAAAACATGCCTTCAGGAGCAAAATCATCTTCATTCATGACAATGCACAACCTCATGCTGCAAAGAATACCATTGTGTCATTGGCTGCTATTGGCATAAAAGGAGTCTAACTCATGATGTGTGACCATCATCTTCCCCTGACCTCAACTCTATAGAGAACCTTTGGAGTATAATCAAGCAAAATATCTATGAAGGTGGGAGGCAATTCACATGAAAACAGTAGCTCTAGGAGGCTATTCTGACATCATGCAAAGAAATACAAGCAGGAACTCTCCAGAAACTCACAAGTTCAATGAATGCAAGAATTGTGAAGGTGATATCAAAGAAGGGTTCGTATGTTAACATGTAACTTGGCCTGTTAGGATGTTTTGGAGTAAAATAGATTTTATTTCAGTGAATGTGACCTCCTAATGCTGTAAATTCAATAAATGAGCAGTTTCAGTTCTTTCAAACATATCAAATGTTTAGAAACTCTACTGTGCATAATAATTTGGAACAGTGCATTTAGAGTTTTTTTAATTTTGAAGATTATACTGTTATCATTAGGAGGTTTCTTCAATAAAATTCGATGTATACTCTACCGGGTGATGACTTGTATTATTCTGACTGTCATTTGCACCGACCATTTAGAAAAATCTGAGAAAAAGAAGATTTGCATAATAATTTGGAACATGGTGTATAGGTTTTCTATTTTTAAAACTCAGTTCTAATTCACATGTTTTACTCTTTATAACTTTGTTTTCTGCATAGTCCTCTGGCTGATTAGGTCTTAAGGCCACGTTACACACACAGATATATGATCAGATATTGGTCACAGATCTCTGGTTGCAGTGAAATCATGGACAGATTGCTCCATTTGTACACAGCCACAAAATGGAACAATGTGTCCATGATTTCACTGCAACCAGAGATCTGTGACCAATATATCTGTGTGTGTAATGTGGCCTTTATACACCAGTAACAGATTAAATTTACCTTTTCTCTCCTGATCCATGTACTGTAGAACAGTAGGATCACACAATTCAGTTATGTAACCCACATATACCGCTATATAAGAGGATCTATTAAGGTACCTTTTCACGCGGCAACTTTTCTAGGAATTTCACTGGCAACTTACTGGTTGCAGTGAAATCATGGAGACATTGTTCCATTTGTACACAGCAACAAGATAGAACAATGTGTCCATGATTTCACTGCAACCAGGGGCGTAACTACCGGCATAGCAGACGTAGCGGTCGCTTTGGGGCCCGGCGCTTGTGGGGGGCCTGGACCCAGCGCTGCTACGTTGCTATCCGGTCATTGCGATACAGTGGCGTAACTACCGCGGTCGGCGGGCCCCGAGCTCCCCTGGGGGGCCCCGAGCTCCCCGGGGGCCCTGCTGCCTGTACCCCCAGCCGCCCGCCGCGACCGCGATAGCGCCGGAAGAGGAGCCGGAAGAGGAGCTGCAGTGATCACTTCCTGCAGCCACGCAGCAGTGCCCGCCCCACCAAAAGCCGGGAGAAGCAGAGCAGGTAATTGTGCGCTTCCCACCCGGCCGGCACCACTAGCACCCCCCCTCCCCGCTTCTCACCCGGCCGGCACCAGTAGCACCCCCCCCACCGCTTGTCACCCGGCCGGCACCGCTAGCACCATACCCCCCCGCCCGCTTCTCACCCAGCCGTCACCAGTAGCACCCGCCCCCCCACCGCTTCTCACCAAGGGGGCCCCTAAGTGATTCTTGCACCGGGGCACGAGGAACACTTGTTACGCCACTGGGCCTGTATATACCACCACCAGGGGCCCTGTATACCACCACCAGGGGCCTGTATATACCACCACCAGGGGCCTGTATATACCACCACCAGGTGCCTGTATATACCACCACCAGGGGCCCTGTATACCACCAGGGGCTTGTATATACCACCACCAGGGGCCTGTATATACCACCACCAGGGGCCCTGTATACCACCACCAGGGGCTTGTATATACCACCACCAGGGGCCTGTATATACCACCACCAGGGGCCTGTATATACCACCACCAGGGACCTGTATATACCACCACCAGGGACCTGTATATACCACCACCAGGGGCCTGTATATACCACCACCAGGGGCCCTGTATACCACCACCAGGGGCCCTGTATATACCACCACCAGGGGCCTGTATATACCACCACCAGGGGCCTGTATATACCACTGGGGCTGCTGTAATACTGCTGGGGCCTGTATATACCACTGGGGAGGCTGCTGTATACCACTGGGGCTGCTGTAATACTGCTGGGGCCTGTATATACCACTGGGGCTGCTGTAATACTGCTGGGGCCTGTATATACCACTGGGGAGGTTGCTGTAATACTGCTGGGGCCTGTATATACCACTGGGGAGGCTGCTATAATACTGCTGGGGCCTGTATATACCACTGGGGAGGCTGCTATAATACTGCTGGGGCCTGTATATACCACTGGGGAGGCTGCTGTATTCCACTGGGGCTGCTGTAATACTGCTGGGGCCTGTATATACCACTGGGGCTGCTGTAATACTGCTGGGGCCTGTATATACCACTGGGGAGGTTGCTGTAATACTGCTGGGGCCTGTATATACCACTGGGGAGGCTGCTATAATACTGCTGGGGCCTGTATATACCACTGGGGAGGCTGCTGTAATACTGCTGGGGCCTGTATATACCACTGGGGAGGCTGCTGTAATACTGCTGGGGCCTGTATATACCACTGGGGAGGCTGCTATAATACTGCTGGGGCCTGTATATACCACTGGGGAGGCTGCTGTATACCACTGGGGCTGCTGTAGTACTGCTGGGGCCTGTATATACCACTGGGGTGGCTGCTGTATACCACTGGGGTTGCTGTATATACTGCTGGGGCCTGTAAGGGTGTGTGTCTTGAAGGGGCATGTCATTGAGGGCGTGTCTTGGAGGGGCGTGTCATTTGGGGTGTGTCTTGGAGGGGGCCCCGTTCAAAAGTTTGCTATTGGGCCCTGCCAGTTCTAGTTACGCCCCTGACTGCAACCAGTAAGTTGCCAGTGAAATTCCTAGAAAAGTTGCCGTGTGTAACGGTACCTTTAGAGTATAATTGTTTTCTTTGCTTGTAAATTGTGCTAGCTTCTGTCCACTCCATTGCATTTTGCAGTATTTATTTATATTATTTTTTACCATTATCAGACAGGTACAAAACAATATCCAAGGTGTTAGATATATCATGCAACACTGAGAAGATGGTCATCAACGGATGGTTTAAATTTTGCAGAATAGTGACATTACCTAGAATTAGACATCCCTCAAAAAAATGATGAAAGACAAGATACAAATTAGATCAAGAAGCTGCAAAGAGGCCTACAGTAACATTAAATGGGCTGCAGGAATGTCTAGCAAGTATGGGTTGTGTTCTGCATATCACAGCTATTCTCCTATATTCTAGCCTGTGGGGTAGGGTGGTAAGACAGAAGCCTTTTACTACAAAGAAAAACATTCAAGTCTGGCTATGGCCAGGGTCACACATACCATCCGGGTCATTCCATGTCAAGTGGTCCAAAAATGAATATTTTTTTTCCCTGACGTCTTCAGATTTTTTAAATTTTTTTTCTATATGAAGTACAACTGTAGTTAATTACAAAAAAAAAGTTTTGAATTTTTTTATTCATCAGTTAATTTTTTACAGATTTTTAAAGTTTTAAAAAAGCGCGAATTTTGGCCTGGTATGACTTTACATTTTCTATCATATCTCAGGCTAGAAATAAGATAGAGGGACAAAATAAACACTGTTGTACTCAGAATTGTACAGGCTTTCACTAGATATGTCACAAGAGGATCTTTGTTAATATTTTACCCATGCGATCGCAAACGCAAAATTTTAAAACGCATTTCCGAAAAATCGGCATCATTTAAATATTTCAAAAACTGCCCATATGTCTGCTGTGCTCTTAGCCACATCTGTACCAAATTTCAAGTTGGGATCGCGATGGAATCATATTTTAAAATATTTTACTATTAATAGCGTCAATGGGTCATTCCATATCAAGTGATCTAAATATGAATATTTTTTTTTACCTGACGTCTTTAGATTTTTTAAAAAAAATTTCTATTTGAAGTACTACTTTAGTTAATTACAAATTAAAAGTTTTGAATTTTTTTCTTAATCAGTTAATTTTTTACAGATATTTAAAGTTTTAAAAAAGTGCGAATTTTGGCCTGGTATGGCTTTACATTTTTTTTATCTCGGGCTAGAAATAAGATAATGAAGCGGGAGAGGCATCATTTTACTCAGAACGGTAACAGTTTTCATTTGATATGTCACAAGACTATATTTTTTTATATTTTGTTTGGGAAAAATCAAATTCAAAATTTTGATGCGCAATTGTGAAATAAATGTTAGTTTGAAAATTGTGAAAAAATGCCTGTGTGTTACTTGTGTTCTTGGTTATATTTGTGCAGAGATTCAACTTGGGACCTGTCAAATGTATATATTTTTTATTTTATGGTTGTATGAGTTATTACAACTTATTGAATTTTTATTCAATAAGTTGTAATAACTCATACAACCATAAAATACACCTGCCCAGCAGGACCCCAACGATCAAAAAATGGTCCAGGTGACACTGACAAGACCAGAGATGTCACAGCAGGGGCCTGGTCGCTGCTAAGTGTCAAGCATAGCGAGTTGCGTCACTAAACTTGTGACTTAGCAGTGATCTTGCTAGCGATCTCGCTTAATGCGATGGGGGCTTTAATCTCTGCTTGTCTGTTTGCTCCTCTTATCACATGTTGTGGAAAGGTCTATCACTCCTGCTTCCCTACAATTTATGCTGGCGGAATCCTTCTACCCATGCCAGCTTTAGTTTATCCTATGTTGGTCTGTGAGGTGTGGTGTCCCAGACTCTCTGGTCCCAGACTCTCTGAGAAAAACCTGGCATCATTTGAACAGAGATATGTGGACTTACACATATATAGTGTATGTATATACAGTGCCTTGTGAAAGTATTTGTGAAAGACAAAAGAAATATAGGGGGCGCACTAGTGCATTACCATTATTACCAAGTGGGAAGATTCAATTAAGTAATCACTAACCTATTCCTGTTGTGCAATCCCCGCACAACAATGGTGTAGATTTAGAAAGTGGTCGGGGTCTCTTTTCTCCTGGTTCAAGTTCTAAGTCTGCAGGTTCTCAAGTCTCTGCGAGCTGCTCCAGCCGTGCTCTTCAATAAGATAGGATATATGAATTCAATTTGCACGGTCTCGTGCTGAGCGCTCCAAAACAAAGCTGAGGACTCTGCTGACTGGAAGGTCCTTTTATTGAAAATCCTCCATCCGCCACGACATGTTTCGACGGTGTAGTACCGTCTTTCTCAAGTGGAATGGAGGTACTAAGACAATTAAAACCATATATAGAGCAAAAAAGTGTTTCATTGGATAACAATTATCTCAGAAAACTCCCTCTTCTTTAACCTTTTGTGTCTCACACCCGAGGGTACTATAAAATGTTCCCATGAAACTACTTCTACATTAAATAATTAAGATGTTCAATCATCATATACTATCCCAAAACTCATAATAACATAAAAAATTCATAATAACATAAAAAATTCTATATAAAATTAATCTGTATAAAATTGTAATATAAACAAATCCCCCATTTTTACTCATTCTATTATAAATATAATAATAATAATATTATATTAAACAAAAAATGTAAAAAAAAAAAAAAAATATATATAAAATTAAAAATAAATAAATAAAAAAATAATAAAAAAAAAAATAATAAATAAAAAATAAATAAATAATAAAAATATTAAAATAAAAAAAATATATCAAATTAAAAATAAATAATAAAAAAAAGAATAAAAAAATAAATAAATTAAAAATTAAAAATAAATAAATAATAATAATAAAAAAATAATAAAATAAAAATAAAAAATTTAAATTTATATATTATAAATAAAAATGTTAATAATTTCTATTATTAAAATGTTATTAAATATTTATGAATATAAAAATAATGATAAAAACTCTGTAAGGACGTCCAAACTAAGCCTAAAATAGATGTAAAATGTATATGTATAACAGGACCTGAAAAAGAGATTAGATACAATACACTGATATTATACATAACAACAAGCTATTTAATTTCTGGACACTTTTTCTATTGTTAGATTGAGGCCCTCTGGATACAGAGTCCCCAATCTAAAGATCCAATAACTTTCCTTCTTAATAAGTCTACTTAATCTCCCCTGACCCCCTTCCGGTATTTGATCAATAATAGTAAGGTGCATTTTACTGGGGTCTCTTTGATGATACTTATCGTAATGTCGGGAGACACTATGTTGCTGAAACCCAGATCTAATATTTTGTCTATGTATATTTAGACAGTTGTGGGTTGCCTGTATCGTCCTACCCACATACTGCAACCCACATGGGCATTCCAATAAGTAAACTACATAAGAAGATTGACATGTCAACCTGTGTCTTATCTCATAAATCTCATTGGTTGTATTCGATCTAAATTGTTTCATACCATCCTGTATTATATTACAACACATACATTTTCCACTTTTGCATGCGTAGCATCCCCAATCTTCAACAATCCGAGGGGCTAAGGTCTCTGGCCTTTCAAATTTCTTTTGAATATCACTGGGGGCTATTAAATTCTTTAAATTTTTATTCTTTCTAAACACAATAGTTGGTTTCTCGGGCATTTTTGATCCCAAGAGAGGATCTCCTCTTAGTACAAACCAATATTTACTTAAAATGGACCTTATCAAAGTTCGAGAATGACAGTAGGTGGTCACAAAACTCCATTTCCTTTTGTCATCGTTCTTATCTGCTGTCTTTCTCTTATCCGCCATCTTACTTAAACAATTTTGTTGGGTCAAATTCCTAGTTTTGGCATAAGCATCTTTCAGAATTTTTGTGGGATAACCTTTATTTTTGAACCTATATTTTAAGGTGGCTGACTCTAACAAGAAATCTGTATCCCTAGAACAATTTTTGCGGATACGCCAATATTGTCCATAGGGTATATTTTTCAACCAACTCGGTAGGTGCCCACTACTAAATTCTAAGTAGCTATTGACGTCCACTGTCTTAAAATGGGTAGCAGTAAAGAGCTTACCCTCTTCATCAAATTTAATTAATAAATCTAAATATTGGATTTCTGATACAGAGTAGGTTCCTGTAAAGGAAATACCCCATTGGTTATCGTTGAGTATCTCCGTGAGCTTTTGAGCCTCACTAATTGTTCCCTTCCAAATAATGAACAAATCATCTATGTAACGTCTGTAAAATATTACCCCTTTCATTTTAGATAGATCAAACAGGCTACCTTCAGAGGGCTGTGCAATGAGGGCAGACTCGATTGCACCCATGAATAAGTTGGCATAACTGGGTGCGAATCTCGTCCCCATCGCACAGCCCTTCTCCTGTTTATATATTTTACCATTAAAGGAAAACACATTATTCTTTAATATGAACTCAATTGAGTTCAGTAAAAAATCTTTCTGGGGTTCTAATAGAGTTTGATCATTATTCAAAGTTTGCTGAATTACATTCATACCAAGATTGTGTCTGATATTGTTGTATAGTGCCGTCACATCCAATGTGACCAACACACATCCTGTCATTTCAGGAAGGGACCTCAGCTCACTAATCAATTGTGATGAGTCCCTGAGGTAGGAATCCAATTCAGTGACATACTTTTGCAGAAATAAATCAACGTAATGTGAAAGATTGCATGTTATTGAACCATAACCTGAGTGTTACCCCTCGGGGTCTGCCGCCCGTGCCCCGCGGCATGCTCCCGTTACTCCCTCGGCTCCTACTGCCCCTGTCCGGCCTCAAGGATTCCGGGTGTCGTCTGTCCGCCGACGGCTCCGGGGCGCTGGCAGCCGCCGCCCGCGGATCGGTCGGGTAGCGTCTTCCTTACCGTATGCTCCCCGGGTGCGCGCGCCTGTCTTCAGCCGCAGGGGTCCAGGACCCCCTGCTTGAGCAACACTGCTCCTCTCAATTCCGGTACCACTGCTTGAGCACATGAAACTGTCTCCTAATCAGTATCTGCTGGAGAGACTGCAGGGATCTGGCTCCTCCCCCAGCCAATCACCAAGCCTCTGTGTCCTGCCAATCAGGACTGCCCTGCTCTGATATAAACCTCCTGTTTCCAATCAGTCGGCGCCAGGGCAACTTCTCCCTAGTGGAGCTGCCATTACTGGTCTGGTCAGGTCGCTCCTTATTTGGTCTGTTACCTGATTTCTCTGTGTTACTTCCTACAGATTCCTGCCCTGCCGGCTCCTTGCTGACCTCCGTGTTCCTGCCTGGTTTCCTGGATCTCTCCAAGCTGATCGCTGTTTCTAGCCTGGTTCCGGATTCCTCGTGTGCCCTGCTGGCTCCTTGCTGACCGCCGTGTTCCTGGCTGGTTTCCCGGATCTCTTCTACGCTGATCCCTGTCTCAAGCCTGGCTCCGGATCCCCTGTGTTCCTGGTTCCCCGGGTTCCTGGTTCCCTGTATTCTTGGTCCCCGTGTTCCCAGTTTCCCCTTTCTTATTGTATACCCGGTTGCTGTTTTGTTACCACGTCGCCTGGGGTCGGTTGAACACTCGTGTCCGCTGCATTGGCCCCTCCGAGGTTGGTACCGGCGGGATCCCTGTATAGGGGTTAAGCGCTCCGGGGCCTCCTTCGGTGGGTTTCCAGTGTTGCGACCTTGTGGCCCTCCCCAGGGGCGGGGGGTCTTGTGTTGTTGTTAATAAACCTGTTGACTCTACGGTACTTGTCTGACTCTCTATCACCCGGTATCAGCATCCGCTTTACGCGGTCCAGTGGGTCCACGTGTGAGTCCGTCAGTAGGACGTGACACTGAGACTATTGGACGTAATGGGGGGTTTTTGGGGTCCTTGTGTATTTTGGGAAGGAAATACATTATTGGCATCCTATATTCAGTTATATCCAGGAAATTCTTCTCTTTCTTATTTAGGATTCCTTTATCAAATGCCTTTTTAATCATGCATTTGTATCTTGTGAATATTTCTATGCTAGGGTCACATTCTAATCTTTCATAGAAATCTATGTCGTCCAATAATCTCTTCCCTTCCTCTATATACCATATTTTATCCATAAGAACTATCCCCCCCCCCCTTTATCTGCATTCTTTATTACTAAATCATTATTTCTGCTCAAGGTTTCTATGGCCAATCTTTCTCCCTTACTCAGATTATCACTTATCTTAGGTTGTACCATTGTTCTTAATTCTTTTAGCACTAGCTGTTGAAAAGTTTCTATATGGCTACCTTTATGAAGAACCGGATAAAACTTCTCACTATTATTCTTAACATTAACATGTGTAAAGCCTCCAATCAATTCATCATTGTTTATATTCTTAGGGGCACCCTTACTGCTACCGTTCCTTTCCTCTATTAGAAAATGCCTCTGGACTGTCAATTTCTGAAAAAAATCATTTAGATCCAAATAAATTGAAAATGGATCAAGTTTGGATGTGGGACAGAAGGACAAGCCTCTTTTCAGAAGAGATTTCTCCTCCTTAAGGGTTTATTTAGAAAGATTAAAAATTCCCAATCCTTTATCTAATGTTATACAGGGACTGATTTTGGTTTCTTCTGTATGATTTCCCTCTCCTGGGTTTTTTCCTTTTCTTCTTGTTGATCCACTACCCCTTCCTCCTCTTCTGATCTTTTTCTCTTGGGGGGCCGTCCTGGTATTAACCGAAAAAACTGGGTGATCTTAGTATCCTTTAATCCCATGTTTTTCTCTTTATTTATTATTCTAATTCCTTCCTCGGTCATATTATTAACGGTAGGGTTTATGATTAACTCATCTGGTGACGGAAATAATTCAAGAGTCTCGTTGGTATTTAACCCCTCCCTATCATCAGCTGTCGGGCTTAGGTTCACATTATCATTAAGAGTGTAGGTAGGTATTAGGGGGGTGTCCCCAGTTGTTACCTCATTATTTAATCCCAAAAAATCTATTTGTAAATTAGTGTCTATTAATTCCTTATAAATATCCTGATAAAAATCCGTCTGTGTACTAGTATTATTGTGAATGGTGATTGCAGTTAAATCTATCCCCTCTAATGTGTTTTGTAAACTAGATACTAATTGATAGCATGTGTCCTGAGTGTTCAATATCTTTTGTGTGATGTTTGATTTCTCCAAATTAACTTCAACTCCCTTCCCAATTACAATTCCATTATTGGTCTCCGTGTGTGTAGGTGTTGTATGTGGTCCTTGTATCTCAGTTTTTGGAGCCTCCTCCTCTACCCCTCTCAACTCTTTCTTATCTGTGTTTTTAATATTCTTCATCCCTGTTTTCCCCAGCTTATTCCAGCTTATTCCTATGTTTCTCATCTTTGTTCTTTTGTTTTTAATAATAGGATTTCTCTTTTTTCAGATCTTTTATATTACTAACTTCCCCTACAACTATCAATTCATTATTTTCCTTATTCACCATGGCAGTCCCCTCAGGTTCTACTATTGATTCTGTTGTATCCATGTTCTCCTCATTTTGTTTTACTCCCAAATCTTTCTTATCCCTCAGAAACTTCAGCACTTTTCTCTTAATGGTTTCATCTTCCCATTTATTTAATTTAACCTGTAGCCCCATGTCAAACTCTTTAAAGTCTGTTGAGGGCATAAATTGCTCCAGTTTCTTTCTTATTTGTTCAGTCTCCTCCAAAGCTGCTCTAGCCAATGCCCCTCTTTTATCCATCAATAACTTCATGAATCCTATTGAACAATTTAAACTAAATCTATCCCATTTCCTTGTAAAATCTAAATCCTGGGGATAAGATGTGTTCATTGTTAATTTAAGTCCTTTAGGTGCCAAATCCTCCTCAATGTAGTGTTGGAGAAACATCACATCGAGTTGATTGGTAATTTCCACCTTACTCTTGTTTTCTAATTCATGAAAAAGTGCAATCATTTGTTTCTTATCTGTCTCTTTCAAACTAATACCTTTTTCTTTTTTTAGTTTATCCTATGTTGGTCTGTGAGGTGTGGTGTCCCAGACTCTCTGGTCCCAGACTCTCTGAGAAAAACCTGGCATCATTTGAACAGAGATATGTGGACTTACACATATATAGTGTATGTATATACAGTGCCTTGTGAAAGTATTTGGCCCCCTTGAACTTTTCAACCTTTTGCCACATTTCAGGCTTCAAACATTAAGATATAAATTCAATTTTTTTGTGAAGACTCAACAAGTGGGACACAATCGTGACGTGGAACAAAATTTATTGGATATTTTAAACTTTTTTAAAAAATAAAAAACTCAAAAGTGGGGCGTGCAATATTATTCAGCCCCTTTACTTTCAGTGCAGCAAACTCACTCCAGAAGTTCAGTGAGGATCTCTGAATGATCCAATGTTGCCCTAAATAACTGGTAATGATAAATATAATCCACCTGTGTGTAATCAAGTCTCTGTATAAATGCAGCTGCTCTGTGATAGCCTTAGGGTTATGGCGAAGTTTAAAGCCGGATTTGGATACAATAAGATTTCCCACGTTGAAATGGAAGGAATATCAGACCAATGAAAATCTACCAAGACCCGGCTGTCCCTCTAAACTTTCATCTCGAACAAGGAGAAGACTGATCAGAGATGCAGCCAAAACGCCCATGATCACTCTGGGTGAACTGCAGAGATCTGCAGCTGATGTGGGAGAGTCTGTCCATAGGACAACAATCAGTCATGCTCTGCACAAATCTGGCTTTTATGGAAGAGTGGCAAAAAGAAAGCCATTTCTCAAAGATATCCATAAAAGGTCTCGTTTGAAGTTTGCCTCTAGCCACCAGGGAGACACCAAACATGTGGAATGGATTAAGGTGCTCTGGTCAGATGAAACCAAAATCAAACTTTTTGAGCACAATGTAAAACGATATGTTTGGCGTAAAAGTAACACAGCTCATGACCCTCAAAACACCATCCACACTGTCAAACATGGTGGTGGCAGCATCATGGGCTTGCTTTTCTTCAGCAAGGATAGGGTAGATGAATAAAATTGATGGGAAGATGGACAGAGCCAAATACAGGACTATTCTGGATGAAAACCTGCTGGAGTCTGCAAAAGACCTGAGACTGGGACGGAGATTTATCTTCCAACAAGACAATGGCCTTGTCTACACACCTGCGCTCTAAGTATTTAGCGCTTCTGCGCTAAATACTTAGGTTTTGACAGAGAAGCGCAGGTGCCTGTGTGCGGCCCCTTTCTGCAGACGCTGTCCCTGGTTACCCGATGTGTATCGTGGTAACCAGTTCATACAGCAGGCTGCCTAGTGACTGCTTATTGCGAGCGCACAGGAAAACGCTGCTAACAGCGTTTCCCTGTGCGCTCGGGATAAGTGCACACTATGCAGCCTGCTGTATGAACTGGTTACCACGATACACATCGGGTAACCAGGGACAGCGTCTGCAGAAAACGGCCGCACACACGCACCTGTGCTTCTCTGTCAAAACCTAAGTATTTAGCGCAGAAGCGCTAAATATTTAGAGCGCAGGTGTGTGGACATGCCCAATGATCTCAAACATAAAGCAAAATCTACAATGGAATGGTTCAAAAATAAACGTATCCAGGTGTTAGAATGGCCAAGTCACAGTCCAGACCTGAATCAAATCGAAAATCTCTGGAAAGAGCTGAAAACTGCTGTTCACAAACGCTCTCCATCCAACCTCACTGAGCTCCAGGTGTTTTACAAGGGAGAATGGGCAAGAATTTCAGTCTTGCGATGTGCAAAACTGTTAGAGACATACCCTAAGCGACTTGCAGCTGTAATCGCATTAAAGGGTAGCGCTACAAAGTATTAACTTAAGGGGGCCGAATAATATTGCACGCCCCACTTTTCAGTTTTCTATTTGTTAAAAAAGTTTAAAATATGCAATAAATTTCTTTCAACTTCACGATCGTGTCCCATTTGTTGATTCTTCTAAAAAAAATAGAATTTATATCTTCATGTTTGAAACCTGAAATATGGCAAAAGGTTGAAAAGTTCAAGGGGGTCAAATACTTTCTCAAGGCACTGTATATACAGTTGTGGCCAAAAGTATTGACACCCCTGCAATTCTGTCAGATAATACTCAGTTTCTTCCTGAAAATGTTTGCAATCACAAATTCTTTGGTATTATTATCTTCATATAATTTGTCTTCAATGAAAAAACACAAAAGAGAATGAAGCAAAAAGCAAAACATTGATCATTTCACACAAAACTCCAAAAATGGGCCGGACAAAAGTATTGTCACCCTCAGCCTAATACTTGGTTGCACAACTTTTTGCCACAATAACTGCAATCAACCGCTTCCGGTAACCATTAATGAGTTTCTTACAATGCTCTGCTGGAATTTTAGACCATTCTTCTTTGGCAAACTGCTCCAGGTCCCTGATTTTTGAACGGTGCCTTCTCCAAACTGCCATTTTAGATCTCTCCACAGGTGTTCTATGGGATTCAGGTCTGGACTCATTGCTGGCCACCTTAGAAGTCTCCAGTGCTTAATCTCAAACCATTTTCAAGTGCTTTTTGAAGTGTGTTTTGGGTAATTGTCCTGCTGGAAGACCCATAACCTCTGAGGGAGACCCAGCTTTCTCACACTGGGCCCTACATTATGCTGCAAAATTTGTTGGTAGTCTTCAGACTTCATTATGTCAAGCAGTCCATTGCCAGAGGCAGCAAAGCAAACCCAAAACATCAGGGAACCTCCGCCATGTTTGACTGTAGGGACTCTGTTCTTTTCTTTGAATGTCACTTTTTTTCTCCTGTAAACTCTATGTTGATGCCTTTGCCCAAAAAGCTCTACTTTTGTCTCATCTGACCAGAGATCATTCTTCCAAAATGTTTTAGGCTTTCTCAGGTAAGTTTTGGCAAACTCCAGCCTGGCTTTTTTATGTCTCGGGGTAAGAAGTGGGGTTTTCCTGGGTATCCTACCATACAGTCCCTTTTCATTCAGACGCCGACAGATAGTACAGGTTGACACTGTTGTACCCTCGGACTGCAGGGCAGCTTGAACTTGTTTGGATGTTAGTCGAGGTTCTTTATCCACCAACCGCACAATCTTCGTTAAAATCTCTTGTCAATTTTTCTTTTCCGTCCACATCTAGGTAGGTTAGCCATAATGGCATGGGCTTTAAACTTGTTGAAGACACTGCGCACGGTAGACACCGGAACATTCAGGTCTTTGGAGATGGACTTGTAGCCTTGAGATTGCTCATGCTTCCTCACAATTTGGTTTCTCAAGTCCTCAGACAGTTCTTTGGTCTTCTTTCTTTTCTCCATGCTCAATGTGGTACACACAAGGAAACAGGACAGAGGTTGAGTCAACTTTAATCCATGTCAACTAGCTGCAAGTGTGATTTAGTTATTGCCAACACCTGTTAGGTGCCACAGGTAAGTTACAGGTGCTGTTAATTACACAAATTAGAGAAGCATCACATGATTTTTTAACAGTGCCAATACTTTTGTCCACCTCCTTTGTATGTTTGGTGTGGAATTATATCCAATTTGGCTTTAGGACAATTCTTTTTTTGTTTTTTCATTGAAGACAAATTAAATGAAGATAATAATACAAAAAAATTTGTGATTGCAATCATTTTCAGGAAGAAACAGAGTATTATCTGACAGAATTGCAGGGGTGTCAATACTTTTGGCTACAACTGTATATATGTATAGAGAGAGAACATAAAGTTAGAATCAGCACAGTAGTAAATGCAGGTAAGTGCAATAGTCCTGTATAGGGATGAGCGAGTATACTCGTTACTATTTGTTACTCGCGCAATTGGTAGGGTACTCACTCTACTCGTTACTCTGCGAGTATCCTAGCAATTACTGACACAGTAACGAGTCCAATGTAAATTAAGGGAAATGCAATTCCTCTGCTGCTGGACTCTATAAAGAGGTCTTGCAGCAGAGGAAAAACCTGCAATTCCCCATTTCATTGTTTAAAAGCCAGCAGTAAAAAGCTGCTGGCTTTTAAACAATGCTGATAGCCACTGACAGCTTCCCTGCCACCTGACAGCAGGATCCTCCGCTCCCCCCACCGCCTCCCCACCCTATCCTAACTTAGGATCAGGCGGGGAGGCTGTGGGGGAAGCGGGGGATCCTGCATTCAGCAGTGGCTGACTGTTACTATTGTTCGTGGGGGTGCCGGTTCACTCACCATCCTCCGTCTTCTTCTGTGTCTTCTTTGCTTTGCGACAGCAGCTGATATTTCTGTGTCCAGGCAGGTCCAAATAGCAAGCGGGGAATGGGGGCAGAAACATTTTGACGTGGGCTTCGCCGTATTTTTGTATGCCAGCCGGATACAGCAGGCAGCAACAGGCTGCCCCCAACCCCCAGCTGACTATTTGGACCTGCCTGGACACAGAAATATCAGGAAGCCCTTATTTTTTATTATTTCATGAATTTCATGAAATAATAAAAAAAAATGCGTGGGGCTCCGTGCGATTTCTATATCCAGCCAGGTCCAGCTAGGCAGCTGGGGGCTGGAATCCGCAGCGCAGGGAGGCCCAAGCTTTTTGGGCACCCCCCGCTGCAAATGGCAGCCCGCAGCCGCCCCAGAAAATGGCGCGTTCATTGAAGTGCCATTTTCTGGCGCTGAACCCAACTCCTCCAGGGCCCTGGTGCCGTTGCTCACGGGGTAATAAAGGGGTTAAGGCCATCTTTGTATTATCAGCTGGCCCTAAGCCCGAAATTCATGGCGGTCACGCCAATAGTAGACATGACCGCCATGAATTTCTAGTGAATTTAAAAAAAAAAACACAACACATAGAAAAAATATTTTTATTTGAAAAAAAAAAAAAAGACACTTAGGGACTCCATCTTTATTTAAAAAAAAATCCTCTTCCGTTCGCCGTAGTCCAATCCAGGGTTCTTCTTTAGCTCTGCTACATCTCTGGTAGAGAACCTCCACCAGAGATGGAGCAGAGCTGTGCACCCTGGGAAAGTTCATGTGAGTTCATGTAGGCAAGCATGAACTCACATGAACCCTGCCAGCACTGCTCCTTCAAATGAACAGCTGACCTGAGTCAGCTGTTCATTTGAAAATCCAGGTGGGAAGTTCAAAAATAGAAAAACCGGATTGAAAACCGGTTTGCTCCGGTCCGGTGCAATCCGGGACAATAGAGCCCCATGTTATGGGGCGCCGGATTGCACCGGACCGGTACAATCCGGGAGAATCCGGTTTTGAAAACTGGATTCTCCTGGATTGTACCCGTCAGGTGCAATCCTGCGCCCCATAACATGGGGCTCTAGGGTCCCGGATTGCTCCGAACCGGAGCAACCTGGGAGAATCCGTTTTTCACTGAATGTTGTGATAGCGGCCGTGCTCTGCGGCTGCCGCTGTTCTTTGCGGCTGCTGTCGCAAAGCAAAGAAGACATAGAAGAAAACGGCGCCCCCATGAACAATAGTAACAGTCAGCCACTGCTTACAGCAGGATCCCCCGCTCCCCCTGCAGCCTCCCCACCTGATCCCAAGTTGGGATAGAGTGGGGAGGCGGTGGGGGGAGCGGAGGATCCTGCTGTCAGGCGGTAGGGAAGCTGTCAGTGGCTGTCAGCATTGTTTAAAAGCCAGCGGCTTTTTACCGCTGGCTTTTAAACAATGAAATGGGGAATTGCAGGTTTTTCCTCTGCTGCAAGACCTCTTTATAGGGTCCAGCAGCAGAGGAATTACTTGCAATTACTCGCTTCCCCATTGACTTACATTGTACTCGCTAGACTCGTAACGAGTATCGGGACCTACTTGTTACGAGTCTAGCGAGTCAGAGTATTTTAGCACTCGCTCACCCCTAGTCCTGTACACAGTGCTCCACTGTGTGGTAATACTTATCAAAAAAGAAATCAGGCAGCACTCCAGGCAAGATGTTTTTCTGGACCTTTTATTAGGCAATGTGATGCGACGTTTCAGTCAAAAAAGACTTTTTTCAAGCAGGCTAGCTGGTATTTTCTGACTAAAACCAGTCAAACCACTTTTTGTTACTCAAGGTTGAACACTCACACCTGTTCAAAGCAGATAAAACTGGTTTGAATCACTGACTGGTAACCAACTTACGATTTTACTTAACCATTGTTATTTTGGGATAATTTTAAGGATTACTGTTTAACTCTGTATTAGCACTTCTATGGGAATTCATATATTCAAATGAACTACTTTATGTACTGAGGTCTGGTATTAAGCCATTTTTCGGCATCACTATGTATAGGATTTCTTCACCAGTGCAGAATTCCCCACCTTCCGTGCATACTTGGGGCCAGGGGCGTAACTACAATAGGTGCAGGGGTTGCAATCGCACCCGGGCCCTGGAGCCAAGGGGGCCCCAAAAGTCCCTTTGGCCTATGGAAAAACACTACTGCTATTAAATATTTGCAATACTTGGAGCTTTCACATCGAAGGCCCATGAGCTTTAAGTTACGCCACTGCTTGGGGCCACATGGGGTTTTAACCCTAGGGTCCCCTGCACACGTGTCACTATGGACCTACTCCACTTGAGTTCTTTTATGCCATAAAACATCCCAATAAGTGCCAACAGCATATATATCTTTTTAACAGTATATTTAATTTATTTTAACAAAATTATCAACATTTTTATATACTCATTTTGTAACTTTATATTCCATACTAATTTTCACAAGGTAGATCTTTTTTCATATTCAAAAATGACCAAAAATCCGTGCCGGACATGTGCAGTACAAACATATAAAAAAATTATTATAGCGACAACGACACCAGGGCATTTCATCTTTAAACTGTGAGCTCTATTAATACCCTTCAGAAGAACCAGCATCTAGATAAAAACAGAAACAAGATTAGTGTCCAAATAACAACATAATCCTCCTTAAAAACGTTTATTTCACAAAAAATACACAAGTGAGGTTCGCAAAGGACATATCAAGTGTGTTTCAGTTCAAATAACACTAGTTTTGAAATCTACATTGAGTCCATTTGGCCTCAATGTGTTTAATCTCCATAGTAGTTCCTTTCTCTTAAATAATCGGACCCGGTCTCCCCCCCTTCTCATTTGCGGGACTGTATCAATAATTCGAAAGCATAGCTGTTTCTCACTATGTCCCTTCTCCACAAAGTGTCTCGAAACAGGCAAGTCCATCCGTTTTTTTTGTAATGGTATGACGGTGCAGATTCATTCTTGTTTTAAGCTCACATGTCGTCTCACTGACACCATAAGTTGCACAGGCATTGTAATACATATATAACATAGTCAGAGTCGCATGTTAAGAAATGTGTTATTTTAAATTCCTTATTGGTCACAGGGTGGTGGAAAACATTACCCTTAAGCATCAGACTACAATCAATACAAAATAAACAGGGGAAACATCCCTTCCTACTTGTTCCAGTAATTGACTTCTGGCAAGTTTTTTTGAACGTTCCTATATCTGATCTTACCAAGGTGGAACCTATAGTACGGTTAGGTCTATACAAGAAAATAGGGGGTTTGGCAAATTCTTCCACATGAGGTAGACACTTATGCACCATCCCCCAATGTTTACAAATTATTTCCGCCACTGGTTTGCTTTCCTCACAGAAAGTTGTCACCATCGGGATACAATCTAGATTTTTTACATCTTTTTTCTGATATAAGATATCTTGTCTACCATGACCTTCTACCTTACTCTTTTGCTTCTTCAAGAGACTTTGGGGATACCCTCTGTCAGAAAATTGCTTTATCATATTATCCATAGATTTAATTTGTGACATTTCCTCACTCTCAATTCTCTTTACTCTCAGAAGTTGACTATAGAGGATTCCTTTTACCGTTCTTTTAGGGTGCTGACTCGAAAATAATAACAGATTGTTCCTATCTGTGGTCTTTACATACAGTTGTGTTGCAAGTTTACAACCCTTTCTTTCAACATTTACATCAAGAAATTGTATATTCTTTTCCGAATACACCAAAGTAAATTTAATCATCTTGTCTATTGTATTGAGGAACCTGTGAAAATCTAACAACATATCCTCACTCCCAATCCATATGAGGAAGATGTCGTCTATGTACCTCCACCACGTAGCAACAAAGCTATAGTGGTGGGATACATAGACAAAATCTTCCTCTAACACGCTCATCAAAATATTTGCATATGCGGGCGCCATATTGGCGCCCATTGCAGTTCCCCGTCATTGTAAAAAATAATCATCTCCAAATAAAAAATAAAAAAAGTTCTGTTTTTATCTAGATGCTGGTTCTTCTGAAGGGAGTTAATAGAGCTCACAGTTTAAAGATGAAATGCCCTGGCGTCGTTGTCTCTAAAATAATTTTTTTATTTATATGTTTGTACTGCACATGTCCGGCATGGATTTTTGGTCACTTTTGAATATGAAAAAAGATCTACCTTGTGAAAATTAGTATGGAATATAAAGTTACAAAATGAGTATATAAAAATATTGATAATTTTTTTTAAATAAGTAAAATATATTGTTAAAAGGATATAAATGCTGTTGGCACTTATTGGGATGTTTTATGGCATAAAAGAACTCAAGTGGAGTAGGTCCATAGTGACACGTGTGCAGGGGACCCTAGAGATAAAATCCCATGTGACCCCAAGTATGCACGGAAGGTGGGGAATTCTGCACTGGTTGGTGGAGAAATCCTATACCTAGTGACACCAAAAAATGGCTTAATGCCAGACCTCGGTACACAAAGTAGTTCATTTAAATATATGAATTCCCATAGCAGTGCTAATACGGAGTTAGACAGTAATCCTTAAATTTATCCCATAATAATAATAATAGTTAATCTTTCTAAAAGATCAGTCATGTGTTAGATATGAGAAGTGCGACGCTAATCGCTAATGCGTTAAAAAGAGGAACGCTAAGACGATGTAAAAATAAATACAGAGCTGAAAGTATAAGACGCTACTGCGCATCTGCGGTTATTTGTGACCATGGCAACACACCGAGGTTATGTATACTATAGCAGACCATAATAAAGATGGTGTCACTGACCTCATGGAAGCAATGTGCATTGCGGGTGTTATGGGTATTACATCATTTCCGGCTGATGAAGGCGGAGTATCCGTTGAAACGCATTGTGATTGTGACCCTTGATTAAACAAAGTAAAATATTGAAAGATCTGGCCCCTTGTTCCATTGCAGCGCCCTCAAAACCGCTATATTTTCTCTATTTGCATGAACTTATATATAATCACTATTGGATGCACTTTATACACTATATTCACTTTATATGATATGAAACATGATATGTATATGGTTTTTATACATTTTTGTATAAATTAACTGATTGATGAAATGTATGTGAGCACCGTATAAAAGTCTGTCATTTGTACACATTCACTGCTTGAGAAAGGACATCTGGTCCGAAACGTCCCCACGCCACAGGCAATAAAGGTCCAACATTTTGGAATCAACGGTGCTGTTTATTCATTTTTTTCTATTAGACAGATAGAAAGATAGATAGAGAAACATAGATAGATGATAAATAGAAAGATAGAGAGATAGATTGATAGATAAATAGATCGATAGAAAGATATATACACAGAGATATAGATAGATAGATAGATAGATAGATAGATAGATAGATAGATAGATACAGTTCAAAGAGGGTCACAGCACTTCTTTTCCAAAGCAAGGGTAGTTTATTCCAGCTCAGGCATACATGGCGACGTTTCGAGCCGTGTCAGCTCTTTATCCAGCCATGCTGGATAAAGAGCTGACACGGCTCGAAACGTCGCCATGTATGCCTGAGCTGGAATAAACTACCCTTGCATTGGAAAAGAAGTGCTGTGACCCTCTTTGAACTGTATGTATTATAGGGGCTAGAAGGAGCCTCTGGGACGCTCTGCACTCTGATTTAACCAGCTATACACGCTGCTTCAGCTTTTCTTGTTAGATAGATAGATAGAGTAAAGGTGGAGTAATGGTAGCTTTAATACACTGCTGTACTTTTACACTGGGTCTACACTTTCCCTGCAGCTATCCGGTGCTTTCTGCCTCTCTCCTCGGTGACGGGTCCTCACTTTCACTTTTGATGTTAGAACTCAGCTTTTGCGGTGTGGAGGAGAGAGGCAGCAGTGGGAGGTGGGGACAGACTAAGGGATGGGAGGGGAATACACAGGCGCCAGATTGGCCGCCCCGCACTGTGAACACTTTATAACACAATGGGGGGCAGGCTGACCACGCAGGCGTGAAAATCTGAAGTCGGAGGCAAGAGGTTTCTGAGCAGCACGCACTGCGCATGCCCAGGGCCATGAGGCACTACGCAGTTACCGGATTCTCGGTAATATTGGAAGAGGAGGCGGTGCCTGCACAGCAGAAAGGGATGACTGACACCACAGAGGAAGGAGGTAGACGCTGGCAAAGCCTGCCTCCGTGTCTTGGGTCAGGTTTGGAACATATTTTATAAAACTCTTTTGTGCATTGAATCTAGGGCGCATAAATGCTATAGCAACCTTCTCAGAATGCAGCCTTAGTGCTGCAGAAGGTGGCTATGTTATCTTTAGATGCCTGGGGGGGGGGTGACAGGTTTGCTTTAAATGATTTGTGTATTTAGGCCAGCTTCACACCATGATTTCGGAGTTTCTGAGTGTATCCCTGTCAAAACGGATACACTCGGATCCAATTTTGCCTCCCATGTATTGCTATGGGGCACGAATTGTGCTCAGATGTGTCCTTTTTGCAATCCGATTTATGCACAATCCAAGCCCCATAGGGATACATAGGAGGTAAAATCACATCTGAGTGTTTCCGATTGAACACAGATACACTCGGATGCCTCAAAATCGTAATGGATTGTCCCCTAAGCTTTTACGGGGGACAACATGGCTGCACAAACTCCGACAGAAATTTCAGTGAGTTTTTGGGTGGTTTGGGGGTTTGGCCAATCAGGGACTGTATATGGCTGCACCTATCTTATATCAATATTCCTCTCGCAGTTGTTTAGGGACCCTTGACAACTGCCAGATGTGCCCTAGTCAAAATCCAGGGATGGTGTATATACAGTCCGCGCTGCTTGAAATAATCAGTCCAAAGTCTTGATTAAAAGACCCCCCTTCTTTATTTTCCACCTACGCGTTTCGGTGCCATTCCAAGCACCGTCATCAGGGCCTGATGACGGTGCTTGGAATGGCACCGAAACGCGTAGGTGAAAAATAAAGGAGGGGGGGTCTTTTAATCAAGACTTTGGACTGATTATTTCAAGCAGCGCGGACTGTATATACACCATCCCTGGATTTGGATATTCTTACACGTGCTACGTGGAGGTGGAGGTCCTGCGGCAGCTTTTAAACTACATGCTATTTAAACTAGTTGTGGGTGCACACAACTAGATAAGGTGAGTGCACCATTTTGCAATCTCTGTGCAAAAATCAGTGTCACATTGATAGGGCACTATTGCGCCTCGTTTTGTCTCCTTTATCTTTCCTATAGATGTGTCCTAGTGACAGTTCCTGATTGGCTATCAAGTTTAAACGCCAATCAGGAAATAGTATATATACCAGTGTTGTCCTGTCAGGTCATCAGACTGTGACAGGACTTCAGACTATGGAGGACCTTGTGGCGGATCTTTTGTTACGTGCTACCCAGGAAGGTGGTGAGAATTGGCTGAGAGCCTGCCTAGCTTCAACCCCGCCGGTTATGGACTTACCGGCATCATCTCATGTGCCTGCTCCTCCTGCTTCTTGGGCTGGTCAGCCTCCTGTGCCTCCATTGCTTCCACCGCCGCCAATGCTTCCAATAGACTGTGCGGTCCTCTCTCCCTGTGATGCTGCTCCTCCACGCAGCCTCCAGAGGAAGAAGGGTAAGAGGGACCGCTATTCCCCCTCACCTCCCCACCGTTTCAAGGCTCCTTCTCGCCGCAGCTCCACTGTGGCTCCCGCGTCGGCTTCTCCTTCACATGGGAAATCTCGCGGGACCAAGCAAGTCTCGCGAGATGCAGCATCAGCGCGAGAATCCAGAAGGCCGGCCCAGGAACTTCCAGTTCCTGCTTCAGCAGTGCAGGTGGCCGGCGGGAGATTTGAAAGTGCTGGGGAAGCATCTCGACCCCTCAGCCTGTGCCCTGCTTTGGCATTTGACCCGGACATCGTTGTTGAGCATATCGCTGCCATGCAAGCTGCTGGATATGTGGCAGCTGATTTTCATCCCCCTGTTCAGCAGACTACTGGACCTGCACCTGCTGCCAACCTCCTTTCTAAGGACACTCATACCCTGGGAGCTGCTTCAGTGCCGACCTCTGAGCAACATAGGTTGGAGCCAGCTCTGCAGGCTTGGATGTCTTCAGGGACCTCATCGGATGAAGAAGCTACTGGGACTCCATACCACCAACCCTGCCAGCCGGCTCCTACATCCTCCAGCCGTCGCCCTGATGGAATGCTACCTGGAACTTCAGTTCGTGGTGAGACTGTTAATTACCCTGTTCCAACCTCTGGAACTTCCTTATCTAAGGGGTTAGTGACAGGGATTGTTAACAGAGTAGTGGAGGAAGTGTTATCCTGCAGGGGGTTAGATGATTCTTTGGATCTCTCCCAAAGGCGAGATCCCGCCATTTCTGAAAGTGCTTTTAAAGAGGCATTAGTGTGCGAACTTTCTCCACTTGGTTTCCACTTGCTTCCTGCGATTAAAGAACGGATTTGAAGGAAAGAATATATTGATATTTTTTCCCTCTTACTAGTCTCTAGGGATTCAGTTTCTAGGAATGACAAAAAAGATGACAAGTCAAAGAGTGATGGTGAACGCCGCAAGTCAACTAGGTTATTCCATAGTTGTGTTCAGGCGTTCTCGATCTATGCTGCGGTGCTGGGAGAGAGATCACCGCACCTTTGTAGCGGTCTCTTCCAGCACCTGGATATCATAATGGAAGCGTACAAGCGTTTTGGTGGGGTAGCTTGGCTTCAATACGATGAAGATTTTAGACAGAAAATGTATGTTCACCCATCTATCCGGTGGGGTGTACAGGATGTGGGCCTATGGCTCAATTTAATGTTGCCCCAGTGCACTTCCCTGCCCCGCCAACAACAAGGTCAGACCTCCCGGAAGGGCGCTTGCTTCTCTTACAATGAATCAACTTGTAAGTGGCAAGGCTCATGTTGATTTTGACATGAGTGTTCCTTTTCTGGAGGGTCGCATCCTGCATTCAAATGTTTTAGACGCCAGGCCCTGTTTGGCCAGTCCACGCCATGGGATCAGGTTTACAAGAACAGTGACTCAAGTGAACCTGTTAAACATGCTTCTGTGGTTAAGTAGGTTCCCAGACAGGGAGATGGCCAACCTAATCACTGATGGTTTTCGGGATGGTTTTTTTTGTACCTCAGTTTAGAGGCCCGGGTTGCATGATTGTTCGTAATTTGGCATCTGTTTATTCTCATCCCGACGTAGTATCCCGCCACTTAGCTAAGGAATTAGATTTACGTCGCATTGCGGGTCCTTTTTCGCCCCCTCCGTTTTCACATTTTCGGATATCACCTTTGGGAGTCGTACCGAAAAAGGAGGCTGGCTCCTTTTGCATTATCCATCATCTCTCTTTTCCGAAGGGCTCGTCGCTGAATGATGAGATTGATCATTCGTTGGCTTCGGTTACTTATAGTTCTTTTGATTCCACAATTGAATTGCTTCGCCGTTGTGGTCCTCAGGCACTACTCGCTAAATCGGACATAAAATCCGCGTTTAGATTGCTCCCAGTCCATCCATCTGGTTTTAACTCCCTTGGGTTTTATTTTAATCAACAGTTTTATTTCGATATGTGCTTACCCATGGGGTTTTCCTTGTCGTGCTTTTACTTCGAGAGTTTTGCAACTATTTTGGAATGGGTGGTTTTGTCGGATGCAATATCTGGAGGTGTCGTTCACTATTTCGACGATTTTTTATTCATCGGCGATTCGTCTTCTAATGCCTGCCGAGATTTGCTTGACAAATTCATCAACATTATGCATCATTTTGTTGTCCCTTTGGCGGATGAGAAAACCGTTTTTCCCTGTCATCAGTTGGAGTATTTAGGCATTACAATAGACACGGTTCAATGTGAGTTTAGCCTGTCCCAAGAAAAGATTGCAAAACTTCAAGGTTTGATTTCCAAAATATTGTCTAAAGAAAAATCCACTCTCCAAGACTTGCAGTCTTTATTGGGAAGTCTTAACTTCGCGTTAAGAATTCTGGCCATGGGTCGGCCGTTTTGCGTCGTTTGTATGATGCCACAAAAGGGTTCTCTTCTCCTCACAGTCACATTCACCTTACAGCACCCGTTAGGGATACTCTTTTCGCTTGGAGTAGGTTTTTAGCAGAATTTAATGGAGTTTTTTGTTTTCCTAAGCCTTTTGTTTGTGTGACAGAGCTTGGCTTACAATTTTCTTTTCCCACTTTTGCGGGAATTGGCCTTGTTTTCGATCGTCAGTGACGTTATTCTGCTTCTCCAGTTTTTTATTTCAGTTCTAAAATTTTTTCCTTGCTTCTTTTTAAGGAAATATTTGCTATTTTATTGATTTTCAGCATTTGGGGTACGCAGTTAGCAGATAAGCGTTTGTCTTTTTCCGTTGTATGGCCAGCCATGGTTTTTGCCTTGAATGCACTTACGTCCAAATTCCCGTTAATTTCTAATTGCTGCGTCAGGTTGTTTTTCTGTGTTTACGTCATAATATTGGGGTACAGGCAGTGCTCTCTGAGTCTTCTGCTAATCGAGCTGCATTTTTCTTTCGCAGCAGCAGTGGGTGGATTTTCACGAGGCGCTTCCTCTCGCAGATCCAGACGGGACACCTTTTCCGGCTTGCCTGTGGGAGACTCTCATGGATTGATTGCATTTTTTATTCGAAACTCCCTCGCTCAGTCAACATGGGCCTCTTATTCGGCCGCATGGCGCGAGTGGTGGAATTTCTGTGAGGACCATGGTGTCGCATGTGTGCACTCGGATGTTCGTTTTGTCCTCTCTTTTTGTAAACATTGTGTTGCTCGTGGCTTTAGCTATTCCTCTTTGTTCAAAATGTTATCGGGGATTTCCTTTTTTATAAAATTGTATGGGGGGGCTTCTCTCGTTAGTCTCTTTCCGGCCCGTCAGTTTTTGAAGGGTTTACGGAAGGCATGCTTTTGTCCTGATGATAGGTGGCCTATTTCATTGGATTTATTGACCAAACTTTGGTTTATCTTGGATGAAGTTTGTATTAATAAATTTGAAGTTTAGCTTTTTCGAACTTGCTTTGTCTTTGCCTTTTTTGGGGCTTTCCGAATTAGTGAATTGATTTGCTACAGTAAGTCTCGTCCATCCGGCCTTATGGTAGAGGATGTTCGACTGTCTAATCAGTCGTTGGTCATATTTATTCGGTCTTCCAAGACGGACCAACTTGGGAAGGGAATTCGTACCAGAATGCATTCTATTTCAGGTTCCGTTCTTTGTCCTTGTGCAAATTTTCGTAATTGGTTATTGCTACGCCCCCTTCTCCCTGGTTCCTTGTTCATTCATTTGAATGGGGACCCAGTGACAAATTTTCAATTCAGGGCTATTTTACGTAAATGTTTAATTCGCCTAAATTTAGAGCATTTACGTATCTCTTCTCATTCATTTAGGATTGAAGCTGCTACTGAGGCAGCTAGGCTGGGTTTGAGTGGGAAGAGAATCCAAAAGTTGGGTCGTTGGCGTTCTTCAAGGTCACGCTTGTATGTTCGGACTGACCTTTTGCCTGATTGTTAATGTCCTTTTTGTTTTAGGTCCTCTTATAGTTTGGATAATTGGCCATTCCTTCATCTACTGGGCCGAACGGAGGGCCAGGATTCGGACATATTCCACCAATCTCTCGTTTGATACTGCTCAGATTAACATATTCTGGTATGGAGTTAGAGGTATGCGGTTGCATGACCTGTGTGAATGTTTAGCACGCCTTTCAACTACTTTACCTTTTCCTGATGCGATAACACTACACATAGGTGGGAACAATCTCGGGAGGTTTCCGACTCTGAATTTTATATCGAATTTTAAATGGGCCTGTCATCTGATCAAAAACATGTTTCCCGGGGTCTCTCTCCTCCTTTCTGAGATCGTTGCTCGTTTGCTTTGGACATCTGCGCATTTGCAGTTTCATGAGAGCATCAGTCAAATAGTGTCTTCAAAGACTGTGAGGTCAGCAAGACTGGAGATAGAGGAGAAAAGAGGAGGCGCAGATCTAAGTGCAGTATATTAATAGCAACAATTGCTCTTAGGTATTGTTCTCACCTTTCTGGTGTCTTGTGCAGTTCGCATATTATCCTGCAGAGGGATATTTCCTAGATCTCCTGGCCTGCTGCTTGTTCCCAGAGAAGCGAGCTGCCCAAAGGGAGGCTCGTGTTGAAGTGCAGGAAAAAAAAATTTCTGGTCTGAATTGAAGCGCTACCAGAGGGATCACAGGGATGGCAAATTATTCCAAAATAATTTCTTGTTTTATTACGCGTTTCGGCTTAGCATATAACAAGCCTTCATCAGATAAAATCACAGACATTATAAAAACATACTTTTATATACAGAAACACAAAAGTTCATTTCCTCTTTTTCACTAATTGGTTAATTAGTTGCATATGCAAACCTCACTTAATCAGTGCACTGAGGTCACATTATACTCTAGTTAACAATTTCTTACTCTTGGAAGTGGCTTATTTATAGTAGCTACTATGCAAAGAGATAATTTCTTCGTCTACAAATTAGTTACAAAAACTTTAACCAATTTTTTAATTTTTATAAATTCTAATTTTTATGTAAGTTTTTGTAACTAATTTGTAGATGAAGAAATTATCTCTTTGAATAGTAGCTACTATAAATAAGCCACTTCCAAGAGTAAGAAATTGTGCTAAACTATTAACTAGAGTATAATGTGACCTCAATGCACTGATTAAGTGAGGTTTGCATATGCAACTAATTAACCAATTAGTGGAAAAGAGGAAATGAACTTTTGTGTTTTTGTATTCTGAATTTTTTTTCCTGCACATGAGAGCATCAGAAAACGGGTCAATAAGTTGATGGCAAAATGTTTTCTGTCTGAGGGAGATCTGTCTTAGGCGGCCGTCACACACACAGATATCGTGAGCGATATTGCTAGCGATCACGTGCACGCGCGATCGCTAACGATATCGCTCACATCGCTGGTGAGATGTCACACAGGCAGACTCACCAGCGATGTTGAGCAGCGAGATCGCTGGTAACTATGGTAAACGTCGGGTTACTAGGCGCCGCGCGGCGCTTAGTAACCCGACGTTTACCATAGATACCATCTCCCAGCATAGGCCCTGCCGCTGGGAGATCGTTCGTCGTGGTGTCACACACCACGATGAAGCAAATTGAACAAGCGATGATCGCTAGATATGAGGTCCTGCTCTCATATCTGCGATCTAGCGATCAAGCGATTTTACATTGTAAAATCGCTTGATCGCACGTAACGATGCACAAACGATATCGCTTAAGCGATCAAAAAGCAGATCACTTAAACGATATCGTTTAAGATATTGCAGCATGTGACGGCCGCCTTATAGACATGTCGATCTTGAAGGTTTTTTACGGGGTTTTTATTGGGACGATGGTGTTCATTTGAGCGAGGTCGGCCATGATATATTTAATCTCGGTCTGCAGTCTTTGGTGGAGAATTGGCTGTGGCTTTGTTGGGGGGGTCATGCTAGGTGCATTTCCCCTTTTGGGTAAAATCGCCCAATTGCATTTGGGCGGATTTTGGCCCATTAGTTGGTATTACAAGTTTATTGAAGTATATGGTGTTTATGGATGGTTTTTGAAACAGAGTTTTTAAAAAGTATTTCTTTGAATATTTTAATAAAGAAATTTTATACCTTAATAAAGCCACACGGCCAATTTCATCCATCAAATCGAGTGTCAGTTGTCTAATTTATTTATTGGTAAGTATGACTGTGGGTTTTGTGTTGCCCTGTGAAGCTGGCCTAACTTAATCACTGGAGTGGTCAGGGAGGATGTGGGAGAGACACTACTGGACAGAGGACTGTTTGTACTTAAACTACATAGGGCAAATTTGCCCCATGTAAACTGTGCCCCCCCATCTTGGATAACACAGAAACATGTGAAATGCCTCTGCATGCTGTATGTGCCCTTCTATGTGGATATCTTGCTTGGGTCATGTATGTATGGAGTCAATACATACATACATGATTCAAGCAAAATATCCACATAGAGGGGCACATACAGCATGCAGAGGCATTTCACATGTGTCTATCCAAGGTGGAGGGATAGTGGGTGCACACGTGTATTTAGTGAGTTTTTCCTTAGTATTTGTAAGGCCTCGTGCATACGATGAGTATTTGGTGAGGAGGTTTTTCCTTAGTATTTGTAAGGCCTCGTGCACACAGAGTATTTGGTGAATTTTTTCCTCAGTATCTGTAAGCAACGGCAAGGTCCAATCAGGATGAATCCAGTTTTTTTCAATTTTCCGGAGTGTCCCGGATTCTGCCGGATGTTTGGAAACCGGATTACACCGGATGGAGGTGTCCGTTTTTTTGCAATCCGGCGACTGGATTTGAACACAGCCACAAAATGGAACAATGTGTCCATGATTTCACTGCAACTAGAGATCTGTTCTGAAGTTGGTCACATAAGTTGGTGTATGTAAAGCAGCCCTTAATTTTGAGTGTTAGGGTACCATTACACGTCACAACATTGCATGCAATTTTACTTGCAATTTGCTGGTTGCAATGAAATCATGGACACATTGTTACACTTGTACACTGCAACAAAATAGAACAATGTGTCCATGATTTCATTGTAACCAGCAAATTGCAAGTGAAATTGCATGCAATGTTGTGATGTGTAACGGTACCCTTACACACTTATTAGTTTAGCACTTTTTTTGTTTTCCTTTGCCCACGTGCACATTATTTTTGGGGTGTTGTTTTATCTCATCCTGTTTTTCCAGCAGTTGGAGAGAAATACATTATGGTACCTTTACACGCCGCGACGGCAGGCTGGCTACATCCCGCTACTTCACGTGCACGAGCACGCTCAAACGGCTACAAACGGTCAACGCACCCTCTTTACACGCCGCCATAAGGTGCGCTACGCCACGCTACATCTGTAGCTAGCTACATCGCCGGGTGTCTCAAGTAGCCAGCTGTTGCTCATGTACACACCGCTACAACCAGCTACTATGGGAGGACCTGGTGCAGCAGGGACAGCACATAGGCGTGCCACAATCTTGGATTACGAGCCGTCCGTACGATGATAGGACATCGCAATATCATCATGATTGGCCAGGCATCGCAGGAGGCTGAGTAATACAGCACGCTCGAGCGATTGTGTAGTGTGACTGGTCAGCTCCTTAAATATGCCGCCCTAGGCAGCGACTACCAATCGTCATGCAGGAGCTTCCTCCAATGATCGGTGATGGGGCGGGGTATCCCGGAGCCTGGGTCACGCCTTAGCTACATTGCAGCTACATCGCAGGGTGTCCAGAGTTCCCTTCCGTTGCTTCTTTACACGCCGATACAGCTCGCTACCATCGGCGATGTAGCCATCAGTTTTCGAGCAGAGCCCATAAACAGATGTATCTGTCGCCGGCTGTAGCGTCGCGTCTTCAGACGCCGCTACGACGGGCTACATTGACGCTACAAGCTACATTTGTAGCCTGTAGCGGGATGTATCCAGCCTGCCGTCGCGGCGTGTAAAGGTACCATAAGTGATGCATGTCTTTTGATGATATTTTTCTTCAGATTGCATTCCTCCTGGTTTTGTTTGCAAATGCTCAGGTCTACAGCTCAAATACTGTGCGTGTGCACGTGTCGTTCTCATACGCCAAGAAACTTCATTGCAGTTCAGCCACATGTTTAATTTATGGGTTGGTGTGACACATACTTGCATTGTGATGTTAGTTCTACTTTTTTGTTTGCCACATTTTTGAAACATGGCTACATGTTTTGTTTTCTTTTTAAATGTGGAATTATGTTTTGCTGATATGTAGTTGTCCTTACTGACTTTGTGTTTATTATGTTGTTTCGTGGATATCTGGCTACAGGAAAATCCCTCACTTCACTGAATTTCCAGTACCGCATTGGCTTGTCAACAGTATCTGGCATTGTGAAGGAAACTTGCTGGGCACTCTGGGAAGAACTACACAATGAAGTAAATCCTCATCCAACAACTGAGTAATGGTTGTCTATCTCTGAAAAATTTGCACAGATATGTCAGTTTCCGAATTGCCTGGGCGCCCTCGATGGCAAGCACATCCGGATTATCAAGCCAGCCAAGAGGGGGTCTGAGTTCTTTAACTACAAGAAGTATCATTCTATTGTGCTGATGGGTATTGTTGACGCCCAGTACAAATTTGTGGCTGTGGACATTGGTGGATTTGGGCGCAGCAATGATTCGCAGTTGTTTAAAGACTCAGCCATGGGACAATTAGTCTACAATGAGAACTTCAACTTCCACCTCCCCTCAAGCACTACCAGGCATACTGGGCCCACCAATGCTATATGTGCTTGTGGCAGATGAGGCGTTTCAGATGGCTCCTAACCTCATCAAGCCATACAGCAGCCGTGGCTTGACTCATTCCAAGCGCATATACAATTACAGACTGACGCGTGCACGGCGCATGGTTGAGTGTACCTTTGGTTCACTTGTGGCCAAATGGTGCATACTCGGCACAGCCATCAATTTGCATGTTGAAAGTATTTACTAGGTAGTGAAGTGTCCTCATTAGAGAAGGTACTGCACGTGAGCCCTTGATTTGCCGCCAAACACTTTGCAAAACTCTATTGTGCCATCGGTTCGATCAACCATTGCAATTGCTTCAATGCGCGATCGATTTGTCGACTACTTTGTGTCCAATGTGGGGAGTGTGCCCTGGCAGGAACAAATGGTGTAATCCTATTGCTTGGCAACATGTCGTTTCATCCACGTGTTTGGCGTAGCCCACGTTTTTTTTTTAAATTGCTTTAATGTCCCCTACAAACATTGTCAACCCATTCCACCATGTCTCTGCTATGAGCATTTTGGTAGAATGGCCATGTAAGGCTACCTTCACATTTGCGTTTTTGTCCGCCACGTATGCTGCGCATGCGCATGCGCTGGTCAAATCGAATGTATAAGCAAGCATGCGCAGGATTTTTCATCAGCATGCACATACGCATGCGTTGAATGTACGCTGCGCATACCTGCGCTCGTATGCGTTTATGACCATGCACATGCGTTTTTCCTGCGCATGTGTTTAATAAATTTGGCAACATTTCACTTGTCCCACCTACTGGCACGCCCATGGGAAGTGACTTGAGACAACATAAGTAGACATCCTTCCCAGTGTCATGCCTCTTTCTTGGCAGCTGTTTACACAGGCATGATGGATGTTGCATTTAAGTGCTTGTACCGTGATCTTGATTTGAGCATGAAGATGGGAGTGTCATACGCCATAGCTTGCGAGGAACATCGTCGACGAGAAAGGGAGAGAAGACATCGTCATCGTCTTCGTTTGTGGCAGCACCCGATTGTTGAGCTTCGATCCACACGTGGAGTCTACCACTGCCTTTATGTTGAGCTTCGAGCCGACCCAGCGAAGTTTTACGACTTCACCCGGATGAGCGTGTGTAGCTTTGATTTTTTGCTGCGCCATGTTGAAAGAATCAGCCGAAGTGACACTCAGCTTCGTAGATGCATTTCTGCTGAAGAGCATCTTTTGGTCACCCTGCGGTAAGCATTATTGTTGTAAATCATTATGTTTCTGTCCCATCCTGTGTCCGTCTGTACTCTGTCCTCCTGTGTCCTCCTGTGTTCATTTTCCTCAGTGTTGGCCTCTGTCTACATTGTCCTCAGCTTCCGGGGTCCTCTGTATCCTCCTCTCCAGTATTTTTTCTGTGTCTCGCATTGTGCGTCCACTGTCCTTGGCAGCTACTGTACTGTGCGTCCTGTATGTCCTCCTCTCGGATCATTAACATCTGTGTCATCCTCTTCGTCCAACGTTTGCCGCGTCTTCTGTCTACCCTTCCGCGTACACTGTAAACCTCTGCGTGCACTGTTTCCCCTCATTGGGCATTTTCCTTCTTCCTACGACAATTTATGTGACCACTGTCCTCCTCCCTGTCCTTACATCCCTGTCACACGCCACGATATCGCTGGGCTGTTTGGCTGCGATATGACGTAACGGTGATGACGCCCCTCCAATCGCGGTGTGTGACATGGCTGTTACTCTCCTACCCCTGCATTCCCTGCCTTTTAATGACTAGTGCTATAACCTTTTCATTTTATATTTGCAGATTCCTGGCTACAGGAGAATCTTTGTCCTCACTGCACTTCCAATTCCGAATAGGATTGTCGACGCTGTCAGGGATAGTGCACGAGACATGCCAGGCAATTTGCGAGGCTCTCCGGGCTGAGTTTCTCCCTCCCCCTACCACCGACCTGTGGCTTCGGAAAGCAGCACGATATGAAGAAGTCACGCAGTTTCCAAACTGCGTTGGTGCAGTTGACGGAAAACACGTAAGGATACAGAAGCCCCCAGGAACTGCTTCCGAGTATTATAATTATAAAAATTCTTCTCAATCGTGCTCATGGCCATTGCTGATGCGGACTGTTGCTTCACTGCTGTTGATGTAGGTCAATTTGGTCGAGCTAACAACTCATCAGCTTTTAAGGATTCAGACATGGGCCACAAACTGTACAGCAACACATTCAACATTCCGCCGCCGCAACCACTTCCACAGTCTGACGGACCACCTATGCCTTTTGTGTTGGTGGGTGATGAGGCTTTCCAAATGTGCACCAACCGGCTTAAGCCATATTCCAGCCGGGACTTAAGCCACATCAAACGAATCTTCAATCATCGTTTAACCCGCGCAAGGCGCACAGTGGAGTGTGCTTTTGGTTTGCTTGTTGGAAAATGGCGAATTTCTATCAACCACAATTAACTTGCGAACCGAAACCATCATTGATGTAGTTAAAGCCTGTGTTTTGCTACACAATTTTGTCCAAGTGATGGAAAAACAACGGCTTCACCTTGATGAAACGCCATCCAGCAACTTGGTACAATTACAGCAAAGGAACCTTCGAAGCAGTCGGGAGGTGCTAAACATGAGGGACGGGTTTGCCTCATATTTCAATTCAAACAATGGCCATGTAGAGTGCAGGACGACATGGTGTAGTATGTGTTTCATCAAACCATGCATCGGTCTGACACCACCTTCATGGTATTTACACCTACAGTTGTGTTATCTTCAAGTCGTCTTTGTAAGTTATGTTACTGTGGATTGTATTGTGATACCTTTTTGAACAAAATG
Organism: Allobates femoralis; assembly: GCA_033576535.1. Lineage (NCBI taxonomy): Eukaryota > Metazoa > Chordata > Amphibia > Anura > Aromobatidae > Allobates > Allobates femoralis. Next base: position 26,132,133 of record JARQOC010000007.1, read on the forward strand.
ATGGCTACCTTATGTAATGTGTTTTGTTTTTTTTGGTCTGACATGTTACAAAATGATAAACCTTGAAGTTGCCCTTATTTGGGAGTTCATTATGCATGAGGTCAAACCTTTAAACAATATTTTGTTTACAATAAAAAAATCGTGTGTCAATCTTTAAACATCTTTGATTAGTTATTTAGTACAAAGACAAAAAATATAGAATCAGCACAAGAAAAAGACAAAGAATCGGGTGCAATACTTCCTGTAGCAGGACTCAATCTGCAGCAAGACAAAGAATCCAAAAAGACAGGCAGCACTCCAAGTCACAGTTGTGAAAAAGCAGCTTTACTTAAGCCATGTGATACAACGTTTCAACCTTGCGGTTTTCATCAGGCATCTGATGCCTGATGAAAACCGCAAGGTTGAAACGTTGTATCACATGGCTTGAGTAAAGCTGCTTTTTCACAACTGTGACTTGGAGTGCTGCCTGTCTTATTGGATTCTTAGTTATTTAGTACAACATGTGTATTTGGGGTTTATATCTGAAGTTGGAAATGTGAGAGCTAGAAGGTGACTGATGTCAAACACGGTTTTGGCAGGGACACATGTGGTACCTGTGGCAAAACGGATAAACAGGCAACATCCTTGATCACACTCGCACACTGACGCACGCTCCCGATGTCTCATACGTCTAAGTAGGATCCCGCTGTAACATTCCTGGCGGTAAGTACATGCCTTTCATCTGAGTGACGTCAGGCAAGGTCCTGTATGAATGGAACGTCACAACCAAGGGACATGCTGGAGACCCCAAAAGCGGACACCATCATGCGTGAGTGACTGTGCAGTATCGCAAGCTGTGTTGATCGCAGGTGAGTTTTGGAAGTGTGGATTAATGCTGGGGCAAAATAGGAGACAACACTAGTACAGTCTTTCCCCCCCAAAAAAAACCCCATCCCATAATAAGGCATGGCCGGGGGGTAGGGTACTGCCGGATAATGAAACCCATAACCTGAATCAAAACCATGGGGGTCCGCTGCACAATATGAGACAGGGTGTGCTCTGTCCGGGTGCAGGAGTAGGTTGGAGAGTCTGCCGACTGAGCGGCCATTGACGTGTGGCTGCTCATTAGATATGCACTGCTTCCCTCTGTAAAATTGCTGCAGGGGGAAGCAGTGCATCTCAGTATATAAGCCCCCCAAGTGCTGTCACACTGACCACGGAGGACTCTTACGCTGTCATGCTGAACAGCATGGATGTTAAGATAGCAGAGCGCCAGCGAGGGTGGCGTCACAACAGTTTGGGGTCAGTGTGCTACCACTTGGGGGGCGTATCTGCCACAAAGATGGGGGCTGTATACCTGTTCAAACCACGTCAACTTAAAATACATTTGTTTTTTATGTAGCTATAGAGTCAAAAAAGACACAACTTTGGGAAACCAAAAATTGTTTTATTACAACAAGTCAAAAGTATAATGTTTTGTTAAAACACAAACAAAATGTAAGATTAAATATGAATAGCTTCAACAATTTTTTTTACATAGATGTGTAAGTGGGTGGTTGTAGGCTACCTTGAGGATTCTGGTTGCTGCTGTTGATGCTTCAGGTGTTGCTGCTGCCGTGTTCTCCAAAGTACTGTTGTGCACTGTCTGTTGAAAAAGGTGGGTATGTGCGACTAGGTGCAGTGAAAGTCTGAGCACACTGAGCAGTGCGAGGTCTTGTAGACTCTGGGGTGTGAAGGGAGGTGTACACTGGAGTCCCAACAGCTTCTAAAGACAAGGAAGTACAGACTTGGGGAGAGGAGGAAATACTGACATTACTAGATGGAGGGAAAAAAATCAAGGTTTACAGAAGGGGCCGGAGAAGGGAAAGAGACGTTGGAGAGTAAGGAAACATTACATTGGGTGGAAGGTGTGCCAACATGCAGGAGAGAAACGTTTGCAGGGGAAGTAGCGGGAGTGAAAATGGCCGGCAGTTGCTGTTGTTTTTTTGGACGTCCGACTTTTCGTGGAGCTCCTGTTGTCTGTAAATCTGGAGCTGATGATCGTTTTTTCTTTTTGGTAAGCTCACTGCTTTTTCCGACAACTGTGGTTTTTGAAGGTCCACTGCGTTTTTTTGGCATGGTGGATGTGGTAACTGTTGCCATGGGCTGAGAAGGAGCTTGGATCTTCTTCTTTTTCATCTTCCTTGAAGATGATGCAGGAGTCCCTTGGGAAAAAGATGGAGGAGTAGTGGTAGCTGTGGTGACTGTGTGACTGGTCACATCCGGAGTAGCCTGCAGGACCGCGGTTGCTGATCTAAAGACTGCCCTCGAAGATTGCATGGACTGGGTTGAGGTAAACATCGTTACTGGGCGTTGAGGTAAGGCATTGAGGAGTGCCGTGAATGATGGGACCTCTGGAGTATCGTCCACTGCTGCTGTTCTCGAAGTCAAGTTGCTCGCTTGCAAGTTAGTAGCTTGTTGGGCTCTGGAACTTGGATCCCATGTCATGGTTGGATTGCAGCTTTGGATTATTGGCACATTCATGTTGGGCTGAGTGTACAAATGTGTTGGCTGCGTTTGTAAAGCCAATTGTTGGAGTTGTTGGTGTTGCTGATGTTGTTTTTGCTGCTGCTGCTGTTGCTGCTGCTGTACTGCGAGCCGATAAGCCCCCTGACATGAAGTCATTACATTTATCTGAAACTCAGGTTCTAGGTTATCCGTCACACATTTTTCAATACAGGAAAAAAAATGTCGCGCCGCTCTGTTAAGGTCGGCTTCCAGGCGATCTAGTCGTCCAGTAACCGTGCCAAACAGAGTCTTCATATCATGAAAACCCGTTTCAACACAATTACTAAGCCGACTAAAAGCATCCTGGAAGTTCGAACTTAGATGTAGAAACTCGGGCATGACTGACCTATCACTGGCCTTTTGTCTCTGCCGTGATGTTCCCACCAAAGTAGGACAAGAGGACTGTGATAGTGGATAACTCTCCCTGCCGGCAACCTGGATTCCAGATAAGGGGATTTCTGCAGCTTGGCCCTCTGCTGTGTGGCTTTCGGTGGATGATTGGGTTGCGCTCTCACTTGCTTGAGCTTCTGAGCCTGCTGCTGCTGAGGCTGGTGCGGCAGTGCTGCTCCAAGTCCTGTAGGCGAAACCCCACCACAAAAAATGCATTAGTAAACAGAAATTTTAATTAAAATACACAGTACATCTGTAACTCAGTCCCTACTCATTATCTTTGTTAACCAAAAATATCCGCAACCTGTCTCCATGTTTTTTTGGAAAAAAAAAACATATACAAATACTATAGAAGACGATAACATTATTTAAACAATGTGTCACTTACTATCATTACCATTACACATGCCCTGCTGCCTGCAGTCCACTTAGCATGCTGAAAAGTGGTCTGCCCTATTCCCAGTCTGCTAAAACTGCTACACAGGGAACATTTTAATGATAGGAAGCAGCTCAGTAAATGACACTTTCTTTGAATCAGGGTCTCTATCTGTACATTCTGCTGCTCTCAGATGGAAAGTTAAAAACATGCGGAGCGGTTACCTTTAAGCATCTCCATGCTCCCATCTCCATCCTCCGATCCGCCACACTCACTCCGCCACACTCACTCCCTCCTCGGCAATCCATCATCAACACTACATACTTGCATCTCCATCATCGACACTGCATACTCGCATCTCCATCTTTTCACATACAGCTTCCTAACACAACAATGGCACCAGCTAACACAACTTCCATAACAATACTGACATTCCAACAAAAGTCAACAGATACTTACGTGCGTTGGGAAACAGCTGTACAAAGGAAAGCAAGGCGGTGATGGTATATGTATTTGCTTTTGGAGGGCTTGGCTCCACTTCTTACATTTCTTTCCTCTCGGAGGAACTATTATGTATCTGACCGTGGCCATACTTACAGGATCACTATCATGTATTGGCTGATTTGGTTCAAGGTTGTCGCTTGCATCAGACATATTTAAAGCACCACTCACAGACAACACAGACTCAATAAGTATGAAGTCCAGCAGCCACAATAACACAGCCTTCAATCCAAGACCCAGCAGGCAACGCAACACCAATGTTGCCGAACACAACACTGCACAGGGGGAGAGCAGAAAGCAGAAGGCTGCCATAACAATTAATGGAACAAAAAGTCAAAGTGACAGCTCAGTAGCGTCACTGTGCCACGCCACGAGTACATAGTGTGGCACAGTGACGCTACTAAGTACCCCTAAAAGAAAAACAGAACACAGAAAGTACTTTGGCACAGTGCAGATGGGCAGAGTGATCACTTTTCAGATCAACAGAAGCAACACAGCGAAGCCGAAATCAGCAGAGACAACTCTCCAGCAGAGACCGGACCACAGCCTTCAGCACCAGGCCCAAAATGCAACGCTGCAGCACCAAATGAAAAGACCGCAAAGGGGGAGATTACAAAGAAAAAGGCAGCCATTACAGATGATAAAATACAAGGGCCTGCTCAGTTGCGACACTATGCCACGCCAGGAGAACCAAGTGTTGCACGGTGATGCAAGTGCTTTCCCTGAAAATTACAACTCAACACATGGAGTACAATAACACTGTCAAGGCAAGTACAATGGCTGACCACAGAGAGTAATGGCAAGCAATAGGTGCCACCAGCTTTATCCACATATACTCCACAGCAGAAAACCAATTACATGTTGCAGAGGAACAAAACTACACCATTTCTAGCCACAATGAAGACAACATTTCACAGCAATACTGGACAGTAGGCCATAAGATTTGCACACCACAATGACATTGCAAATAGAATTTCATATACTTTACCTAACAAACAGATCCTGGAACCGGTCACAGAGCCAGGAAGAGATCCACTCAAAGGTCCAAGGCACATGCAGGAAGGCAGAAAGGAATGCAGCAAGATCTCCAGGCCAGCCAGGGAACAGATCCAGACCAAAGAGGCAGAAGACTTCTGGCAACCAGGAATGGGTCCAGGGCGATGTCCAGCAGAATTGATGTTCCAAGAGTCAGCCAGCCATCCAGGTATAGATCAATCCATTAGGCAGGAATCCAGGCACAGTTCCAATCCAGAAGTCTTCATAAATCCAGGGACCAAGTGTCAAGCACAGAGTGGGAGGAGAGATTACTTTATAAAGTTTGTTTGGGGGCTGGGTCATGGGTGGAGATTCGTCTGCAATCAGATGTGCTTTCTGGCCTTCTTCAAAGGCCCGTACGCATGCGCATCGTACGCACCATACGCAAATCCTTGCGCACGCTTGCGCTCTCATAGGGCTTAATGCATTTCTTATCAGCAAGCGTGCGTAAGCGTGCGCTTGCGGACGTGGGGAAATTTTATGCACGGAAAAAAATGTAACATGTTGCGTTTCCAGGCGCAACTAATTTTCCTAAAGCGTACGCATGCGGACAGACACGCAGCCGTGCGCGAGCAAAAGCAGTGTCTTGCATACGATGCGTATACAATGATAAGAATAGGTGCGCAGTCCGCATGCGCATTTGAATATTGTTGTACGCAGCGTGCGCTGCGGATACATACGCAAATGTGAAGCCAGCCTTACTCTTATGTATTCAAATTAAACTTCTTCATTACCCTGATGGAATTGTGTTTGTTCTTTGATTGTTGTTAGTCCAAACATGTTTACCCATGGTACTGTAACAAAGCACCAGCTAAGATTGTGTCTCTACATATTTTCGGCCAAACAACGATTCTCAACCAAAAATGACCACACGTGTTTGCACTTTGTCTTTAACTAAGAATCCTTCGTTTGGTACCTACACTCAGCACTAGACTGATGTGTGTGTAAATTAAGCCGAAGCTAGTATGTAACATGACATATGTTGCACATATGCATGTTGCACAATGTTGAAACCTCGCGTGGCCAGGCCTGTCATTGTGAATTATTACATACATGGCGTTCGCATGTTAGTTGACAAATCACCCAGACTAAGACTGAGTTTTACTGTATTTCACACTATTGGGCCTTTACAGTACAATAGCAGGTGTACTTAACACATTGGCCCCTTCGTATTCCTCTTTGTAAACTGTACCTTGTGAAATGTCATACACACAACCTCCGTATGCATGTGTTTGGATTTGCCCAAAAATAAACATGTTGTTTGGCAACACTCACACACAACCATTTGGTGAGCCTGGTCTGAAAGTGACACAGTGTAGATATGTTGCAAAAAAACATGGCTTAAGGGGCCCTCACACGCGTCAATCTAATATATAGAGCTGAATGTGTGTATGTATGTGTGTGTGTATGTGTGTATATCCGGGATTGGCATCTACACCGTCGCAACTACAGCCACAAAATTTTGCACAGTCACACGTCTGGACCCCGGGAGCGTCATAGGCTATGTTGTGAGGCGAAATTTTAACCCTGCGCGTTCCAGTTCACCAAACAATTTTGCCCCTATCTATATAATGGGGAAAAGGTGCATGGAAAAGTGTTGGAGGAAAATCGACAGCTGTCAGCTATAGAGACAAAATTTTGCACAGTCACACGTCTGGACCCCAGGAGCGTCATAGGCTATATTGTGAGGCGAAATTTTAACCCCGCGCATTCCAATTCACCAAACAATTTTGCCCCTATCTACATAATGGGGAAAAGTGACAGTTACCAGATGACAGTTGTGAATAAGAGGGGCTTAATGATAGCACCAAAGACTAACAGCACATACCAGCATATAGTAACTAAGATGGGGCCCCAACATGAGATATTCACCACGCACGGCGACATGTATTCACACCACATGCACACAAAGAGTAACAGCAAGTGTATAGTCGCTAAAGTGCAGCCCCAACATTGGATACTCACCACGCACCCGAACAAACACACACACACACCACAAAGAGACACACACATCACAGATACACACACACACACACACCACACAGACCCCCCCCCCCCACAGGGACACACACACAATACACTCCCTATAGGGACACATGCACTCACCCCACAGGGACACACACACCACAAAGAGACACACACAACAGAGACACACACCACACAGACCCCCCCACACAGGGACACACACATACACACCCTATAGGGGCACATGCACACACCCCACAGGGACACGCACACACCACCAAGAGACACACACAACACAGATACACACACACCACACAGACCCCACCCACAGGGACACACACACATACACTCCCTATAGGGACACACACACCACACAGACAAACACAGATGTGCACAAATCACCTCACACAACTCGCGTCATACGTGTGCTATCTTTATTTTCCAAACATAAACATCTGATTACAAACAGCCAATGTGCAACACATGTGCCATATAGAGAATTAAGGCAGATGTCAGTCACATGAGCCGTCTATTATGTGTATGTGTGAGGTAACATATACTGCCCGGCCAGGGGGAGGGATTACTGTTGGCTGGAGATTTATTAGGCTGCCTATAGCAACCAATCACAGCTCAGCTTCTATTTTCCTACAGCTCATTAATATGACATATTCAAATTCAATGTTGTTATAGCTTACAGCAGTTATTTATTAACCCGGGCGTAGCCGGGTACTACAGCTAGTCTAATATATAAAGCTGAATGTGTGTATGTGTGTATGTGTGTATATCCGGGATTGGTATCTACACCGTTGCAACTATAGCCACAAAAGTTTGCACAGTCACACGTCTCGACCCCGCGAGCGTCATAGGCTATGTTGTGAGGCGAAATTTTAACCCTGCGCATTCCAGTTCACCAAACAATTTTGGCCGTATCTACATAATGGGGAAAAAGTGAATTTAAAAAATATTGGAGGAAAATCGACAGCTGTCAGCTATAGAGCCAAAATTTGCTCAGTCACACGTCTGGACCCTGAGAGTGTCATAGGTTATGTTGTGAGGCGACATTTTAACCCCGCGCATTCCAATTCACCAAACAATTTTGCCCCTATCTACATAATGGGGAAAAAGTGACAGTTACCAGTTGACAGTTGTGAGTGAGAGGGGCTTAATGACAGCACCAAAGACTAACAGCACATACCAGCATATAGTCACTAAGGTGGGGCCCCAACATGAGATATTCACCACGCACGGGGACATGTATACACACCACACGCACACAAAGAGTAACAGCAAGTGTATAGTTGCTAAGGTGCAGCCCCAACATTGGATACTCACCACGCACCCAAACAAACACACACACACCACAAAGAGACACACACAACACAGAGACACATACACACACCCCCACGGGGACACACACACACCCTATAGCGACACATGCACTCACCCCACAGGGACACACACACACCACAATGAGACACACATGACACAGACATACACACCACACAGACCCCCCCCACAGGGACACACACACATAGCCACCCTATAGGGACACATGCACTCACCCCACAGGGACACACACACACCACAAAGAGACACACACACACCACACAGACCCCCCCACAGGGACACACACACACATACACACCCTAAAGGGGCACATGCACTCACCCCACAGGGACACACACACACAACACAAAGAGACACACACAACACAGAGACACACACACCCCACACAGACACCCCCCCCCACAGGGACACACACACATACACACCCTATAGGGACACATGCACTCACCCCACAGGGACACACACACACCACAAAAAGACACACACAACACAGATACACACACCACACAGCCCCCCCCCACAGGGACACACACACATACACACCCTATAGGGACACATAAACTCACCCCACAGGGACACACACACACCACAAAGAGACACACACAACAGAGACACACACCACACAGACCCCCCCCACAGGGACATACACACCCCAGGGACACACACACCACACAGACAGACACAGATGTGCACACATCACCTCACACAACTCGCCTTATACGTGTGCTATCTTTAATTTCCAAACATAAACATCTGATTAAAAACAGCCAATGTGCAACACATGTGCCATATAGGGAATTAAAGCAGATGTCAGTCACATGAACTGTCTATTATGTGCATGTGTGAGGTAACATATACTGCCCAGCCAGGGGGAAGGTTTACTGTTGGCTGGAGATTTATTAGGCTGCCTATAGCAATCAATCACAGCTCAGCTTCTATTTTCTTACAGGTCATTAATATGACATATTCAAATTCTATTTTGTTATAGCTAACATCAGTTATTTATTAACCCGGGCGTAGCCGGGTACTACAGCTAGTATCTCCATAAATGGTGAACCTGTACGTCATTTGCATCAATATTGTCGTGTGTCACATGTTGAAGCAAACATACATGTCTGTTTGTTGACGAGGCTTTGGGAGAGGTGTGAAAACGTGTAAATAGTGGCCTGGTGGACACGTACCATTGCTGTGTGTGAACCCGCCCAACGCCCAAGCAGCAAGCTACCATCAGCTCTCTGCAAGTGCTGTGAGTTGTTAGCCATGTTAAACATCGCCAACATGACAGCGCTTACTTAACTGCTTTTTATTATGGCTAGCAGCATTGTCCCAGCTACTGTTCGCTGGTGAGTCTGCCTGTGTGACAGTTCACCAGTGAGCAGCCCTCAATATCACCAGCAATCATATTGTTGGTGGCACTCATGTATCTGACGTCTCCTTTACGGATTGTTTCACACACTAACAGCCCAACAGTGTTGTCCCAACACTATCCATTGGGTAGGGACACATTGGACCCTAGCTCAATTCACACTGGACACATCCTTTGCACACACGTTTGTCTTTTGTATTCTCAGTACACTAAGTGGGCCCAGACGCCTACATCGACAACCAAGTAGTGTCTCTTGTTTGTGTTTGCAAATCTAGTCCTATGTGTGTGTCACTTAAAAGGACCATAGAAAAACACAAAAAAATGGTAGTCAAACAAGCTTTAATGCCAGCCTAGGCTGAGCATGTAAATCTTTACAGGTTGGTGAAAGCCATGGAACTGCAATTTGGGATGGGTGTTTGGGAGGTCGTAACGGTGGCGACAGCGCTCCCACTCTGCAGGGACACAGTCACAGAGGGCAAAGCCACAGTCGCCCCACTGTGGAGGGCCAAGTCCTGGGGGCTACACACTACAATGGGTGGACTGGCCACCCCTAAAGGCCTGGTTATTGTGGGCAGCTGTTGCCCTACATTTTGCCCCTTACTTTGCTCCCACATATGGGTAGTGTATGTGATCCGAGCCGCCAACTCAATGGCCTGTTGTTGTTGCTGTGGTAACCTCATTGGCCAAATGGTGCAGCCACTGTCGGTGGGATACACATGGACAGGCCTCTGGCTTTGGTGCTGGCTCCAATGTCCCAAAGAGGTGGCGGTGTCCCTACTATATTGGTAGCCGTACATGTTAGGCCATGGTTGACTTGTGTCCACATCTTGCCATGGGATTATCTGGAAGCTGAGCCTTTCTCTGGCAGGCATGTTGGCAGCAGGATGTGTGGGCCCAATATCTGTCGAGCCATATGGCCAAGGCAACATGGGTGCTCTTCGGCCTGTACCGGAGGGCTGAAGGGCAGATGGTGCTGGGTGACTTGGGGCATCCCTCCATGCGCTGAGAGTGCCTTCTGGAGGAGGGCTCATTGAAGGGTGTTGGGTGGCCTGACTCTGGGTTCTGGGTGTCAAATTTGGCCCCATCGCGCAGGCTCGGCGCACAACTTCCTGGCAACCCTGCACAATATATGCCTGCTGCTCACTGCTCATGTCTTCCATTTCCCTGGCCACACTACTGAAGTATTGGTTGTGGAAAATGTTCACACTTGTCTGCAGATCCCTCAGGTCCATCTGGATATTGTGGAAGCAATCAGTCATCTGCCGTGACATTTGCTGCCAAATAGCCTGATGGACCTGAGTCATGTGCAGGACCTCAGGTTCAAGGCTCCTTTCACTGACCCTTTGCCACTTGCGTGAAGGCTGAGGCCCAGCTTGCCTACGTTCACTAGGGACATAGGGTTGTGAAAGGGGAAGAGATTATGCAGTGGCTTCTGCAGGGTTGGCGGCTTGCCAGGTGGCTGGAGCCTCCTCCACATAGTCTTCATCCGATGGACCTGCGGAGGTGGCCAACTTGTCACTTGGCGCATCTTGGGAGACAGCCACCGAAGCAGAATGTGGAGGTAAGGATGGCGGCGGAACAATACTGCCATGAGTGCTGTGTTGGGAAAGGAAAGAGGAATGTGATTAAAAACATGTGTACAAACATGTAGCCAGTTACATCTGCCATGCTTTCAACAGTGCAAAAAAGGTGTTGTATGTGCAAACAGACACCATTCCAAGCTCTATAATAAAGGATACCCTTGTAATTGTGTATGTGTGAAGGTAAAAGCCCTGATACATACATCTAAAGGTACCTTTACACGCCGCCACTATCACTGGCAATCGAACGTGCGCGTGCATGTTTTGAACGGTTGCTAACGATCGCCGATTCTGCATGTACACGCCGCCATTGCGTTGTCAACTTAAGGTATCATGGTTCCCTGGAAGTTCCAACAGATCCTGCAGATAACCTCCTGTTGAATCCCGTCGCCCCTTCACATGCCGCAATCAGTAGGGGAATGTGAGTGTACATGTTCTTCGGCGCCAAAACATAGGCGTGACGGAGTTGTGTATTCCGTGATGCTAACACGCTGATTGGACAACGCAATAGCGTCATGATTGGCCAGCCTGCGCAGTAAGGCTGGCTAATACATGACGCCATTGCAATTGTGTAGTGTGAATGGTCAGCTCTTTAAATATGGCGCCCTGTCAAGGGACAGCCTATGGTAACACAGTAGCCCCCACCAATCATCGCTGATGGGGCGCGGTATCCAGCACGCTGTGGCACGCCCCTGGGAAATCACTGATGGTACCTTTACACACCGCCACGGCAGGCTGGATACATCGCGCTACAAGCTACAATTGTAGCTTGTAGCGTCCATATCGCCTGTAGTAGCGGCGTCTGAAGAGGCGACGCTACAGCCGGCGACAGATACATCTGTTTATGGTCTCTGCTCATAAACTTAAGGCAACATCGCCGATGGTAGCGAGCTGTATCGGCGTGTAAAGAGGCAACGGAAGGGAACTCTGGACACCCGGGGCTGTAGCTGCAATGTAGCTAAGGCGTGACCTCGGCTCCATGTTACCGCGCCCCATGTGCGATCATTGGTGGAAGCTGCTGCATGACGATTGGTAGTCGCTGCATAGGGAGGCATATTTAAGGAGCTGACGAGTCACACTACACAATCGCTCGAGCATGCAGTATTACTCAGCCTCCTGCGTTGCCTGCCCAATCAGGATGTTATTGCTTCGTCCTATCAGCGTACGGAAGTCTTGTAATCCACAATTGGAGCACGCCTATGTGCTGTCCCTGCTGCACCAGGTCCGCCCATAGTAGCTGGTTGTAGCGGTGTGTAAATGAGCAACAGCTGGCTACTTCAGACACCCGGCGATGTAGCTAGCTATAGATGTAGCGTGGCGTAGCGCACCTTGTGGCGGCGTGTAAAGAGGGTGCGTTGACCGTTTGTAGCGGTTTGAGCGTGCTCGTGCACGTGAAGTAGCGCGATGTATCCAGCCTGCCGTGGCGGCGTGTAAAGGTACCATAAGAGACGCTGATTCCATCCCTGTCCCCTGTTTACACGCCAATACCAGGGCAATTCTCCCTTTGTGTTACCTTGGATTTTAGAACACGGCTCGGAAACAGCTACCCGAAGCAACTGCGAGACACCCGATCACTTTCCCAAATTGCACGTCGCCACTTCGTAGCAATTTCAAGGCAACAGTCACAAATATCCCGAATGCCAGGCAGTTGCTACCATGCAGTGGCGGCGTGTAAAGGTACCTTAACAGGTTATTTTGTTGACAGCATACATTATCCACCACATTTCCTTTGGCAATGGACATTTGGCCATTGGCAAATAATAAAGGTATGTGTAAGTATTGACTATGTTTGTGATCTCATATAGCAAGTATGCAAAATAGGGGGCCATTAAGTTGAATCCCTTACCTACACACATGAAAGTCTACATTGACTGAGCAAACCAAATTTTATGCATGTCACCCGCACTTTGGTTTTTAAAAATAAGTCGGTCAAGTGGGGGGTGGCTGTTAAGATCATAATGTCGCCTTCAAATAATACAGGGTATATTGGTGACATATCTGGAGTTTTGCCGGGCCTCACCCATGCTGCCTGTGGTCAGCATGATGGTACCTTTACACGCCGCCACAACAGGATGGATACCAACTGCTACTTCACGTGCACGAGCATGCCCAAACAGTTACAAACGGGAAACGCACCCTCTTTACACGCCGCCACAAGGTGCGCTACGCGACACTACATCTACAGCTAGCTACATCGCCGGGTGTCTCAAGTAGCCATCTGTAGCTCATTTACACACTGCTACAAACAGCTACTATGGGCGTACCTGGTGCAGCAGGGACAGCACATAGGCGTGCTACAATTGTGGATTACGAGACATCCGTACGCTGATAGGACAAAGCAATAATACCATGATTGGCCACGCATCGCAGGAGGCTGATTAATACTTGACGCTCGAGCAATTGTGTAGTGTGACTCGTCAGCTCCTTAAATATGCCGCCCTGTGCGGCGACAACCAATCGCAACGCAGGAGCTTCCTCCAATGATCGCAGATGGGGCGCGGTAACACGGAGCCTGGGTGACGCCTTAGCTACATTGCAGCTACATCGCCGGGTGTCCACAGTTCCCTTCTGTGGGTTCTTTACACGCCGATACAGCTCGCTACAATCGGCGATGTAGCCATCTGTTTATGGGCAGTGCACGGATACAGATGTATCTGTAGCCGGCTGTGTCGTCCCGTCTTCAGACGCCGCTACTACGGGCGATATTGGCGCCAAAAGCTACATTTGTAGCCTGTAGCGGGTTGTATGCATCCTGTTGTGGCGGCGTGTAAAGGTACCATGAGGCAGCGGGAGGTTACATGCTCCAGCACACACAACATGCAGTGCAGCCGCTGTCCATCCCCCCAGTGCTCAAAGTGCAGCGTGCTTATGGGGCTGTGTTTGCAGTGCATATTAGTTAGCCGAGGGCCATCCAGTTAGGACACATGCATCTTCTCATGTCGAATATGGGCCCACAATCTGCTGGCCATAACACCATCCCAATCTCTTTTGGCCGCCTTTTACAGAGCAGAGTTCCTTGTCTACCTTGTGTGTGCATGCGCGCCCAAGGTGCATCTTACATTAATGTTTCTCGGCCTGTCATGTGAGTGGCTCTGCATAGATGAGGTTAACCTGCTGACCCACTCACATAAGTGGCATATGAGCAAGAATGTTGTGTGCTGGATGCCCGGATGGAGGCAGGAGGGATAGAATGCAATTCTTGTTAGCCAAACAGCCAACTGTTTTGGATTAGGACAGCCATAAGCTTGTTGAAGCATATTAAGCATTGAGGGAGATATGTGTCCCGACAGGCGGCCATATCCTGTCCATGTACACTTTGGCCATCACTAATGGTAACGTAGTAGCCAAAAAAAGGTGAAGGGGGCCATATGTGGGATGGAGGGCCTACATCCTAGAATGAGGGAGCATGTAGCAGGATGATTGGCATTTGAGGGCCATATCCCATCAGTAATTTTTCATTTCAAATGCCCAGTCACATGGTAACCCCAAACACATTTGAGGGTCAACAGATTAGGAAAATATCAGCCTGGCACTTTTTTCGGCATTGTCTTATGTTAGCGCCACACGCCACAAGCTTGCCTACCAATCCGAAAGGCAATGTGTTTGGACGGCAACATTGCTGTGGCATTGCATGACAGTGGGGCCATGTGCTTGTGCAATTAGCTTTTGCAAAAACGCCCTTTAACGCACAACAGTGCTCATTAAACAGGCGAAAATGGAAAGGCAATTCATTTATGTTGTCACGCCTCATAGGGCAATAGTTATGTGAAGAACGGTGTATGTGAGTCCACATAGCCATGCCTAAGGTACTGGCATCTGTGCCCCGTCTTCCATGATGTTGTGGGATAGTGTGTTGACATTGGCTGCCATTTTACAAACTCCCTTACACAATTGCATCATGTATTAGCCAGCCTTCCTGAGCAGGCTGAGCAATGTTAATGCAGTTGTGTTGGCCATTGACCGTGTATGTGTTGCATTATAGACCACTATGTCGTGGCTATGTCCTGCGCACACTTCACATGTCAACCCACGTAGCATTTGGGATAGGGGTGTGTGTAGGGGCAAGGGAATGGCGTAAGATTGTTTGGCCTGTAGGTGACGCAATTTCACCTGCCACACATTGCATTAGTTTCCAGACAATCTGCCGGCATGTGACGTTAACATTACAATGACTTGTATGTGCAAAATAAAAAGATAGGATACTTACAATCTGGCAGCCATGCATGGGCGCAAGAAGTCCAGTGCAACAGCAAATGTGTATGTCCTCTTCCTCTTAGCACCAGAACCACTGGGAGCCTCACACTCTGACCTCCAATGCTTTCGGTAGCTGTCCCTCAAATTTCTCCATCGCCACAGGACTTTTTCCCCTGCAGAATGAAGAAGAAAAACAAAGATATTAGTAATAATTTTTTGGATCCAGGCCAAAACAAACATATTGTAGACAATAAAAAGCAAGGGGAAAGAAGGTTTGTTGGAGGATGAGCAAATCATGAATGCAAAACATAAGTCACTTGGGCAAAGACACACAATACATGTTTTGCAAGGTGACATTAGATTCCTTGTCAGCGGGCCAAAAGGGATGGAGAAGCACAAATTTTTAAATTATGGTACATTAAAATCTACTGTTTCAGACCTAAACATTCCCCACATGTACTTACGGTGACTATGTTGGCCAGCCTCATTGAGTCGGTGCCACCCAGGAACTACACCGGCACACACTAGATCCCATAGCTGTCGGGAATGGGCCATATTGGCATGGAGGGCAACACGGTGGTCCCATAAGGGAGGCCGAGCTTCAACCAGCTGGATCAATAAGTCCACATCAAAAGGCCATTTTTTTGGACCCTGAGGTGGCCTTTTTGAAGCCTGTGGAAACAAAGAGTCAATACATGTAATTACATATAAACAGTTTTCCATGTTTGTACAATACACTATGTGCCAACACTCCATCTCTCGACCCACATAACTTAGCAACGCTCCAGTTTGCAATCCTAACAACAGCAGAAACATACACCCAACCTTGTTGTTGGTACCAGATTTACACCAGCTTTAAATACATATGAGAGGCTGGCTGATTATGATTTAAAAAAAGTAGTATTGGAAATGTGGTATAAAGAGTCATGGCAACAATCGTAAGGACACGGCTAGAAGGGACACATACTCCATCATTATGTGGGTAACTTTCTGTGAGCGGGTAAATACATATTAAGCACACAATGCAAGAGCCCAATAGGTGGCCAAAGGACTAAAAGAACATATAGCATGACATGAGGACATAAGCAACTTTTTAACAGGTGTGGTAAGGCCACGTAGTACAAGATGATGATGGAAAACTTCCAAAACCAAATGGCCAAACAATGTTCAAGGGTCGGTAAAGTGCATCCCAACCACACATGTTAACATACAGGTCCAGACATTCAAATGACAAGGTACCATACTCAGTTGTGTGTGACACACACAAAGCAGGTGAAGGGAAAAGTGGCACATCTGAACAATGGTCTGGAATTTATGTGGGTAAGGACAAAGACGCTCCCACACAACATAGTCGGGGACATGGTGTGCATGTTTTGTGGGCTCTTAACATTGGGACATATGTATTATTTACCTCATGTACATTTTTGGCCAGCCAATGTATGCTGGGAGCATGAGCAAACCTAGCCCACCAGATTGATCAAAAACACAGACAACTTTAGATGAGCTGAGGCTGCCGTCAGCAACAGGGACATACTAGACGGAAAAAGCCTGTAACCTTTTTGGCTACACATTAGTGCACTCACTTGCACCACAATTAGAAAGAGTCTACAATAACAATGGCTTGCAAGGAAACAATACCAAAACACAGGTTCAAGTGTCTTTGGCAAGGGAACAATACCAAATGTAAAGGAAATGGAGCCCTACTTTGGATAATGCCAACATTGTGTGTTTTGAGGACATCAAGGCAAGTGTGTGTAGCGTACTTACCCATCTCCCACCACGTCTTCCTGGTTCCCGACAACTATGGGATGGGCCTGCAGCTGCTCTTCCAGATGCATCACACACCTGCAAATGGGATATATGAGGACACAGTCAGCACTACATACATGAAGCACACATATGTTGTTGAGCATGAACACATTACTAGTAAACTTACGTCTTCGCCAACAGGATCCGCCACACCTCCCTCGGCATCCAAGTCGGACCCTGTATCGCTGTCATACTGGAGAAAGGGAAACAACAGGTTGCAAAGGTTAATATCATCGTTTTTACTTGAAGCACATGTTGTGTTGGGACAAAAATTGTGGAACACACCCAACTCACCTACACAAGGGGCACCCAGTCAGGATCCAACATGCTGACCTTTGCAAAAACGTGTAAAAAGTTCCAGGCACACAAAAATCTAAAAGGACAACAAAACACACAAGCTATGACATACAGGTAATAGTAAAATGTACAGTATGTCAAGGACTAAAGCAACCAATGTGCCACAAAATTCCCAATTTAATCAACAAACAGCAGCCAACACAACAGCACCCAAGCTTGCTCAAAAAGCCAAACATCAGGTCTCCCAGACACACACATGTAGTGTGAGACAGTATTTTGAGGAAAACATCAACCACAAGATGCCCATAAGGGCCCCTTTACACGCCACCACAGGAAGGCAGCAACTGCCGGGCACTGTGGATAATTGTGCTTGCTGCTATGAAATTGCTACGAAATGGCGGCGTGTAAATAGGGCAGTTCTTCCCGGTGTCCTGCAGTTGACTCAGATACCTGTTGCTGAGCCGTGCTCAAAAACCGAAGGCAACAGAAAGGCACAATTGCCATTGTAGTGGCGTCTAAATGGGGCACAGGCATGGATGTTGCGTCGCCTAGTGAACTCCCAGGGGCGTGCCACGGCGTCATGGATACCACGCCCCATCAGCGATCATTGGTGGGGGCTACTGTGTAACCATTGGCTGTCCCTTCACAGGGCGCCATATTTAAAATGCTATCCATTCACAGTTCACAATTGCAATGGCGTCATGTATTAGCCAGCCTTCCTGCGCAGGCTGGCCAATCATGACGCTATTGCGTTGTCCAATCAACGCTTGTGCATCACGGAATACACAACTCTGTCACGCCTATGTACTTATGTCGAGCCCACTGGGACGAGGGTACTCAGTACCAGACCATATCTGCTTCTGGGGAATGTCACGGGGTCCTGGTCCGGACCGTGTCCCGGGCCCTGGCAATAATAAGGGTGTATTTACAGGGGAGAATAGTTTATCGTGACGCCATCCACAGTGTGTGGCCAGTAGTGGGGCCACCGCTGCCGCAGAACCTCCGGGGATAATAGTTTCCAAAGCTTTACTGCGATGTTGTTGCAGGTTATAGTTCACGGAGTCTGTACTGGGGCCGGGTTTTCCTCCCACCCTGTCCGGGTCCTCAGCTTCCTCGTGCTGCGATGTGTGTGTCCTGGCTTCTGCATCTAGCTGAGCTGCTGGGACTGTCTCAATCTCTCTCTGTTCTGCTGGTACCACTTGGCTAGGCAACTTGAGTCTTCTGTGCTGTACTGACCCCGCTGTGTTGCTTTCCTCTGGTACTGTGGTGGTCTAGAGACTCCACTACTCCTGGATTCACTGTGCTGTGTGTGTCAGCCACAGTGCCGGATCCGGTGTCCGTTCTGTGCGCTTCTCTGGGGCGAGTGAAGATGGCACTCAAGCTCCTAGATGTGTTCCTCAGTCTTTCGGTTCTCCTCTCCTCAGACCATAGCTAGGCCTGGAATCTAAGAGCAGACTGTAGAGAATCCTGAGGCAGCTTCTTTGACACTACAGTCCCTCTCTCAGTTCTCCCAGGAACTGAAACTAAACTACTTACCCATGAGCTGTAGTATTTAAGGAAGCAGGTTGTGCTCCCCCTCCTGGCCCAGAGGTGCTAGTGTAGGTCAGTGGGTTGTGGGGAGGGAACCAGTGTGATGTTATTGTGGCACATTAACCCCTGGGGTGCCACATTCCCCCTTAGTTAAATACAGTACTCCGGGACTGTGGAAAAACAAGTAAACAAACAATTAAACACAATTAATATTTACATTACACATTTAATTCTATCTCAATCTTTGTACCTAGCCGGTAACGGACCCTGGGTACTACGCTCTGATCTGCGTAAGGTTGGTGGACTTAGCCTGATAGTGTGAGTGGACATGTACCTATTTGGAGTGTTTGGTATTACGACAGATGGGGGTCTGACTGCAGGACTGGCAAGCTCACTAGGACCAGGAATTTGTTCTTCCTCTTCAGATTCTACTTCCAGTTCTTCAAGTCTTGGGTCTTTTTCTGGTAACACGGGTTCTGGTAACACGGGTTCTGGTTTTGGGTCCACCATTGGAGGGAATGCAATCATTGGTACGACAACTGCTCCGTGGTAATTTGGCCATGTTTTGGGGAAATCTCCTAGTACCGTGTGGAATACTTCATCTTCTTTATTTTCCTTCTCTTGGATAGGTTGGACCTGTATGGGTTCTGTCACTTCAGGTGTCTTCAGCGTTTCTGGACACAATTTGAGCTGATCTGGGGATACGACTGCTGAAGTTCTTCCTTCATCTTTGCTTATCAAACAGGTTTTAACATTATCTAGGTTAGATGGTAAGACTGTGTATGGGACAGTTTCCCACTGATTATCCAATTTGTGAGAATGTCTCTTTCTCTTGAGAACTTGATCACCTTCTTGTAATGGCATTGCTTGAGCATGTTTGTTAAAAGTTTTCTCTTGTCTTGCTCTAGCTTGTTGTAAGTTCCTTTCTACACATTCTTGCACTTGTTGATATTGTTTCTGACGTTTGGTATCCTAATCTGTTTCTTCTACTTCTGTATCTGGTTTTACAATTCCCATTTCTAAATCAATTGGTAGCTTACCGGGTCTTGCACGCATAAGGTAGGCTGGAGTGCAGTTTGTAGAACTCACTGGAACATGGTTGTATAAGTCTACCAAATCGGGTAATTTATCTGACCATTGGTTTCTTTCTGACTCTGGTAAGGTCTTTAACAGTTCAATCACGATATGATTCATTTTCTCGCATAAACCATTTGTTTGGGGATGGTACGTTGTTGAGTGGATTTTCTTACAACCGTACATATAGCAGAATTCCTTGAATAAGTCTGATTCAAAAGCTGGACCTTGGTCTGCAAGGACGTGTTCTGGGTAACCATGCGGTCTACAGAAATGTGTCTGGAATGCTTTTGCTGCCGTCTTCGCTGTCAGATCTTTGACTGGTACTACCACTAACAAGCGTAAATAATGGTCCACGATGGTTAAGGCATAGACATAGCCTGACCGGCTTGGTGACTACTTGACGTGGTCTAACGCGAATAACTCAAGTAGCTGCTTGGTTATTATGGACTGGAGTGGAGCTTTCTGTGGATCTTTCCTTCTGAGGTTGCATGCGGCACATCTTCTACAACAAAGTTCAATGGATCTTCTCATGCCGACCAAATAGAATCTCTCTCTCAGGATTGCCTCCAGTTTCTTCCATCCGAAATGACCTGCACCGTTCTGGTAGTTTTCTAAGACCATTCTGATGTCTCGCTTGGGTACGATTATCTGCCAGACCAGTTCATGTGTTTTGAGGTTGGTATGCCTTCTGCAGAGCTTCCCTTGGTACAGGAAAAACTTGCCTCTTTCTTTCCAGAGCTGTATAGTCTCAGCTGGGGCATTCTGATCAGGGTATGCTCCTTGTTGCGTAAGCAGTTCTTTCACTAGCTTCACAGCTGGATCAGAATTTTGGGTATCAGCCCATCTGCGGTGTCTTAGTGGGTTGAGATTCACTTTCTGCTCTCTTTGATAGATGCCGGGTTGATACGTTTCTTCCATTGAATGATGAAATGCTGGTAGTTCAATCTCTTCCAACTCTTCCAGTTCCTCTTCCATGTCTCTCAGGTGCGGCATCCGGGATAAGGCATCTGCGTTCCCGTTATTGCGGCCTGCCCTATATTTGATGACAAAGTTATCGCTGCTCCAAAGCTCCTAATTTTGCGGTGTCCAGGTGAGTCAACGAGTTGTTATCCGTGTAGATGGTGAATTCTGCACCTGCCAAGTAGTGCTTAAAACGTTCAGTCACAGCCCAAACTACTGCCAGTAGTTCTAACTTGAAGGAGCTGTAGTTCTCGGGATCTCTTTCTGTAAGCCGGAGCTTCGTACTTGCAAAGGCAATAACTCTCGCTTTGCCTCCTTGCTTCTGTGATAATACTGCTCCCAGTCCCACGTTGCTGGCATCCGTGTATAGAATGAACGGTTGATGGTAATCAGGGTATGCCAGGATCTCTTCTCCCGTCAGTGCACATTTCAGCTTGTTGAAGGAGTCTTCCTTCTTTTCACTCCACTGGAAAGGAGGATTACGTGTTGCTGACTTTCTTGACTGTCCTACCAAGATGTCTTTCAGGGGAGCCGCTAGCTTCGTGAATCCACTGATAAATCTTCTATAATAGCCTACCAGGCCCAGGAATTGACTCACTTCTTTCACGTTCATAGGTCTTGGCCAATCCCTTATCACGGTGACTTTATCAGGATCCGGTGCTACTCTCTCTGAACTCACGACATGTCCCAGGTACTGTACCTTTGGTTTGAGAAGGTGGCACTTGGATGGCTTGATATTCATGCCATATTTGGGTAAGGCTTCAAATACTTCTGCCAGGTCTTGTAGATGTTGCTCATACGTCTTGGAGTAGACTATGATGTCATCTAGGTACAGGAGGACAGTTTCGAAGTTCTTATGTCCTAGGCAGCTCTCCATCAGGCGTTGGAAGGTCCCATATGCGTTGCAGAGTCCGAACGGCATGCAATTGAACTCACAGAGGCCCATCGGCGTAGTAAACGCTGTCTTCTCCTTGTCGGCCTCGGCCACAGGAACCTGCCAGTACCCACTAGTCAGATCAAGGGAGGAAAAGTAGTTAGCAGATTTTAATGCAGCTAATGACTCCTCAATCCTAGGTAATGGGTATGTGTCCTTATGTGTAATGCGATTAATCTGCCAGTAATCTGCGCACATTCTCATGGTCCCATCCTTCTTTTTAACTAACACTAGAGGTGCTGCCCAGGGGCTACAACTGTCTCTTATTACCCCTGCAGATTTCATTTCTCTGAGCATGTCTTTGGTGGTTTGGTAGTGAGCGGGTGGTAACAGTCTATACCTCTCTTTTACCTGTGGGTATAGTGTGCTCTACCCCTTTGATTTGCCCAAAGTCTAACGGGTGTTTGCTGAATATTTGCTCATATTCCTTCACTACCCGGTATACTCCATGCTTGTGACGGGGAGGTGTAGAACTGGTACCTACATGTAACTTTTGGCACCAATCCTCCAGCTTTTCTCCTGAACCATTGTCATCCGCCTGACTTGACGGGTTCAAGGGCTCAACGGCTGTGATGTTATTGTTATCAGCCGTGTACAACTTAGCCATGGTAGCATACTTTGGTAATGTGACCTCATCTTCTCCGCAGTTTAATAGGCGTAATGGCACTCTTCCCCTGTGTACGTCATCCACTCCTCTAGCTGTGAGTATGGTGGGTCTACTGTCTGAGTACACGGGTTCTACCGGGGCTTGATAGTCCCGCCCTTTGATGCCTATTGCGGCTCTACACCAGACCAACATTTCAGTTTTGGGAGGTATTACAATGGGCATTGGATCACTTACTCGTACACTGCCGATCTCACCTCCGGAGATTTCTACCTGCTGATTCAACATCAGGGCTTTGATCTCTTTGTGCAGAAGCCTCTGTTGTCCGGATCCGGCAGTCTTGGTGATTTGCTGCAAAACATTTAACACTTCGGAAAAACATTTCTCAATTACATTCATTCCTAGCAGCATCACTGGCTCACGGTCTCGCCGGTTAACATCTATGATTATAACACCCTGGTTCTGCAATTCTACCTTCCCAATCTGAATACTCATTTCTCTGAACCCAACCTGTGGTATTAACTACCCTGAAATACATTGGGGAACAGAAACCTGCAGTTCTAGCAAAGGTAATAGGTTTTTGACAACTATGAGAGACAATTATCTTTCACAACTGGTTCAGGACCCAACAAGAAGGGGGGCACTGCTCGACCTAATATAAAACAACAGGCCAGACCGCATATCAAATATACGGGTTGGAGATCACTTGGGTAATAGTGATCATAAAATAATAAGTTTTCAAGTATCCTTTAATAAGATGTGTAGTAGAGGGGCTACAAGGACACTAAACTTTAGGAAGGCACATTTCCAAATGTTGAGAGATGATCTTAGTGCAATAAACTGGGACGATATCCTGAGACTTAAAAGTACACAAAGCAAGTAGGAGACGTTTATAAGCATCCTGAATAGGGCCTGTGCACAATATATACCCTATGGGAATAAGCATGCTACAAATAGGAGGAAACCACTATGGCTAAATAAGGCTGTAAGGGGCGCAATAAATGACAAAAAGAAAGCATTTAGGGAATTAAAGCAAGTAGGTAGTGATGAGGCATTAAATAAATACAGAAAATTAAATAACATCTGAAAAAAACAAATCAAGACAGCAAAGATTGAGACAGAGAGACTCATTGCCAGAGAAAGTAAAAATAATCCTAAAATATTTTTTAACTACATAAATAGTAAGAAACTAAAAAATGATTGGGTTGGCCCCTTTAAAAATAGTCTGGGTGAAATGGTGGATGAGGATGAGGAAAATGCCAATATGCTAAATGACTTTTTTTCAACAGTATTTACACAAGAATATCCCATGACAGACACCATGATCAGTGATAACAAAAACTCTCCATTAAATGTCACCTGCTTAACCCAGCAGGAAGTACGGCATCGTCTAAAAATCACTAAAATTGACAAATCCCCGGGCCCGGATGGGATACACCCCAGAGTGCTGCAGGAATTAAGTACTGTCATAGATAGACCATTATTTTTAATCTTTAAAGATTCCATAATAACAGGGTCTGTACCACAGGACTGGCGTATAGCAAATGTGGTGCCAATATTCAAAAAGGGAACAAAAACTGAACTTGGAAATTATAGGCCAGTAAGCTTAACCTCTACTGTGGGTATAATCCTAGAGGGTTTTCTAAGAGATGCTATACTGGAGTATCTGAAGAAAAATAACCTCATGACCCAATATCAACATGGTTTTACGAGGGACATTTCTTGTGCGAACGAGACTGGGTGATTTGTGCGCAGGCATACGCCTGCGCACAGATCACATGTGGGAGTGAAT
This sequence comes from Allobates femoralis, assembly GCA_033576535.1. Taxonomy (NCBI): domain Eukaryota; kingdom Metazoa; phylum Chordata; class Amphibia; order Anura; family Aromobatidae; genus Allobates; species Allobates femoralis. The sequence continues at coordinate 26,156,416 of JARQOC010000007.1, forward strand.
GGGTGTGCACGGTCATGTGCAGTCAAGTCCCTATAAAGATAGGGACTTGCGGTGCTGCGCTTACATTGCGGCTCCCCTCCGCAGAACGCTGCGGAGGGGAACACTAATGTGAAAGCACCCTTAGCAATAGGAAACAAAGGGTGGTCATTAATGGACACACTCAGAATGGGTCACACTTAACAGTGGGGTACCACAGGGGTCAGTGTTGGGCCCGCTTATTTTTAATATATTTATTAATGACCTTGTAGGCGGCATACAGAGTAGAATCTCTAGAGATTCAAAAAAGAGAATAAAGAAAGGCGGCACTCAGAGTAGAATCTCTATATTTGCAGATGACACTAAACTCTGCAGGGTAATTAATACAGAGGAGGACAATTTTATATTACAGGAGGATTTATGTAAACTAGAAGCTTGGGCTGATAAATGGCAAATAAGCTTTAATGGGGATAAATGTAAGGTCATGCACTTGGGCAGAGGAAACAAAAGGTATAATTATGTGCTTAATTGTAAAACACTGGGCAAAACTGTCACTGAAAAAGACCTGGGTGTATGGGTAGATGACAAACTCACATTTAGTGGCCAGTGTCAGGCAGCTGCTGCAAAGGCAAATAAAATAATGGGATGCATTAAAAGAGGCATAGATGCTCATGAGGAGAACATAATTTTACCTCTATACAAGTCACTAGTGCGACCACACTTAGAATACTGTGTACAATTCTGGTCTCCGGTGTATAAGAAAAATATAGCTGAACTAGAGCGGGTCCAGAGAAGAGTGACCAAGGTTATTAGAGGACTGAGGGGTCTGCAATACCAAGACAGGTTATTAAACTTGGGGTTATTTAGCTTGGAAAAACGAAGGCTTAGGGGTGATCTTATAATAATGTATAAATATATGAGGGGACAGTACAGAGAACTTTCTAATGATCTCTTTACTCTTAGGCCTGAGACTGGGACAAGGGGGCATCCTCTACGTCTGGAGGAAAGAAGGTTTAATCATAATCACAGACGTGGATTCTTTACTGTAAGAGCAGTGAGACTATGGAACTCTGTGCCACATGGTGTTGTAATGAGTGACTCACTACTAACATTTAAGAAGGGCCTGGATGCCTTTCTTGAAACCTATGATATTACCAGTTATATATACTAGATCCTTTGATAGGGCGTTGATCCAGGGAATTAGTCTGATTGCCATATCTGGAGTCAGGAAGGAATTTTTTCCCCCAATGTGGAGCTTAGTGTTGCCACATGGGTTTTTTTTTGCCTTCATAGATCAACATGTTAGGCTATGGGTTGAACTAGATGGACTTAAAGTCTTCCTTCAACCTTAAAAACTCTGTATATGTTACTATGTAAACTGTCCATTACTAGCCCATATATCAAAGTTACAAGAAAAAGAGGGGGGGGACAAGAGGCGCAATAGAGCCCTTATCACTCGACACTAACACGTAAAGTGGTGAAAAAGGCAATTCACTCACCTACTCCAGTTGTGTGACCCACAACTGGTTTGAAGGCTCATAGAATAATATCCTGATGGCTGCTGCAGGACTCCCACCGGCTCCACGCACGTGGAGATGAACCAAGAATCCAGGGAAAATCGGTGTTGTTCGGTCCGCGCTGCCAGGTTCAATCACATCAAAGAAAAGCCAGTAATCGATATTTGATCCAAACCTTCCTTTATTCTCCTCCTACGCGTTTCAGTGCCCACCTGGCACCTTCATCAGGGATATTGAGGTCCGTGGAAGGGGTAGGAGCCCCGAAACGGAGATCCGTCATCTCTGCTGTCTCTGCACCCCCTCCGTTCCGAGTGGGACCCTGGAATGAGGGTACCCAAATAAAGCACCTTTGAAACACGCCCGGTGAGTGCCGCTATCTTTTTTCTTTTTATGCTATTATTGATGTGATATATAGCGGGCACCCAGAGGCGGTCAGCAATGCCCTACCTCGTATATACCCATATGATGAAAAATAAGCACTTCTCCTAACTTAGCAGTGCCCAGTGAACGGACTCTTTTTGATTACTGAACCTTTTATATAGAACATGTGGGATTGATGTTATCTGGGACCTGGTATCCAGCAAGGCACTAAAGGGAATGCCATCTAACACGATAGGGATCACCGGCTGTCCTCCCACGAATCTGTCAAACCAGGCTAAAGGACCTTGAGCGTTCATTCCTGGGGAGCGGCCCGCCTGCCCAGGGAATCGTCGTTTAAAGGACACTCTTGGGCAAGGTGACCTGGTTTCTGGCAACGGCGGCAAATGGGCTGTCCATCTGGTTGATAGCGATCGCTGGGTCGTCCTCTTGCTGCTGGGTATCTTCTGGGCTTCATCCACGGGACATCCTCTCTGCTGGTCGCCAACTGGATCTTGGGTGCAGGCTTTGACTCTCGCAGCTCTTTGATGACTTTAGCCATTGAGATGACGGTGTCTGTCAGGGCATCTAGCTTTTGATTGAGGGCTGCATTAGAAATTGATTCTCCTGTTTCAGCAGCAGTTGCAGACATAGCAGATGTCGCTGGCGCTGCTGGTTGCTGAGGTGCTGCTGCAGTGTCCGGTACAGATGTTAATTCCTGGGCTCTTCTAGCTGCTGCATCCATCCGGATGTCTATTGGAGGTTCCGCGGTGCACCAGGGATCTTCTTCCCCGCCGGATGTTGTCAGCACCAAGGGAGGAGGCTGGGTTCGCGCCAATGCAAGGTACTGCCCCCTTTCCTGCGCGCCGCGCGCTGCAAAATGGCGGATTCTCAAAAATACAGTTCAGATGGCGCAGTCCCAAAAACAGTTTTCACGTCGATCACGGCACACGCTGCCCGTTTTAATGGGCATGGTAGATCCTGTTTGTGACGCCAGTTTGTCGAGACCATTGGGACGAGGGTACTCGGTACCGGACCGTATCTGCTTCTGGGGAATGTCACGGGGTCCTGGTCCTGACCGTGTCCTGGGCCCTGGCAATAATAAGGGTGTATTTACAGGGGAGAATAGTTTATTGTGACGCCACCCACAGTGTGTGGCCAGTAGTGGGGCCACCGCTGCCGCAGAACCTCCGGGGATGATGTGATGGCAGCTAAGATGGGATAGTTCTCTGTGGGCAGAACTGAGTTCCCCGGGGTAGTGTTGGTAAAGTCTATGATGGATGTGAATAGTGGAGACGGGTTAAGGAACACACACTCACGTTTTGTAGTTTCCAAAGCTTTACTGCGATGTTGTTGCAGGTTATAGTCCACGGAGTCTGTACTGGGGCCGGGTTTTCCCCCACCCTGTCCGGGTCCTCAGCTTCCTCGTGCTGCGCTGTGTGTGTCCTGGCTGCTGCGTCTAGCTGAGCTGCTGGGACTGTCTCAATCTTTCTTTGTTCTGCTGGTACCATTTGGCTAGGCAACTTGAGTCTTCTGTGCTGTACTGACCCCGCGGTGTTGCTTTGCTTTGGTACTGTGGTGGTCTAGAGATTCCACTACTCCTGGATTTACTGTGCTGTGTGTGTCAGCCACAGTGCCGGATCCGGTGTCCGTTCTGTGCGCTTCTCTGGGGCGAGTGAAGATGGCACTCAAGCTCCCAGATGTGTTCCTCAGTCTTTTGGTTCTCCTCTCCTCAGACCCTAGCTAGGCCTGGAATCTAAGAGCAGACTGTAGAGAAGCCTAAGGCAGCTTCTTTGACACTACAGTCCCTCTCTCAGTTCTCCCAGGAACTGAAACTAAACTACTTCCTCATAAGCTGGAGTATTTAAGGAAGCAGGTTGTGCTCCCCCTCCTGGCCCAGAGGTGCTAGTGTAGGTCAGTGTGTTGTGGGGAGGGAACCGTGTGATGTTATTGTGGCACATTAACCCCTGGGGTGCCACACTTACGGCGCGAAATATGTACGCCCATATTCCTTTGTGGTAGCGGCGTGTAAAGCAGGGAAGTTATTCAACAGGAAGTAAGCCGCAGGATCTGTCAGAACTTCCGGGGAACAAAGATACCTTCAGTTGACAACGCAATGGCGGCGTGTATATGCGGCATCAGCGATCGGTATGCACCGTTGAAAACGTGCGCGTGCTCGTGCGGTGGATACCTGTTGCTAGCCACAGTAGCGGCGTGTAAAGGTACCTTAATTGTTCCCTCGTTTTTGGACACAGGCACACACAAGACATAATGATACATAGGCGTGCATAGTCCCTTGTACACATTGGCATTTACCACACAACACATCTACACTTGGCCAGCTGTGCATGGAGCATGCAGCACATGTTCACTTGCACAGCTGTGCATGCAGCAGCCCATACATGCACACTTGCACAGCTGGGCATGGAGCATGCAGCACATGTTCACTTGCACAGCTGTGCATGCAGCAGCCCATATATGCACACTTGCACAGCTGGGCATGGAGCATGCAGCACATGTTCACTTGCACAGCTGTGCATGCAGCAGCACATACATGCACACTTGCACAGCTGTGCAGGGAGCATGCAGCACATGTTCACTTGCACAGCTGTGCAGGGAGCATGCAGCACATGTTCACTTGCACAGCTGTGCATGGAGCATGCAGCACATGTTTGCTTGCACAGCTATGCATGCAGCAGCACATACATGCACACTTGCACAGCTGGGCATGGAGCATGCAGCACATGTTCACTTGCACAGCTGTGCATGGAGCATGCAGCACATGTTCACTTGCACAGCTGTGGATGCAGCAGCACATAAATGCACACAAGGCCCCGGACAAAAAAAATCATGCCTGCTACGATTTTTGAGCCGGGGCCAAAAACCGAAACTGGCCGAATCACAACGGATGCAAAAAAAACTGGATGACAAAACACGGCCATCCGGCAAAATACACACCCATAGGGATCCGGATCCAAAAAAACATGGTGAGAAGCCAGCCTAAGGCATCATGCACACGCTGAGTATTTGGTGAGTGTTTTTCCTCAGTATTTGTAAGGCATCATGCACACGCTGAGTATTTGGTGAGTTTTACCTCAGTATTGTAAGTCCTCGTGCACACGCTGAGTATTTGGTGAGTTTTTTCCTCGGTATTTGTAAGGCCACGTGCACACGATGAGTATTTGGTGAGTTTTTACCTTAGTATTTGTAAGGCCTCGTGCACACGCTGAGTATTTGGTGAGTTTTTTCCTCAGTATTTGTAAGGCCACGTGCACATGTTCAGTATTTGATGAGTTTTTTACCTCAGGATTTGTAGACAAAACCAGTGTGACGCCCCTGCGTCCAGGAGGCCACAGAAGGGAACTGCAGCCAGGCAGGTAGGACACTTGTTGCACACTAACACCCTCACAGCCCACATAACCCACGTGTAAGAGAAGGTAGCATCCAGTCCTGAGATTAGAGACTCTATGAGATTGAGGGGTGGTGGATTTAGAGGAGTCGGTTGGGCACACCCGTAGTCAGGTGACTTGAGAGTATATAGGAAGGGGGAGGAGTGAAGGTGTTCAGTAGGAGTAGGCCCAGGGTGCCGAGCTGTAAAGATCAGGAGCACAGGCCAGAGAACAGCAGCAGGTTGAGCTGAAGCTGAGCAGGAGAAAGCCACACGTTCTGGTAGAGTGAGGGCAGAAGGAACGCAGAATCCGTACTGAGCCAGTGTGAGCCAGAGGGGAGAGAAAGCCTATCCAGAGCCGGATCCCCAGGAGTGTGAGAGAGCCGAGAGGGACGGAGTAACCCGGGGCCCTAGAACCACAGCTAAAGCAACCACTGCAGGCGGAGTAGCCCTCCTATGATACTAAGAGACACAGAAGGAAATGACCCTGGTAGAGCCTCGTGCTGGAGGACTGCTGGAGGCTGGGCTGGAGTAGAGTGTCGGCTCTAGAGGAGACCGTAGTTTACCCGGCATCCCCAAACAACACGACGGGGGATCTTAGTTCCAGATTGAGATCCCTACCCTAAAGGACAGGCAGCTAAGTGACAAACTAAGGACTCACAGGGGCCCGAGTCACCGCCATACTGTCCAGCGTTTCACACACACCCGTGGAGACGGAGACCGTTGTAGCCCGGAAAGGACACTGCAGACTGTGTGAGGGGTCACAGAGAGAGAGGCCTGGCTGCAGGGAGCAAAGGGAACCCGGAGAGGGAGAATGTGCCCTTGTACTGTACTTGAACTGTGTAAGAACTGGAAATGACTTGTGAACTGTCTGAACAACTGAGAGTAAACTGTAAAACCCTGGAACTGCTTCCCTTGTGTTTCTGCATGAAAGAGATTCTCTCCATACAGGATACAGCCTGTCAGCACCAGCCAGGAGGAGAGATCCCTGCAGCGTCTGCCAAGTAAGGGCCCTTTCACATCAGCGTTTATTTGAAATCGCGGCAGATGCGGTTTTTTCACCGCATCTGCCGCGATTTCAAATAAACGCTGATGTGAAAGGGCCTAATGTCTGCTACACAATCCACAATAGACTTAACCCTTACTGCCCCGGGGAACACAGTTCTACCCACTGGAACTACACCATCTCCGCTGCCATTACATCATCCCCGGAGGTTCTGCAGCAGCGGCGGCCCCAATCACTGGCAGCATCAAGTGGGTGGCGTCATGACTGACAATCCCCTGTAGATATCCCCTTTTATTGGCGAGCTCGGGACACGGTCCAGACCAGGACCACCCGTGACTTCCCTAGTAAAGACCCGGTCCGGTACCGAGTACCCTCGTCCCAGCGGGCCCGACACCAGCAGTGGAGCAATCAGAGGAAAAGTCTAATAGAAACACCTGCACCACTTCTGTATTTAATTATCCACTCCTGTTTTTGGCTACAAATCCTGAGGTAAAAAACTCACCAAATACTCAGCGTGTGCAAGAGGCCTTACAAATACTGAGACTGGTTTCACACCACGGCTTTTCCCTGATCAGGTTCGATCAGGTTTTTGTGTCAAAACCAGGAGAGGAAACAGGAGAGGAACTTGCAGAGAAAAACTATAATTGAAAGATTGACACCTGTTCTGAGTTTTTGAGACTCTCTTGGTTTTGACACACAAACCTGATCAAACCTGATCAGGAAAAAAAACTGTGGTGTGAAACCAGCCTAAGGGTAGGGACACACTTCAGTTCCTGATCAGTTTTCCTGACCAGTGTTCATCAGTTTGTGTGCCAAAAACAGGAGTGACTCCAAAACCCACCACAGGTGTCAATGTCGGGCCCCACGGGACGGGGGTACTCGGTACCGGACCGGACGGTGCCGGGGAAGTCACGGGTGGCTTGGTCCGGACCGTGTCCCTGGCTCGGCAAATAAAGGGGGATATTTACAGGGGAAATGTCACTCGTGACGCCACCCACTTGATGCGGCCAGTGATGGGGGCCGACGCTGCTGCAGAACCTCCGGGGGTGATGGAGTGGCAGCGGAGATGTTATAGTTCCAGTGGGAAGAACTGTATCCCCCGGGGCAGTAAGAGTTAAGGGTTGTGGAATTGTCCAGGACACTTACTTTGCAGACGCTGCAGGATCTCTCTTCCTTGCTGGTGCTGACAGGCTTGTAGCTCTGTAGGTGGGAATCTGCTGCAACCTGTATGGGAGGAATAGTCTACAGATAGAGACTGACAAGAGAGGCCAATTCAGGGTTTTCCGAGTCTTTTACTCTTTGTTTCCTTCAAGCAAGTTACAGGTCATTTGCAGTTCTTACAAGTTACAGTACACGGGCACATTCTCCCTCTCCGGGTTCCCTTTGCTCTGCAGCCAGGCCTCTCTCTCTGTGACCCCTCACACAGTCTTTAGTGTCCTTTCCGGGCTGTCTACGGTCTCCGTCTGTACGGGTAGTGTGTGGTACGCTGGACAGTATGGCGGTGACTCGGACCCCTCGTGGGCCCTCCTGGTTGTCACTGAGCTGCCTGTCCTTTGGGTTGGGGACCCTAACGTGGAGCTGTGGTCCCCCATCGTGTTGTTTGGGGATCCTGGGTAAACTGCGGTCCCCTCTAGAGCCGACACTCTACTCAGCCTAGCCTCCAGCAGTCCTCAGGTGTGAGGCTCTACCAGGCTCCTTCTCTCTGTTCCTCTCGGTATCATAGGAGGGACTTCTCTGCCTGCAGTCAGTGGCTTCAGCTGCTGTCTAGGGCACGGGTTCCACTGTCCCTCTCTGTCCTGTCACACTCCTGGTGGCATCAGCGTCGGACGGGCTTTCTCTCCCCTCTGGCTCGCACTGGCTCAGTACGGATTCTGCGCTCCTAGCCTTGCACTCACAGGACGTGTGATTGTCTCTCTGTCTTTACATCTCAGCCTACTGTGGCCTACTCCTCACTTCTTACTCTTACTCTTACTGACTTCCTTCACTCCTCCCCCTCACTATATACTTTCAAGTCACCTGACTTCAGGTGTGCCCAACCCACTACTCTGATCCACCACCCCTCAATCTCATAGAGTATCTAATCTCAGGGCTGGATGTTAACCTCTTCTTCACGTGGGTTGTGTGGGCTGTGAGGGTGTTGTTGTGCAACAAGTGTCCTACCTGCCTGGCTGCAGTTCCCTTTTGTGGCCTCCTGGACGCAGGGGCGCCACACTCTCCCGGAGTTAACTAGTGCGTCCTCGCGCTGCCCGTCATGGATCCCCCTGAAAACATTTTGATTTTTAAAACAACAGTAAACATTATGTATTCTTGGTTTCTTCCCATCCGGGAGGCACGAGTCTTCAAACGTTACTTTAACTATAAACAGGTGCACGGGTGTATACTCATCATTACCCTTTTCTCTATCTAGACCTTTACGTGGTCTAATGCTACAACGCATTCACTTTTCTGTAGCTAAAACACATTATAAATACTACTTTCTTTCAAAAAGTATAAAAACATTCTTCTTTTCTTTAAAACACACATTATAACTCTACTTTGTATCAAAAGTATAAAAGTTTTTCAAAAGTGCAAAAAGTTTCAAAAAGTTTCAAAGTGCACAGTTCACGATTCAAAGCAGTCAAAGTCTCATGCACTAACTCGCACGTGCAGCTGGTCTTAAAACCAAAGGGGAGCACACTAAGGTGCTCAACTATTTACAGTTTAAAGTTCGTACCAGCTCATTGTTCGTGGTGCAAATGTTCAGTTCAACATATACAAGACAAACAGGGGAATGCTAGCATTCAATCAGGTAAGGGATGGGATCAATAAGGAAAAATGCACATTCACACTTACAGTGTCTTCTTTCCTGTAGAACCCGTGTTCATTCTTTCTTGCCTTGCTTCCACGGCAACACCGATGATGGTCTCCTTCTGGGATACACTTCCAGGTTCTGTAGGGCAGCTATCAGCAAGTAGCTTTCCGGGGTCTGGGTTATGGCATCTTTCTTGGGTGTAACAGTCTCAATAGTATCTGTGGGACCCGTATCAACAATTGGGTCCGGTTGCTCTGTATCGTCTGGATACTCCATGTCTGAGGACTCATCCTCCTCTAATTACTCTAGGGACAGTCTCCGCTCTTTCATGCCATACGTGCCTCGCTCACTTTGTATGGACACATCAATCAAGATTGCGGTACGGCATCCACCCTCGCTTTTCATGCGGTCACAGGTGTCATCCGCTGGGGTAGCAGCCGCAGCACACCCCGCCGGGTGTCTTGGACGTGGGGACGCTCTCCACCTTCTGCCATCTCGTCTAGGTCACACGGGGTCTCTCCTCGGCCGGGTTCCTCCACCGGGTCACTCCGTGGGCCCTCCGGGATCACTCGTGGTCTTCCTTCGCCAGCGTTCTCCTGGGCGTCCTCCGCTTCCGTCCGCATGTACTGGAATGGCGACTGCTTCTCTTCCGGTTGCTCGCTCCGTCCCCTCCTGATGACGATTTCCTTCTTCGTTCCGCCAGCTTGTTAGGAGGAGGATCCAGGGGCGGTGGCTCTTCCTTGAGAGTGACAGCTGGCTCTCCCGGAGTTAAGGAGAGCCAGGGCGCGACCTTCTTTTCGCGCCTTGGACCGGACCGGCCCACGATGGGAGTCTTGGGAACGCCTCCCCTGCACATGGCGCTAGTCCCTTATGGCCGCCATTAAGGTCAGTTTTGGCGGGAAAAGTCCAGAACACGTTGTCTAGGCGCACGAGGTCCAATTCTTTTGGACTGGGTAGATCCTGTTCGTGACGCCAGGTTTGTCGGGCCCCACGGGACGGGGGTACTCGGTACCGGACCGGACGGTGCCGGGGAAGTCACGGGTGGCTTGGTCCGGACCGTGTCCCTGGCTCGGCAAATAAAGGGGGATATTTACAGGGGAAATGTCACTCGTGACGCCACCCACTTGATGCGGCCAGTGATGGGGGCCGCTGCTGCTGCAGAACCTCCGAGGGTGATGGAGTGGCAGCGGAGATGTTATAGTTCCAGTGGGAAGAACTGTATCCCCCGGGGCAGTAAGAGTTAAGGGTTGTGGAATTGTCCAGGACACTTACTTTGCAGACGCTGCAGGATCTCTCTTCCTTGCTGGTGCTGACAGGCTTGTAGCTCTGTAGGTGGGAATCTGCTGCAACCTGTATGGGAGGAATAGTCTACAGATAGAGACTGACAAGAGAGGCCAATTCAGGGTTTTCCGTGTCTTTTACTCTTTGTTTCCTTCAAGCAAGTTACAGGTCATTTGCAGTTCTTACAAGTTACAGTACACGGGCACATTCTCCCTCTCCGGGTTCCCTTTGCTCTGCAGCCAGGCCTCTCTCTCTGTGACCCCTCACACAGTCTTTAGTGTCCTTTCCGGGCTGTCTACGGTCTCCGTCTGTACGGGTAGTGTGTGGTACGCTGGACAGTATGGCGGTGACTCGGACCCCTCGTGGGCCCTCCTGGTTGTCACTGAGCTGCCTGTCCTTTGGGTTGGGGACCCTAACGTGGAGCTGTGGTCCCCCGTCGTGTTGTTTGGGGATCCCGGGTAAACTGCGGTCCCCTCTAGAGCCGACACTCTACTCAGCCCAGCCTCCAGCAGTCCTCAGGTGTGAGGCTCTACCAGGCTCCTTCTCTCTGTTCCTCTCGGTATCATAGGAGGGACTTCTCTGCCTGCAGTCAGTGGCTTCAGCTGCTGTCTAGGGCACGCGTTCCACCGTCCCTCTCTGTCCTGTCACACTCCTGGTGGCATCAGCGTCAGACGGGAGTAGTAAGGAGTCTGTATGATCCGTCAAACGAAATCTGACAGGTGCCCCGCCCCCTATCAAAGTGTATTAAACACGCCCCTTTTTATATCAAATTGATATCAATTTGATCTAAAAGGGACGTATTTAATACATTTTGTTATCAAATTTTATATTAATTTGATATAAAAAAGGAATTGTTTCATAAGGCTTATTATTTATTTGCCCGTTGATTCCCTTTTTATAACCTTTTTAATAAATCCGTATTATTTAATTGGGAATATTATTTTATATATCCAATAATTATTCCCTGGTATTAAAGGTGTACCATTATAGATTTTGATACAGCCTATCAGCTTTGAATCATAGTAATGGCTTTTTATAGCATAGGATTTTTATACTTTAATCAGGTTTGATTCATTGGGCCTATTATTTATAAAAAAGGTATTGTTTCATGGGGCTTATTATTAGGGATAATGATTCCCTTTTATAACCTTTTTAATAAAACAGTATTATTTAATTGGGAATATTATTTTATATATCCAATAATTATTCCCTGGTATTAAAGGTGTACCATTATAGATTTTGATACAGCCTATCAGCTTTGAATCATAGTAATGGCTTTTTATAGCATAGGATTTTTATACTTTAATCAGGTTTGATTCATTGGGCCTATTATTTATAAAAAAGGTATTGTTTCATGGGGCTTATTATTAGGGATAATGATTCCCTTTTATAACCTTTTTAATAAAACAGTATTATTTAATTGGGAATATTATTTTATATATCCAATAATTATTCCCTGGTATTAAAGGTGTACCATTATAGATTTTGATACAGCCTATCAGCTTTGAATCATAGTAATGGCTTTTTATATACTATGATTTTTATACTTTAACCAGATTTGATTCATAGGTCATAATATTTATGTGCCCCAAAAAGAATTCACTGGTATTAAATATATAACCAATAATTATTCCCTTGTATTAAAAGTGTACTTATATTGTTTATTAATCAACAATCAAATACATGTTATAATGCATTACATTTTACAAATGACGTTTACTTAGGTATTTTAGAATGAGACACAAAAATATGTTATTGAAAACAAAAATCAATTACAATTTATAAAACAGCATATTAACTTGTCATTTTCACAACGAATTTTCATTACGAAGCAACTTGTCATTTTCACAACGAATTTTCATTACGAAGCAAGTTAGGTTTTTAGGTGTAGCTTGCACATTTGTAAGATCAGAGAAAACTAATTCCCTCAGAAGTACAGGAGATAAGGACTCCGCCTAGCTTTGGGTTTACAGAATACAGTGGAAGATAAGATCAAAGCAGCAGCCACAGATGTTGAGCAGTACTGACAGATAATGTTGCTCTTAGTTTTTTGTTTACATCACAGTTTTTTCATCACATAAGCAATATTGTGTAACACGAACAAACATATCAGGTTTTCTTATACTATGCATTTTTTGCATCAGATCACTTCTTTTTAATGAAATAGACATTTGAAACTGTATGTCATGACATGTTATTTTACTGTATCAAAAACATTACATAGGGAAAGACAACACTGATTAAACATAAAAGAATTCTTGCAATAGCAGTTTGATTCAAGTAAATCTTGCTTTACAGATTTATATACTAAATTATCATTATGATTTAAGTCATCAGTAAATGGTTGCAAAATCTCACTGAATGTCAAGCCCCTTGCAAGAAGCTTTAGAATATACACGCAATAATGCCCACACACAGTACTATAAGTATTTTGAATTTGCTTGTCTTGATAGCAGAATATTTCACAATTTCTCTTCAGGAAGTTTATAAATTCAGCTGGAAAAAGTACGCTGTCCGGGGAGAGGCCATAACTGTCAAAGAATATTGCATTTTTTTCAGTACAAAGGACAATTAATATCCAATGTTTGCCGCTCTGATTGGCCCGGTCTGTATTTATGATGTACGCTGCAGGCCTCTGAGTAACTCTACTTAATGGTAACAAGTCACATGGATACACCCCAGAAAATATGGCATCTGTATAGTGATCGGCCTTCAATACCGTAGTGAGTTGCAGGGAATCCATCATCAGTAGAAGTCATACAATACTTCACGGCGATTGTTAATTTCTAGAATAGACGAATTTACTGAGTATACCAGCATGCTTAGCGTATGGGGGGTGGGGTTGGAAAAACGTACTTCAGAACGCAGGTTCCCCGTTTTAATGAGAGAAAAGTGGCCTCCAGGTTCTTGATCCGCTGATAAATCAAAGGCGAAAAGACTAAAACCGTCTAGGAATTCTTCTCGATTGATAGAGAGTGCTGAGTCAGCTTTCTGTTTACCGGCAATGTGGGCTAATGATAAATACTCTCTGACGGCTAAATTATCATTGAAATTAGGTTGGAATGGTTGGGAGGGTATCTGCTGGCCATCCAAATATAAAGCCGCATGGTTTACATTGTAATGATGAAACTGCAGTGGGTTTTTATGATACGCTCCGCTAAAGGCCTCATTATCTACAAAGCCTAATATAATAGTACGTGGAACAGCCCCCAAAAAGAGATTTTCAACATTTGATATTCTCGTCCCTGCAGGGATGCTGTACACTTTCATACAGACCCTATCAATAGCATATTTTGCTGTAGCAGATAGTAAGGCCTGAGAATGACCGATCCTCACAGCCGGCGAGACTTGGACTCTCTTTACATAGAGACAAGCGTTCATGATTTGTACTTTAAGAGGATCGGCTTCAGCAGACATCAAACAGAAAGTGTCTTTATTTCGTGTCAACTTGATTTTTAGGTCGAGGCCATTCAATATAAGCTTCGGTTGATTAAATATATCACCAAAAATCGGTCCAAGCAAATCCACGGGTTTAGAGCGAGCAGTGGCATGGGCCCGCTTGTTGAAGCCCGCATTCGCACCATCCAGGACGCGAATATTAAAGTGAGACGATGTATCCTTATGAAACAGCCCTGCGGTGAATTGAGAGGCTAAAGTTTGCGGACTGTAATTTAGTAGAGTTTCAATGTAGGCTCTGTAGCTATACAGATTGTCTGATTGGGAGATGAGTCGATCACCCAGGGTGATATCAACTTGATTAAAAAGAGTCGCTAGAGGATAGTTTATGAGCGCAACACGAGCACCGTCAGCGATAGCTGAATTATCTTGTTTTACAATGCGGCAGTTTATGTAGATTAGCGTATTATTCAAATCGTAATAATATTCCCCGCTTCCCGAAATGAAAAATTCCAGTGGAGCGTTGTCCGCCAGAGCCGCAATAGGCTGGACTTCCACAAATATTGATTTCTCTATAGACACCTGGGTACATGGAATTTGAAAAATATCCAATTCTGATTTGGTGCACTCAGCAGAAGAATCGTGTATGAAGGCCATGTTGCTTGTTTTTGTTTGCTTAGAAGATGTCTTCAATACAGCGTCTTACTCTTTTCTGGCGGGCGCGCCTTGTGGGAGTAATTTTATTCATGAGCATTGGCGGAGGCGAATAGCGAACACGCCTTTTTCTTTTTTTCTGTTTTTTAGTAACATGAATAATACCAGACCCGTCTTGACGTGGGGTGCTTAGCCTATTCATAGCAGCTGTTGAGAAAGAGGTAATTGCATCCTTAGCAATATTTGAAACGGCGGTCTTTACATGGGGTTTTACTAATTCGAGGCCTTTTCTCAATAGAGGAACTGCTTTTCTAAATAAGCCTCTAAATATTCCTGCAAGACCTGCCCCATACATGTACTCATCACCGCGAAAGCCCTCTAAACCGTTACCCGTCTGAGCAATATAGTAGCGGGCATAAATGGTCGGATCTCCGTAAACACGATGCGACACCATTTTGGGGTGTCAATCACGTCGAGGCCTAAAATGTAATCGCAAAATAGTTTTTCCGTACTTGAATTTAACGGGAACCCCCTGATCAGTCAGGATAGAGACGTTTACAGAATCAAAGTGCTGTTTGCATAGAGGAACATAATCAGGTCTTGTGTATTGAAGTGTGATGATCTCTCCACTTTTACCGGACACCTGAGCGGTTCGCAGAAGCTGGACATAAGCGTCACCGACCAGCTGATGGCTAACAATGTCAGAGTAAATAAATAATGTATAAAAACCGCTCATAATATCGGCGAAATTCTTCTCCTTGGCTCTATTCACACTATTATCATAGGCCTCAATATAAGCTGGTAATCCTAAAATATGAGCCAATTTTGGTCCTGGAGCAAATTGTATCATGGGGGAATCCGATAGAGTAACACTTCTCTTCACTTCATCGTAACGAAGTTTAAATCCATCGGATGCGATCTTCAAGTTATCGATACGCTCATTAATGGCCCTTATGAGCTCCAAAATATTTACATAATATCCTGCTTTTATGAAATATTCCCTTGGCACATCGCCTTGTTTTCCAAGAAAAAACGAACCTTCTCTATTTTCGAAAGTAAACCAGGTGTGTGGATACTGAAATTCTGTGAGGGCAACTTCATATGAGCCTGCTAGATGTACAGGTTTTGCCAGTTTAGTGGTAAAAGTTGAAATCGTGTTGTCAGGGAATAGCTTACTTGACGCATTACAAGCAAGGGTGATATAAAATGATCCAGAATCCATGATTAGAGGTCCTTCAGCTGATTTTCTTTAATCCAACTGTTAAATTTTGTTGGGTAGCCGAGCCATTTGACGAGATAAACGGTGGACCCTCTAACGCGCTTTTTTCTTAATATCTTCTCTATTTTGTATATACGTTTTTCATCCAATGAGACTTTTTGCAGTTCTTCTGAATAAAATGTTCCTTGTACAGTTTCTCCGTACAAATCTGCAATTTTGTAGAGAGGAAATTGGAATTTTGTGTTAATTTCGGTTATGATAAATATTTCATCGGTATAGGATTGCTCATACCCTTTGGTAAAAATACGTTTATATTGGGCCAAACGTACATTATCACCAATTTTAAAAGAAGGATTAATACGTTTATTTTTCATGCTAGAGCCGTAAATATTTTTCCATATTTGTAGTGAATTTTTGTTTGTAACATCAATCGGTCTACATCGAATGGTAGAATGATAGGTGCGATTGTAGCTATCAACCAAATCTGGTAAAATATCAATATATCTATTAGTGTTTTTTTCCGTAAAATATCTCCACATTCGGGTTTTTAATGTACGATTAAAGCGCTCCACAATAGACGCCTTAACTGTGTTATTTGTAAAATAATGCAGTATTTTATAATCTTTACAAAGACGCTTCATAGATGAATTAATAAATTCTTTGCCCCGATCCGTCTGTAATTTCTTTGGTATGCGTTTAAAAGTTTGAAATATCAGTTCAAATGATCTGGCTACTGATGTTGCAGTCTTATTTTTCAAAGCAATACACCATGCAAATTTCGATAGACAATCAATTAAAGTAAGGATATACTTAACATTCTCATTTTCCTTCGAATAGGCAATTAAACTGACTAAGTCTCCATGCCAGAGCGCATCTATGTTTGATATCATGATCTTATTTGTCGGAAATCTTTTTCTCACCGGTTTATGCAACAAATAAGAGTCCTGGTTATTCAACCAATCACGCACAATTGATTTTTTAATTCCATAATCTCTAGTTTCTCTATATAACTTATCAATTCCGCCGTATGATCCTGAGGCATTAGGCTTAAAATATTGTTTCTCTAATATTTTTTCATCGCTTCTAGAAGGCATGTTCTTATAAACAAATGAGGTCTTTGTCAAATACTCAAAATGTATAAATGATATTAAATATGGAATGTAATACAAATTTATCATGTTTGATAGCAGAATATGAGTATATTGTGTTTGCTTGGGTCAGCATGATGGGTGTAACTGGGAGGCTCTTGTGGGTGTTAACCAGAGGAGTGGACTTTCTGCTGATTGCTTGTGGCTTTGTGATGAGGTGTGACTGGGCAGTGCTTGTGGGTGGAGTGATTTTGCTGAATTCCTTTAAAAAAGGCAACTAGGGCCAGTAGTTATTACATTCAGCATCAGAAGCTGTTTTCCAGAAATACTGACCGTTCTACTCTTTAAAATAGTAAGTATTAACACATTATTTAATATTATTGTCACTTGCTGTATAGTAATACAGATTATATAGGATATAATTGTATTTTCCTTAGAATAGATTTACTCTTTTAGAAGATATTTAGATCTTTAATACAATATTTATTTGATGTATAATATTATAGGCAAAATGATGTATAATGATATTTATTATATACCATAGGATATTAACTGTATTTTCCTTAGAATGGATTTACTTAATAATTACATAGCATAATATTATTTACTCTTTTATAATCTAGATATTAAATACATTATTTAATTAATATCCTTGGCATAGATTTAGATTATAATATTATATTATAGTACTTACCAGTGCATAGATATAGGTAATAATTTTCACAATGTATAATATTATTCACACTTTTAATATTTCTAGTTAAGATGGAAGCCAACAATTTTGGAGATCAAGCCGAGACTTTTCTGACAAACACACAATACCAACAAATAGGTAGGCATTATATTGAATATAATGAACAGAGTATTATCTCAATCTGATTAAGGCTTTGTTTTGTATATTAATTATATATATATATTATTTTACTCTTTTTTATTTAAGAAGAGTGTATGCGCCCTGAGCTTGACGAATTTTATAGGACTTTGGATTTTGATGCCATAACTGCAGGACCTTTAGAGGCTTTTAATGTTGCTGGAGAGACAAGCACCGCAATTGTACACCATCCTATCACCGGTAAGTTGCATATTTGTATATTATCAGTTTTAATCATATGTATGTAGACATGAAACTAAATACAAGTTCTCATACAGATGTTGAGATGCCGCTAGCGGACAACATGCCGGAAACCCGTCATGTTTCGGAAGCCCCTATAAATCTGACGATGCCAAAGCGACAGCAACGAACATACGGAAAAAGTAACATCTCTTTGAAAAAAGATTGCGCTCGTATGTATGCAGGTATGAAATTAATCATATTTTCTTATGTAGGTAACCAACACTTGAAAGAATTCTATAACATTGAGGGCCCCATGGTACCTATTGCTCCTAAACAGACAGGAAAGCCTCTTGGCATGATGCAAAAAATTAGAAAAGGTAATGGGTCTTTGAAAAAATAGGCACTCAGCACAATAAATAAAAGCATTTCTAGGCTGTGTAATAGTTATTATATTTTATTTTCAGCTGATAAACGATCAGCCAGAACAAGTCATTTTTCAAATGAAAATGTCCCTGTCCCACCAACTCTTATTGGTCATAAACAGACAGGAAAGCCTCTTGGCATGATGCAAAAAATTAGAAAAGGTAATGGGTCTTTGAAAAATAGGCACTCAGAACAATAAATAAAAGCATTTCTAGGCTGTGTAATAGTTATTATATTTTATTTTCAGCTGATAAACGATCAGCCAGAACAAGGCCATTTTCTCCTAAAGAGCAAGGAAAGCCCTTTAACATGTTGCGAAAAATTAGAAAAGGTAATGGGTCTTTGAAAAAACTATAGGCGCTCAGCACAATGAATAATAGCATTTCTAGGTTGTGTAATAGTTATTATATTTTATTTTCAGCTGATAAACGCTCAGCCAGAAGAAAACTATTTTCAATTGAAAACACATCCGGACCACTACCAGTGAATGGTGAGACGACTATGAACTCAGCACCTGCACAAGTCCAATACCCAGGACATTCTTGTAAGTATATATTTAGTCTTTTCTGTAATGATGATAATAATCTTTGTTTATATAGCCCCTACATATTCTGCAGAGATTTATAATTCGGAGAATCATATACAAACAGCCATAAGTAACAGTTATCAAAAACAATAATTAAAGTAAAATTAATGGTTACTCTGCTCATAAGGGGCTACAATCTAAAAATACTATCTTTATACAAACAATGTTATACATGTATCCTCACTGTCTTATTCCTGAAGCGTTTCCATTGTTACTCATGCTTTATGGATAACTGACACATGTAACTTTTCTTTTAGCTACACTGAGTATGCGGAAAAAAGATGCAACACCACTGATGCACCCTCAAGCACTGCAGGAGCATAATTATGGATCAACACGGAACCTCCCACAAAGAGTTAATTCAGCAGTGAGATCAACGCCGCTTTCACCAATCATTGTTGTGTCGGAAGAAGAAGCCAGGCCTGTACCAGCAATTCACCCTGGGAAGACAGTTCCGAAGTCTTCAGGACGAAAATATAATGGCAATTCAAGAGAGAACTATGCAGCCCAGAGCACTTCCACTCCCATCACACAGTCAAACATTTCCGTGACTGGTGTGACACATGTGGATCATAATGCCCTCAACAGAGAAATTGATCAGCTCGCTGAGGGTAAGAAAGTGAATAATTTGGACAATATACGGGTGTGTAATACTGGACATCCTGCTGATAATACTTTTGCAGGATCATCTAATGATTTTCCTGTTGTAAATCCATTAAAGAGACAATCAGATTCATACAGGGGTAAGCAGAGTGCTAGTAAAAAGCAAAAAGTACAGAATACATCATTGAACCCTGGATGGTCTGAAGATCACTATAAGGTGTTTCATGATATGGGGCCCCAGTACTTGAATTACAAAAAATTCCATATTCAACTAAAATATTTCTGTGACACATATGAAAGATTACTGAATGCTACCCCAACACCTGACATTGTTGAGGAGCTGTATCGTTTCAAAAGAGAATGTGCAGATGTTGCAGTAGCTAATGTGAATTCAAATAAAAATAATTCAATGTGACTAAGAATGGTTGGTTATGGTCTGCAGAAGTTGTCTAAAATAATACCGCAAAGGTCTTATAGACTGAGAGTAATTAAACATGCTCGAACACTGTTAGCAAATGCTAGACGTTCTCTAGTAGCTAGAAGGCGGCGACAGGCAACTCAAAGACCTATAACTACACAACACCCTCATCTGCTGATACATGCACAGAGTCCATCTTTTCACATTCAAGGTATCTCTGGAGGTGATGGTTCCAATGTGTCTCCAAGTGCTCAAAGCAGGGGGCTGCTGGAACCTCATGGTGAAAATGACCATGATATTGCAATTGCTGATAATGTTGGTGATGATAACGTGCAGGACGTAGACCATTCAGTATTTTTACAGCATTTTTATCATCACCAAAGAGATGTCCGCAGTTTCAACGCACGCATGTATATTGATCATTTCAGATTTGTAAATTTAGACCGTATCCAATCATTTGTAGAAGCCCTGAATGTTGTGCATGGGGCCATTCAGTCTTTACTGGACAGAGTCATCAGAGACATCGACCCTGGTGATTTTGTTCAGTTAAGACTTGAAGGCGGTGACACGTTAGATCCCATTTTCACTACAAAACAGACAAGGGAGGATTTTAATTCTGAGGCATTTTTAAATTGTGTAGCTCTCACGCTGCAAAGTAATGCTGAATGCTTAGCAAACAGTTCACTGAAATTAGTCGTGACAGTTATTAAAAACAGGCGTGGCGGCGTAAAAAGACGCTTGAAATCTATAGCAAGCAGCCAATTGATTAAGCAAAAGAGGCAGTGGCTGTATGACTACAACAATTACAGCACAAATCTGTGCTTTGCTGCTAGTGTGTGCGCCCTGATGGCTGACACTGATGTTGGTGACCCAGTTATACTGAGTCGTGCTAAAAACATACATGCAACCCTGGCTATCCCTGAGGATCAGCTAATAAGCTTTAGTGATATTGAGGCTTTTGAGAAACAACTGAATGTTAACATTAAAGTACTGTACTACAGTCAGGGTGATTGGCGCTACTTTCAAACAGGTAATAAAGCTAATGCTAAAACCGTTTTCATATTGCACCATGATTACCACTACTACGGTATCAAAAATATGAAGGGATTTATTGGTGCAGATTTCTTTTGTGAAAGATGCAATTCTGTGTATCATCACAAATTTAATCATTCATGTCAATATTTTTGCAAAGCTTGTCAAAGAGAGAGCTGTGTGGAGAGCTCTGATGCTCAACAGCCACCTCGCTGTCCAATCTGCCGTGTGTTTTGTCGCTCGAGCGAATGCTTAGACCAACACACACAACTAGCTGCAGATAACCCCCCACTTTGCAGGCTTAAAACATTTTGTGATAAATGTCATCATTTTGTACCCAGAGATAGTGATGTCGAACATAAATGTAAAGGATTGCGTTGTCCTGTGTGCCGTATACATTTAAATAAATTTGATGAACATCTTTGTTACATGCAGCGGAATGTACCAAAGGAGGAGACAGATCAATACATATTTTATGACTTTGAATGTATGCAGGAGACAGGTACGCACATCCCAAATTACATTTATGCTACAACATTATATGGTAGTCCTTCCTGGGAGTTTGAAGGTAAATGTTGTACTCATGATTTTGTGCAATTTATTACATCCGGTAAATTTGAAGGTTATACATTTATAGCGCACAATGCTGGTAGATACGATGCCTACTTTATTGTTAAGGAACTGATTTCTGAAAAACTCCGCGTGAAAATGATAACCCGAGGCGGTCGTCTCTTGTGTGTAACACTGCCCGATTTGGAAATAAGATTTATTGATTCTCTAAATTTCATTCCGATGAAACTTAGTAAACTACCACAGGCTATGGGATTCTCAGGCTCAAAAGGCCATTTTCCCCACTTTTTTAACACTAATGAAAATCAAAACTATGTGGGGCCCCTACCTGCTGTAAAATATTATGGGGTAGAGTACATGGCCCCTAGTGAGAAAGGGGAGTTCATGGAATGGTATGAGACCCAGGTAAATACAACTTTTGACTTTAAGGCTGAACTAAAATCTTATTGCAAACAAGATGTTGAGATTCTGAGGCACTCATGTGAACTTTACAGGGAACGTGTCATGGAAATGACTCGGAAAAATGTTAAAATATACTCTAAGCGGGAAAAGAAAAAAATTAAAGTGTCCAGATGTGTTGATCCTTTCCAGCTCATCACCCTGGCATCTGTATGTATGTCAATGTACAGGTTTAAATTTCTTCCAAAACAGACCCTCGCCATTTTACCAGGTGATAATTATCACAAGACAAAAAAACGCTTTTCATCACCCGCTATACAGTGGCTCATGTATGTATCTCACACAGAGAACATAGTCATCCAACATGCTCTTAGAGGGGGTGAAAAACAAGTTGGGAAATATTTTTTAGATGGTTATGCCTATGTTAACGGCAGACATATTGCCTTTGAATACAATGGCTGTTTCTACCACGGATGTCAAATTTGTTACACCGAAAATGATGCAAATAAGGTCACAAACACATCCTACGGACAGTTATATTATGCCTTTTTAGCTAAAAAGCGATTCCTGCAATGGAGCGGCTACACAGTGAGAGTACTGTGGGAACATGAATGGAATGAAATGGTTGAAAAAGATTCTAATCTTCAATCATTTCTTCTCCAAATGGAATTCCCTAAACCTTTAGACCCCCGCGATGCTCTTTATGGGGGTCGTACTAATGCCATTAAACTTTATCATCAACTGAAACCTGGTGAGACGATACATTACTATGATTTCACCAGTCTGTACCCCTTTGTAAACAAAACTAAAACATATCCTGTTGGGCATCCACACATTATCTATGAAGGTTTTGGTTTCATTAAAAATTACTTTGGTATTGCCAAAGTCAAGGTCTACCCTCCAAGGGACTTATTTTTTCCTGTTCTACCAGTAAAACTCAACAAAAAATTAATGTTTCCCCTTTGCTACACATGTGCTGTAAATTCACAGACACAGGACTGTACACATAGTGATGAAGAGCGGTCTCTGACAGGTACATGGTGCACTATAGAGCTTGAGATGGCCATAGAAAAAGGCTATAGGATAGCCCACATCTATGAAATTTGGGATTTTCCTAAAACCAGCGATCATCTGTTTTCTCGGTACATTAAATTACATCTTCGGGATAAACAGGAGGCCTCAGGTTATCCCAGCTGGTGTACTGATGAGTGTAAGAAGCAACAGTACATTGATTCCTTTCTTGAAAAAGAAGGGGTGCAATTACGTCCTGAAAATATAGGAGAGAACCCTGCTAAGAGACAGATCTCCAAGCTGTTCTTAAATTCTTTATGGGGAAAATTTGCACAGAAATCTAATTTATCATGTACCAGTATTATTAGCAATCCTGACGAGCTGTTTCAATATGTTTTTTTACCTTATTATGACATATCAATGTTGCATTTTATTGATGACGAAACGGCAACAATTGATTGGAAATATACAGAAGGTCACCACACGGTCAACAAAAACACAAACATCTTTATAGCCTGTTTTACAACAGCGTACGCCAGACTAGAGCTTTACTCTCTGCTAGACAGGCTACAGGAAAGGTGTCTTTATCACGACACAGATTCAGTTATTTTTGTGCACAGAGAAGGTGAGTGGAGTCCTCCTTTAGGTGATTACCTGGGGGAATTGACCAGTGAGATACCTGATGACACTTACATCACTGAATTTGTATCTGCAGGTCCAAAAACTTATGGCTACAAACTCAACAATGGTAAAACTGTCTTAAAGGTGAAGGGCATAACATTAAATGTTGGTAACGCGCAATCTATTAATTTCAACAGTCTAAAAGATCTAGTTCTGGACTACCCGCGTAATTCTGATTCTGAAACACAGAAACGTATTATCGTTGAACAACCAGGCATTGTGAAAAATAAAAAGTACTGGGCCATTGAAACAAGACCGTTGCGCAAAACACAAAGGTGTGTTTACACAAAACGGCACCTATTAGACGATTTCACTACCGTACCATTTGGTTATTAGTTGTGACTCATGATGGATACCCGTCTGCAACATCCATTCTCATGCATTCTAGCAGGACCGTCTAATTCTGGAAAAAGTTATTTTGTAAAAAAACTGTTACATAATATTGAAACTCATTTTTCTCATAAACCTGATAATATTGTTTGGTTTTATTCGTGCTGGCAAAAACTATATGACGAAATCTCTCTTTCTTTTCCCAACATCAGATTTGTGGAGGGTCTGCCGCATACATTCGTAGATGATGAACTATTCCCTCCTGAAAAGGTAAATTTGACTATTGTTGATGATCTCATGGAGAGTGCTAGTGATAACAGTGAAATAGAAAAAGCATTTACCAAGTATGTACACCACAGAAATCTCAGCATTTTCTACCTGGTACAAAACATATTTTGTCAAGGAAAGAAAAGCCGCACAATAAATTTAAACACAAAGTACATGGTACTTTTTAATAATCCTCGTGATAAATTACAAATTGTAACATTAGCCCGTCAGATGTACCCAGGAAAATCCCGTTATTTCTTAGAAGCTTTTGAGGATGCCACGCGGGAACCTTATGGGTATTTACTGGTAGACTTAAGATCCAATACACCTGAGGAACTGCGCTTGAGATCAGGGCTGTTTCCCCCATCTTTACCAGTTGCGTATATTCAAAAGAAAATTGCTTCTAAAAAGTGAATTTCCCACAAAATCATGCATTCTTCACTGTGACCATAGTGTTGTAAAGATGTCAGAGAGAATACGGCGTAACTGGAAGCTCTTAAAAACCCTGGTGAAGGCCCCGCCTTCTATCAGGAAATCTATTTTGTGCAATGCAAGCCATGATTTAATTACAGCTATAGGGGAAATTGCGTTAAACATCTTAAAAGGTCGTATCCCTCTGAAAGAACGTCAAAAAAATATACTAAAAAAGTGGCGTAAAGCTATAAAAGCCATGAGTAATAAATCTCACAGCATAAAGAAAAAGAAGCGGCTACTAAACCAGTCTGGTGGATTTATAGGGCCTCTTTTAGGATTTGCCATCCCGATAATAACAAGTCTTCTCGGTGGCTAATAATGCAACATACCGAGAAAATGTATCTTGTACCCAAGCAGGATCTACTCAAACTTCGACCCCCTATTACAGACAACATACGGCAGAGCGTTATCCATCGTCTTGATGATGAAATTAGCGAAATTTTACATCGTCATGACATACCGGACGACGTGAAAATTAAAAAATATAGTGATGTACTACAGAGATACTTGGTTCTTGCTAAACATGATGCAAAGGAACTAACAACTTTAAAGATCATTAACACTCCTGAATCTGATCACCAGCAATTGTCAAATTCAGACACTGATAAAACCCCTACTGTCATTGAAATTGTAAGTCATGTAAATCCGCGATATAAAAAGAATGCAGACTTTTTACTAAACAGACTGCTGCAAAACAAAAATATTACATCGTGGAATGATAAAAGTGAATTTATATTCAAAGGAACTGTAATTCCAGGTTCTAACATGCTGGATTTGGTACGTAACACCACTCAGAGTCATGCCCTGACCAACAGGAATTTACCCCGAGGATGGGATACATTTATGAGTGCTATGGCTGAGTTAAATATGCCATCCACTGTTGTGGGTAACCACGCTACTAGAGAACATTTAGACAGATTAAAAATACCTAACAGTGAAAGTAATGTTCTAGCTTCCAGCCGTCAGATCCGGCCTTTACACTCCTCTCCATTAGGTATCACACAAGGACCATTGATGCCTAAAAAAAGTAGTCTCCCGTTACTACAATCCATGTGGCTCACTATGTAATATCTATTCTGTTCAATTGTGACATATTATATTGTTATTTAAGAGATATATTGTATATATGCAAAGTATTAAATACAAAATTGATCTATATGATTGTAATACTTTTTGTAACACTTTATGTTGTCCTGTATTATATATATATATGCATATTTATATTGATTTCATTAACTGCAGTGCAGTGTGATAAATAAAATGTAAATGTACATCTAAAATGGCTGTGTAATGATATATATGATTGTAATACTTTTTGTCTAATGTAAAATTTAATGTTTTATAACATGTATTTGATTGGTGTTCAATAAACATTATTATATTTTTATAAAATGTTGTCTCTCGTTT
This sequence comes from Allobates femoralis, assembly GCA_033576535.1. NCBI lineage: Eukaryota > Metazoa > Chordata > Amphibia > Anura > Aromobatidae > Allobates > Allobates femoralis. The sequence goes on from JARQOC010000007.1 coordinate 26,182,344, forward strand.
TTATTTACAAATTGAATAAAATGTTTCCTTAATTAAAATTGCACACTTTTATCGCCTGTGAAAAATTATTGGCCATATAAATAATATGCCCAATGAATCAAACCTGATTAAAGTATAAAAATCCTATGCTATAAAAAGCCATTACTATGATACAAAGCTAATAGGCTGTATCAAAATCTATAATGGTACACCTTTAATACCAGGGAATAATTATTGGATATATAAAATAATATTCCCAATTAAATAATACGCATTTATTAAAAAGGTTATTAAAAAGGGAATCAACGGGCAAATAAATAATAAGCCCTATGAAACAATTCCTTTTTTATATCAAATTAATATAAAATTTGATAACAAAATGTATTAAATACGGCCCTTTTAGATCAATTTGATATCAATTTGATATAAAAAGGGGCGTGTTTAATACACTTTGATAGGGGGCGGGGCACCTGTCAGATTTCGTTTGACGGATCATACAGACTCCTTACTACTGACGGGCTTTCTCTCCCCTCTGGCTCGCACTGGCTCAGTACGGATTCTGCGCTCCTAGCCTTGCACTCACAGGACGTGTGATTGTCTCTCTGTCTTTACATCTCAGCCTACTGTGGCCTACTCCTCACTTCTTACTCTTACTCTTACTGACTTCCTTCACTTCTCCCCCTCACTATATACTTTCAAGTCACCTGACTTCGGGTGTGCCCAACTCACTCCTCTGATCCACCATCCCTCAATCTCATAGAGTATCTAATCTCATGGCTGGATGTTAACCTCTTCTTCACGTGGGTTGTGTGGGCTGTGAGGGTGTTGTTGTGCAACAAGTGTCCTACCTGCCTGGCTGCAGTTCCCTTTTGTGGCCTCCTGGACGCAGGGGCGCCACATCAATCTTTCAATTATACTTTTTCTCTGCAAGGTTCACTCCTGGTTTTGGCACACAAACTGATGAACACTGATCAGGAAAACTGATCAGGAAAACTGTTCAGGAACTGAAGTCTGTCCCTACCCTAAGGCTGGCTTCACACCATGGTGTGATCCGGTCCGGGGCTGTCCGGGATGACCCTGACAGCCCCGGACCGGATCAGCACACAGAACCGAAGGGCAAAATGCTAATTGCAGCTGCTAATTTTTCAAGACCGCGGCTAGCATTGAGCTAGCCGCAGTCCTGAAACAACAGCGGCGTGCAGCCGCCAGTGTCCTGTTCCCGGATCCTTACGGCCCTGGGAGAATCCGGCCGAATCTGCGATTCGGCAAATTGGGGAGATTTTTCTCCCCGGACAAAAAAATGATGCAAGCATAATTTTTGTGTCCGGAGAGAATAATCCGTATTCTCCCAGATTGTCCCGGAGTGATGAAACCGGATGGCAGAGAGCTGCCATAAGGCTCCATCCGGCCCCATAGGCTGCTATGGGGCCAAAAACCGGTCCAGGGCTGTCTGGTTTACACCGGACAGCCCCAGATAAAAAAAAAAGTGGTGTGAAGCCAGCCTAAGGTAAAATTCACCAAATACTCAGCATGTGCATGAGTCCTTACAAATACTGAGGTAAAAACTTACCAAATACTCAGCGTGTGCATGATGCCTTACAAATACTGAGGTAAAAACTCACCAAATACTCAGCGTGTGCATGAGGCCTTACAAATACTGAGGTAAAACTCACCAAATACTCAACGTGTGCATGAAGCCTTAGGCCACGTGCACACGTTGAGTATTTGATGAGTTTTTTACCTCAGGATTTGAAGCCAAAACCAGGAGTGGATAATTAAATTCAGAAGTGATGCAGGTGTTTCTATTAGACTTTTCCTTTTATTGTTCCACTCCTGGTTTTGTCTACAAATCCTGAAGTAAAAAACTCATCAAATACTCAGCGTGTGCACGTGGCCTAAGACTTAATGCAGATGTTCAGTATTTGGTCAGTTTTTACTTTAGTGAGGCCTTATAGATACTGAGGTAAAAACTGACCTAAACTCAATACTATGGTTTAGGCCAAGTGCACATGTGGTGCCCCTGGGGCTAGGCGCCACAGAGTGGTATTACACTTATTACCTATATGTAATATTATTGTAAGTTGCTAGTTTGGTATTTAAATCTTATGGAGTTTATTTTTACACTCACTTAGGACCACACCACCTAGAGTAGGGGGAAGCAGTACTTGGTAGATCCCAGATAGGTGGGAGCGGAGCTTAGGATAGAGTAAGGGACACTTTACACACACCAACTTATCTGTCCAACTTCTGACCAACTTACTGGTTGCAGTGAAGTCATGGACACATTGCTCCATTTTGTGACTGTGTACAAATGGAACAATGTGTCCATGATTTCACTGCAACCAGCAAGTTGGTCAGAAGTTGGACTGATAAGTTGGTGTGTGTAAAGTGGCCCAAAGAGTGATAGTTGACAGTTTACCTCAGACGGTGCTAGGAAGGCAGACAGAGTGGTCAGGCCTGGCAGCCCAGCTGTGTGGAGGGTGCCCCATCTTTAAGTGGGGACCCAGGACAGAAGGCAACGGGCCAGGACTGGTAGGAGCCAGCTGGTAACGTTGAGGGAGCACCGGCGACACGGACATCCGAGGCAGCCAGGAGTTCAACCCTGACTGCAAAGCCAACGAGCTGCGGGCCCAATAGACACGGGTTGCCGTATGCACCACAAGGTACCTCACCCCTCAGGACCATAACAGATCCATAACCGGTGGGATAACGGCCTGATTACCGACGTCAGGGGAGAGTCAGCTCCTCTTAAATCCGGGAAAGGATAACCGTGCCTTACTGACGGAGTTTAGGGGACTGGTGGGAGAGCTCTGCAAGGGTGGGAAAGATTGAGAGACAGAAAGGAAGAAGTAATCCCAGAAAGACAAATAGAGGACATCTAGTGACTCCATAAGGGAAACTCTGAGCTGGCAACATCCACCCTGTAAACCAAACTGTACCGTGTCTTGTTATGCCATCAGCCGGTACCGAGTAAAGCAGAGTTAAGCCTGAACTGGTTTCTGCTATTCTTCCCGCCACAGCCTGGAAGCCTCAACATCATCAACAGAGGGTTAAGAACTGCAGCACCACCAATACCATCATTGTCCTCCCTCACCGTCTCACTACAATAGCTGCCCTGTGGTAAAGCTCCACCTGTGGGGAGCTGTACCACACTTTGCTGCCTCAACCATCACCTCAGCGGCTGGCTGGCAGCGCCGGTACCATCTTACCGGACACTACAGGTGGCGTCACGACCCCTGTAAATAACCCCTTTAACCCCCACCATCAATATCAACATCTATTCTAATTGATCACCAGGGCACGGCACCGGGATCCCGACCATCCGTGACTCCCCACACAGTAGCCCCGGTGTCCGAGTACCCCATCCCTTAGCTCTGGTCGTATCACACATGTTGAGTATTTGATGAGTTTTTTACCTCAAGATTTGTAACCAAAACCAGGAGTGGGTGATTAAATACAGAAGTGGTGCAGGTGTTTCTATTAGGGTGCGTGCACACGATCAGTGTACGCAGCGTTTTGGACGCAGCGTCTTGCCGCTGCATCCAAAACGCTGCATAGTACAGTATCAGCATAGTGGATGCGATTTCAAGAAACCCCATCCTCACTATGCTTTATGCGCCCGCAGCGTCTTTGGAGCTGCGGTGCGGGTTGCCGGCAGTCCGCTCCTCAGCAGCATGTTCATTTCATGCTGCGGAGTCGGAAGCGGTTCCCATCGGGTGACTGCAGGGAGAAGCCGCCCTGCACCCGCCGCACATGGTGAGTGCAGGGCGGCTGCGGTCTCCCTGCAGCCACCCGCAGCTTCCCTCAGCTCCTCCGGACCGTGTGCACGTACCCTTAGACTTTTCCTCTGATTGCTCCACTCCTGGTTTTGTCTACAAATCCTGAGGTAAAAAACTCATCAAATACTCAGCGTGTGCACGTGGCCTAACTGAAGGGTGATTTGACTAGATCAATTGATTTTTGACAGGTTATAGTTTCATTCGGCAACTATTTTTCTGGAGTAATCTGTTTCGGGTACACGATAATTACCCCCATCACATGACCCCGGGGGGGCCCACAGAGTCTGAACAGTGAACAGCCTGGGGCCCTGGCTACCCTCAATCCAGCCCTGGCTCCACTCCTGTCACCTCAGCACTGACCTGTAGAGGGGGCTATATAGGGAGGTTGCACTGGGGATAGTGAGGCCTCACAGGAGCACGCGAGAAGCATGCATAGACTGCGAGAAAGAGAACTATGATATGCCATGGATCTGCCCCATCCACCTTCCCTACAGCCCTACCCAACATCCCCACAGTCCCTATCCCTATTCCCTTTTGTACACTTGCTTTGGCAAAACTAATGTGTATTTAGTCCTGCCAATAAGGCTGTGTGCTCACAGTCCGGAGGAGCAGCGTGTTGGACGCAGCTCCTCCGGACCCGAGTGAAGTTGCAGGTGCCTGCAGGGAGACCGCAGCCGCCCTGTACTCTCCATGTGCGGCGGGGGCAGGGTGGCTTCTCTCTACAGTCACTTGATGGTAGCTGCTTCCAACTCCGCAGCATGAAATGAACAGGCTGTGGAGGAGTGTAATGCCGGCAACCCGCACCGCAGCTGTCAGATCGCTGTGGGCGAGTTAAGCATAGTGAGGATGGGATTTGTTGAAATTCCATCCACTATGCTGATACTGTACTACGCAGTATTTTGGATACAGCGGCATGACACTGCGTATACTGATGTTGTGCACACACCCTTAACTTCTTTGGATCTTACATCTGAATCTTGAGCAGCTCCATGCCTCACCTCAGAAGTGACCTGTAGAGGCAGCTATATAGGGAGGGAGAGTGTACGGAGGGGGAACTCGATAGTGGAGGTGGTGGAGAACACAGGATCAGCTCCAGTTTATGCATGTTACCCGTAGGGACCGGAACCAGACTAGTGATGTGTTGTTCATGAACGAGCCAACACATTGAGCCGGCTCTTTCATGTAACTGATAAGCGTCAGCTTTTCAAAGAGAGCCGAGCCAGAAAGCCGTGTTTTTTTTTTTTATTTCTCTGCTGGCAGCTTAGGCCAGCTTCACACCGCGTTTAGATCCGATCCGGGGCTGTCCACTGTGGACCAGATCAGCACACAGAACCAAATATGCCCTCCGGTCCAATGGGCAGCCAGACGCAGCTGCCGCTGCTGATGATTCAGGATCTCGGCTCGCAGGGAGCTAGCCGCGGTCCTGAAATAACAGCGGCGTGCAGCCGTAGGTGTCCAATTCCCGGATCCTCCTGGACCGTGGCAATCCGGTCCCATAGGCTCCCACGTTAGGTTGCCCCGGATTGCACCGGATGCAAGAGGATCCAGTTTGAGGAGATTTTCCTCCCCGGACACAAAAATGCTGCAAGCAGCATTTTTGTGTCTGGGAGAAAAAAGCTGATCCTGCCGCATTCTCCCGGACAGATGGAAGCCGGATGGCAGATAGTTGCCATCCGGCTACCATCCGGCCCCATAGCATACTATGGGGCCAAAATCCGTTCCGGGGCTGTCCAGTTTACAACGGACAGCCCCGGATCAGATCTAAACGTGGTGTGAACATGGCCTTAGGGTACCTTTACACACGGCTACATTTGTAGCTTGTCACCAGGCAACTTACAGGTTGCAGTGAAATCATGGATACATGGTTCTATCTTGTTGCTGTGTACAAATGGAATCATGTATCCATGATTTCACTGCAACCAGTAAGTTACCTGGTGACAAGCTACAAATGTAGCCGTGTGTAAAGGTACCCTTAATGATGAAGCCTGAAGGCCACTTTACACACACAGATATCTGAGTCCAATACCTGAACAGATCTCTGGTTGCAGTGAAATCATGAATACATTGCTCTATGTTGTACACAGCCACAAAATGGAGCAATGTATCCATGATTTCACTGCAACCAGAGATCTGTTCAGAAATTGGACTCAGATATCTGTGTGTGTGAAGTGGCCTTTAAGGTACTGTCACACGAGGCGATGTCGCCCGCGACATCGCCGAAAAGTGACGTAACAGCGATGTCGCGGGCGATATCACAAGTGCGTCGCGCTGTGTGACAGCGCGACGCAACTGCAAATTATCGCTGGTCGCAGGTTGACAGGTTTATGAACATGTTCATAAACCTGTCAACCTGTGACCAGCGATTAGGCTGGATCGCGCCGTCTGACACTGTTGGCGGCGCGATCCAGCCTATATCGCAGCGTTGCTGAGGATCGCTCGCTGGGCTGAGCCCAGCCCAGCGAGCGACAGCTCCGCCCGCATCGCCGCCACGTCACCGGCAACGTCGTGCCGTGTGACAGCTGGCCTGCGATGTCGGAAGCGAGCGTGCACCTGCACATCGCTTCCGACATCGCAGGCCAGAATCGCCACGTGAGACACCACCTTTAGTGTTCTGGAAGGAGCAGTCAGGACTCAGAAGATAAGTGGAAGTGTAAACATGGAAGTGTAAACAAATGAATGGCTGTGATGCACCTTCTACCAATTAAAGCTATACACACACATTGTTTCTTCCTTAGGGCAGTGAGAGTTGCTCAGTTAGGCTGCCTTCACACTTGCGTTTGTGTCAGCATGCGGAGGGCATGCAGACGCAAACGCAGGCAAATGCAGCCCATAATAATGTGAAAGCAGCGGAGAATCTCCGCATGCGTTCACATTACTATGGTGCCCCGGCAGCCAATCAGCTGTCTCTGGGGGGGCCGGGAGGAGGAGATCAGCGGCTGAGATCTCCTCCTCCCGGTACAGCTGATCTCCCGCCGGTGTCAGCGGGGAGATACAGCTCATCTGACAGCTGTTTAAATCTCCCGCGCTGACACTGAATAGGGTGATATCAGTGCGGGAGATAAGAAACAGCTGATCGCTGCTTCAAATCTCCTGCGCCAACATCACCTATTCGGTGTCAGCGCGGGAGATTTAAACAGCTGTCAGATCAGCTGTTTCTCCCTGTTGACACCGGCGGGAGATCACCGGCGGCTCTGCATGATCTCCCGGTGGCTGCTGGTAATCACCAGCGGCCACCGGGAGAGATTTCAATGAGATCCGCAGCGTTCTCCTGCGGTGTCATGCGGAGGACATTGCGGATCCATTGAGACCCATACATTTTTTTTTGCGCTTGCGGATAAGACAAGCACCGCGAACGCACAAACAAATGCTGCATGCTGCATAAATTATGCGCATCCGAACGCAAATGCGGCCAAACGCAGCCATAAGCAGGCACATGCGTTCCCATGGTAAACATAGGAACGCATGTGCGCAAGCGTTTGGCTGCGTTTGGTGCGCTTATGAAGGTGCTCCATCTTGTATGTAGTGACTGTGAGCAGGTACCGCACATCCTCCCTCCAGCCATTACACATTGATCACCTATAGTAAGGCCAGGCCATCAGTGTTAAGCTGTTTTCACATTGGCGTATTCACCAAAATGCGGCAGATTTACAGCATCTGCTGCCTAAGCCCCATGCATTGTCTATGGGGCTTGCGGTAAGTGTGCAGCAGGTGCAGTTGCGAACGCGAAAAAAACGCAGCTGACAGTGTTTTTTTTTCACGGCCGCATCTACCGCAACCGCACTTGCCGCACCTTACTGCAGGCCCCATAGGCAATGCATGGGGCTTGCTGCAAGTGTGCCACAAGTGCGGCCGTAAGGCGGGTCCCTCGGCAGATGTGTTTTTTTGTCCGGATCCGGACAAAAAAAGCTAGTGTGAAAGGGGCCTTAGTCAGGTCAACCTCTTTAAATTTGTTCTATGTGCAATACTACCTCAATGACATTTATTGTCACTTAACTGTTAAAAAAGTTGGTATGTAACTAATGTTGCATTGCCATAATCTGCTCCACTTGCTGGGATTGGTAGTGCTGTGCACCACCAGCAGGAGAAGTTTGTACCATGCTATGGTAGCATTTACATATTTCTGTTCCAGGTTGTGTTGAAATACTGATTTTGCTATTCAGTATCCTATGCTTCCATGACTTAGTGTGTGTACAGTATGTGTGTACTTTGTGTTTGTGTACAGTATGTACAGTGTATGTTGAACATACATACGTAGCACAGTAATTGCAACACACCTTTATTTTTAAGAATTATAATCTTATGTAGGACTGACACATATCAGAGCACTTACTAATTTAGAAAGGACACATACAAAAAACACCACATATTAGAAAGCAATAAAAGTTAAGATAACAAAAGGGGAGCGAGGGCCTTGTTCAGAAGAGCTGACAATCTGAAGAAACAATAATGCTAATGTCGGGCCCACTGGGACGGGGGGTACTCGGTACCGGACCAGTCTGCTACTGGGGAAGTCACGAGTGGTCCTGGTCCGGACCGTGTCCCGGGCTCGACAATGAAATAGGGGAATATTTACAGGGGATTGTCAGTTGTGACGCCACCCACTATGTGCGGCCAGTGATGGGGCAGCCGCTGCTGCAGAACCTCCGGGGATGATGTAATGACAGCGTAGATGGGATAGTTCCAGTGGGTAGAACTGTGTTCCCCGGGGCAGTAAGGGTTAGAGTCTATTGTGGAGTGTGCAGTACACTTACTATGCAGACGCTGCAGGATTCCTTCTGCTGCTCTGGTGCTGACAGGCTGTGGCTCTGCAGGTGGGAATTTGCTGTAATCCTGTACGGAGGGAATAGTACGCAGATAGAGACAGACGAGTGACGCAGATTCAGGGTTCTCCGTGTTTACTTTCCAAGTTCTCAAGTTCAAGTTACACTTCAGTACAGTTCTTACAGTCGGTTACAAGTCTCAATACACGGGCACACTCTCCCCTCCGGGTTTCCCTTTACTCTCTGCAGCCAGGTCTCTTTCTCTGTGACCCCTCACTCTGTCTCTGTGTCCTTTCCGGGCTGTTAACGTTCTCTGGGTTCACTTGGTGTGTGTGACTCCGGACAGTATGGCGGTGACTCGGGCCCGTGTGGGTCCTCCTGTTTGTCACTGAGCTGCCTGTCCTTTGGAGTAGGGACCCTAACGTGTAGCTGTGGTCCCCCGTCGGTTGTCTGGGGATGCCGGGTAAAACTACGGTCCCCTCTAGAGCCGACACTCTACTCAGCCCAGCCTCCAGCAGTCCTCCAGTGTGAGGCTCTACCAGGCTCTCTCTACTGTGTCTTCCAGTGTCATAGGAGGGCTTCTCTGCCTGCAGTTGGTCGTCTCAGCTGTAAGTCTAGGGCCCGGGTATCACCGTCCCTCTCCTGGGGATCTGGCTTCGGACGGGCTTTCTCTCTCCTCCGGCTCACACTGGCTCGGTACAGATTCTGCGCTCCTACACCTCACTCTTCCAGGATGTGTAAGCCCTTCTTCCTGCTCAGCTTAACTCGGCCTGCTGCTGTCTCTCGGCCTGTGCCATGCTCCTCAGCCTGCTGCTGGTCTGTGTCTTTTCTGCTCGGCACCCAGGGCCTACTGACTCCTTCCTCCTCCCCCTTCACTATTTCTACTGTCTGTCACCTGACTACGTGTGTGCCCAACCCACTCCTTTAAATCCACCACCCCTCGCCTGCCTAGAGTCTGCAATCTCAGGGCTGGATGCTGCCCTCAACTGTACGTGGGTTGTGTGGGCAGTGAGGGTGTTGTTGTGCAACTGTCGTCCTACCTGCCTGGCTGCAATTCCCTTTGTGGCCTCCTGAACGCAGGGGCGCCACACTAACAACAGTCTTTACTGCTTCACTAGATACATACAAAGGTGTAGAATGAGGATGTCACTGTACAGGGGAGGTTCTGTATTCATCACAGGGTGTATAATGAGGAGATCACTGTACAGGGGAGGTTCTGCATTCATCACAGGGTGTATAGTGAGGAGATCACTGAACAGGGGAGGGTCTGTATTCATCACAGGGTGTATAATGAGGAGATTACTGTACAGGGGAGGGTCTGTATTCATCACAGGGTGTATAATGAGGAGATCACGGTACAGGGGAAGGACTGTATTCATCACAGGGTGTATAATGAGGAGATCACTGTACAGGGGGGTCTGTATTCATCACAGGGTGGATAATGAGGTTCTCACTGAACAGGGGAGGGTCTGTATTCATCACAGGGTGGATAATGAGGAGATCACTGTACAGGGGGGTCTGGATTCATCACAGGGTGTATAATGAGGAGATCACTGCACAGGGAGGGTCTGTATTCATCACAGGATGTATAATGAGGAGATCACTGTACAGGGGAGGGTCTTTATTCATCACAGGGTGTATAATGAGGAGATCACTGTACAGGGGAGGGTCTGTATTCATCACAGGGTGTATAATGAGGAGGTCACTGTACAGGGGAGGGTCTGTATACATCACAGGGTGGAAAATGAGGAGATCACTGTACAGGAGGTCTGTATTCATCACAGGGTGTATAAGAGGGATCACTGTACAGGGGGTCTGTATTCATCACAGGTGTATAATGAGGAGATCACTGTACAGGGGAGGGTCTGTATTCATCAGGTGTATAATGAGGAGATCACTGTACAGGGGAGGGTCTGTATTCATCACAGGTGTATAATGAGGAGATCACTGTACAGGGGAGGGTCTGTATTTCATCACAGGTGTATAAGGGAGACTGTAAGGGAGTCGTATTATCACAGGGTGGATTAATGAGGTTCTACTGTACAGGGGAGGTTCTGTCATTCATCACAGGTGTATAATGAGGAGATCACTGTACAGGGAGAGGTCTGTATTCATCACTACAGGGAGTTGTATATACAGTAGGGTCACTGTACAGGGGAGGGTCTGTATTCACAGGTGTATAATGAGGAGATCACTGTACAGGGGAGGGTTGTATTCATCACAGGGTGATAATAGTTACTGTACAGGAGGTCTGTATTCATCACAGGTGTATATGAGGATCACGTACAGAGGCTGTATTCATCACAGGGTGTATAATGAGGTCACTGTACAGGGGTTGTATTTCACAGGTGGATAATGAGGTTCACTGACAGGAGGGTTGTATTCATCACAGGTGAAATGAGGATCACTGTACAGGGGTTGATCATCACAGGGTATAATGAGAGATCACTGACAGGGGTCTGTATTCATCACAGTGTATAATGAGGAGATCACTGTACAGGGGAGGTGTATTCATCAAGGTGATATGAGGTCCTGACGGAGGTTGTATTCATCACGGGTAAATGAGAGTCACTGTACAGGAGGCTGTATCATCACAGGGAATGAGTCACTGACAGGAGGTCTGTATTCTCACAGGTATAATGAGAGTCACTGTACAGGAGGGCTTATTCATCACAGTGTATAATGAGGTCACTGAGGGAGGGTTTGTATTCATCAAGGGTATAATGAGGAGTCACTGTACAGGGGAGGTCTGTATTCACAGGTGTAAATGAGGAATCACTGTACAGGGGAGGCTGTATTCACAGGTGTATAATGAGGAGACACTGTACAGGAGGTTTGATACACGGGTTAGGTAGAAGGGGTTCTCAAGGGTGATATGAGGATCATGCACAGGGAGGTCTGTATTCACACAGGTGTATAAAGGTCACTGTACAGGGGAGGGTCTGTATTCACAGTGTGTATAATGAGGAGATCACTGTACAGGGGAGGGTTTGTATTCATCACAGGGTGGATAATGAGGTTCTCACTGTACAGGAGGTTCTGTATTCATCACAGGGTGTATAATGAAGAGATCACTGTACAGGAGGTTCTGTATTCATCACAGGGTGTATAATGAGGAGATCACTGTACAGGGGAGGGTCTGTATTCATCACAGGGTGGATAATGAGGTTCTCACTGAACAGGGGAGGGTCTGTATTCATCACAGGGTGTATAATGAGGAGATCACTGTACAGGGGAGGGGCTGTATTCATCACAGGGGGTATAATGAGGAGATCACTGTACAGGGGAGGGTCTGTATTCATCACAGGATGTATAATGAGGAGATCACTGTACAGGGGAGGGGCTGTATTCATCACAGGGTGTATAATGAGGTCACTGCACAGGGGAGGGTTTGTATTCATCACAGGGGTATAATGAGGAGATCACTGTACAGGGGAGGGTCTGTATTCATCACAGGGTGTATAATGAGGTCACTGCACAGGGGAGGGTCTGTATTCTTCACAGGGGGTATAATGAGGAGATCACTGCACAGGGCAGGGTCTGTATTCATCACAGGGTGTATAATGAGGTCACTGCACAGGGGAGGGTTTGTATTCATCACAGGGTGTATAATGAGGAGGTCACTGTACAGGGGAGGGTCTGTATTCACAGTGTGTATAATGAGGAGATCACTGTACAGGGGAGGGTCTGTATTCACAGTGTGTATAATGAGGAGAGCACTGTACAGGGGAGGGTTTGTATTCATCACAGGGTGGATAATGAGGTTCTCACTGTACAGGAGGTTCTGTATTCATCACAGGGTGTATAATGAGGAGATCACTGTACAGGGAGGGGCTGTATTCATCACAGGGTGTATAATGAGGAGATCACTGTACAGGGGAGGGGCTGTATTCATCACAGGGTGGATAATGAGGTTCTCACTGTACAGGAGGTTCTGTATTCATCACAGGGTGTATAATGAGGAGATCACTGTACAGGGGAGGTTCTGTATTCATCACAGGGTGTATAATGAGGAGATCACTGTACAGGGGAGGGTCTGTATTCATCACAGGGTGTATAACGAGGAGATCACTGTACAGGGGAGGGTCTGTATTCATCACAGGGTGTATAACGAGGAGATCACTGTACAGGGGAGGGTCTGTATTCATCACAGGGTGTATAATGAGGAGATCACTGTACAGGGAGGGTCTGTATTCATCACAGGGTGTATAACGAGGAGATCACTGTACAGGGAAGAGTCTGTATTCATCACAGGGTGTATAATGAGGAGATCACTGTACAGGGGAGGTTCTGTATTCATCACAGGGTGTATAACGAGGAGATCACTGTACAGGGGAGGGTCTGTATTCATCACAGGGTGTATAATGAGGAGATCACTGTACAGGGAGGGTCTGTATTCATCACAGGGTGTATAACGAGGAGATCACTATACAGGGGAGGGTTTGTATTCATCACAGGGTGTATAACGAGGAGATCACTGTACAGGGGGTTCTGTATTCATCACAGGGTGTATAACGAGGAGATCACTGTACAGGGGAGGGTCTGTATTCATCACAGGGTGTATAATGAGGAGATCACTGTACAGGGGAGGGTCTGTATTCATCACAGGGTGTATAACGAGGAGATCACTGTACAGGGGAGGTTCTGTATTCATCACAGGGTGTATAACGAGGAGATCACTATACAGGGGAGGGTTTGTATTCATCACAGGGTGTATAACGAGGAGATCACTGTACAGGGAGGGTCTGTATTCATCACAGGGTGTATAATGAGGAGATCACTGTACAGGGGAGGTTCTGTATTCATCACAGGGTGTATAATGAGGAGATCACTGTACAAGGGAGGGGGCTGTATTCATCACAGGGTGTATAATGAGGAGATCACTGTACAGGGGAGGGTCTGTATTCATCACAGGGTGTATAACGAGGAGATCACTATACAGGGGAGGGTTTGTATTCATCACAGGGTGTATAACGAGGAGATCACTGTACAGGGGATGGTCTGTATTCATCACAGGGTGTATAATGAGGAGATCACTGTACAGGGGAGGGTCTGTATTAATCACAGGGTGTATAATGAGGAGATCACTGTACAGGGGAGGGGCTGTATTCATCACAGGGTGTATAACGAGGAGATCACTGTACAGGGGAGGGTCTGTATTCATCACAGGGTGTATAATGAGGAGATCACTGTACAGGGGAGGGTCTGTATTCATCACAGGGTGTATAATGAGGTTCTCACTGAACAGGGGAGGGGCTGTATTCATCACAGGGTGTATAATGAGGAGATCACTGTACAGGGGAGGGTTTGTATTCATCACAGGGTGTATAATGAGGTCACTGTACAGGGGAGGGGGCTGTATTCATCAGTGTGGAGCATAGGATTATTTTGAAAAAGAGCCGGCTCCTTTTGATGAGCTAAACCAGAGCGGGCCTTCCCTGGCCGGAAGTGACGACATGCACTGGGGACGTGGATGTACGTGACGTCAGACGTGTTGAGCAGACGTGCATGCAGATGAGCTGGTGTCAGGAAGCGGTGTCCGGACTGCGGCAGGTGCTGGAGCGTCCCCAGAGGTCAGTGCTCCCGGAGCCCCTGCGCCTTCTCATTATGGACGGGGACGGTGTCGCCATTGTCCTCCTATGTATGAGGTGTGACGGCCTCCTCCCCTTGTGCAGCATGTTGTATTCCCCTGAGAGCCGCACGGTGGCGCTCTGTGCTGATCCCGGGGACGCTCCTTTTCAGGGCTTGTGTCACTTTCCACAGGTTGAATGATGATTGCTGGGGCCAGGGGGGCGCACTGCAGGGACCGATACCTCCGAAGCTGATGAGTAGGTGTCCGGGCATGTCCAGTGGCTGGACGAGGGTCCGCTGAACCCCACTGCAAAATGTGGACCTGCCCCTCCCCCCTTCGCATGTTGTCACATGCATGGGCTCTTACAGGACTCTGCGTCCTATTATAAGCAATACATAGTAACACATGTCCTGGATCCCGCCTGTAATAATCTCACCCCTTTAGGACCCCTTCCAGTAACAGTAGCCTCCGATTTGGGCTCATTCCTGGTATGATGCCCCCCTCCCCGTTCTGTACAACTTCCTGTTAAGGTGCTCCTCCATCCTGTGCCCCATTGTGGTATGATGCCCCTCTCTGTCCTGTGCCCCATTGTGGTATGATGCCCCTCTCTGTCCTGGACCCCATCATGGTATGATGCCCCTCTCTGTCCTGGACCCCATCATGGTATGATGCCCCTCTCTGTCCTGGACCCCATCATGGTATGATGCCCCTCTCTGTCCTGGACCCCATCATGGTATGATGCCCCTCTCTGTCCTGGACCCCATCATGGTATGATGCCCCTCTTGTCCTGGACCCCATCATGGTATGATGCCCCTCTCTGTCCTGGACCCCATCATGGTATGATGCCCCTCTCTGTCCTGGACCCCATCATGGTATGATGCCCCTCTCTGTCCTGGACCCCATCATGGTATGATGCCCCTCTCTGTCCTGGACCCCATCATGGTATGATGCCCCTCTCTGTCCTGGACCCCATCATGGTATGATGCCCCTCTCTGTCCTGGACCCCATCATGGTATGATGCCCCTCTCTGTCCTGGACCCCATCATGGTATGATGCCCCTCTCTGTCCTGGACCCCATCATGGTATGATGCCCCTCTCTGTCCTGGACCCCATCATGGTATGATGCCCCTCTCTGTCCTGGACCCCATCATGGTATGATGCCCCTCCCTGTCCTGGACCCCCTCTTAATTCTTATGCAACACATTTAAAAGAAATAAATACATATTTCTCACCTCACACAACATCCTCATCTATAGCCAGGAGCTGACATAAGCATTCTGGGATGGGCAGCATGACATCACTGTCATCACTTTGATTGGCCGGTGGGATATATTGCAGTGTAGGAAGCCAGCTGTACCCGGATGTGCATTTGAGACTGAGAACATGCATTTAGGTGAGATTGTGCTGCCACCCTTCCCATACGGTCCCGGTAGTGTAACATTCTTTCCTCCTGGTGTCGGGCACCTGGCAACTCACATTTGCAGGAGATGGTGTTTTAATTTTGCTTGGTGGTGAGACAACAAGTTTTGTGAATCCTTTTATATTGCTACAGCTCCTATAAATTTGTCTTATGATGTTTATTCTGTGCACAGATCAACAGCGACACAACCTGCAAAATGCCAAGTCCAAGAATCAGCAGAGCGGCCACCTCTGGGAATCCTAATGCCAATGGAAGGTTTGAGTTTATGTCCTTGCTGACTAACAAAAATAGTGTTTCAGACCTAACGACAGCAAGGCACCGGACATCAGACAGCCCAGTTCACCGCAAGGACTCAAATTCCTCTTCCACTCAGCAGCAGCTTCCAGAAGAAGACTGCATGAAATTAAACCCATCGTTTCTTGGAATTGCACTAAGGTCATTATTGGCTGTAGACTTGTGGTTGTCCAAAAAGATGGGAGTTTGTGCAAGGGAAGGATCCTCGTGGGGCAGTGCCCGTCCTATGATGAAGCTGGTGGAGATTTCTGGTCATGGCATACCTTGGATTGCTGGTACAATTTATTGTCTGTACAGAAGTGACAGCTCAGCTGTCCGGGAGGTCATACTCAATCTGCTCTTTGGTAAATAACATTTGTTCATACTGTTGTGAGTTTCTATTGTATTTGACAGATGGAATAGCAAAGAATGCTTCACTGTACACTGGAAAGTAATGAAACCTTAAAGCTCCACTCTAGTGCCTATTTCAGCACCGGAGTGGTGTATTAAATGTAAATCACCTGCCCCCCCATATTATACTCGCCTGTGGCTGTCCTCCTCTTTTTTTTTTTTTTTTTTCCAGCAATGCTCTGGTTGGTCTCCAGTGATTCACGACCTGCCAGCAGCTTTAGTATTTAGATGTGACTAGCTGCACATTCCATTAGATAGAAGTCTAGGAGAGCCTCTTTCTGGCTCTCATAGTTACATTGAGTGATTGTGCCATAACTTTTGGCCAGTGAGACGTTAGGAGCACAAGATGGCTTGAGCGGCACCGAAAATGTATGAAAATGGTAACAGTCCAGTATAATACAGGGAGCTGGGGAATTACCGTATATTTAAAGGGATCCTGACCTCTACAAATGACCTCCCCAGCCTGATTTAACCTGTCCCTGCACCATAGTAATCCATTTGTAACCATCCATTTCTGTCCCTAAACCGCTATGAGAAAGTTTATAAAAGTTGTTTATTCACCTCTTATCTGCAGCTTCTCATTATATGAGAAGCCGCAAAAGGCGGGCTTATGTGGCTCTCCCGCCGCCAGCGTCTTAATTATGCACACCCACATGGGCGTGCTATACAGCAGACACTGTGCTTGTGCTGCAGGGGGCCGTACAGGCGATATGACGCGATTTTCGTCAAAATCGCCTGTTATTGTTCACCCTTGATATGAATTGCACCTATGAGATCTTAAAGCAGCACTTCAGTGTTTTCAGCACTGGAGTGGCACTTTATATGTAAGCCTACTCCTCTGGTTCTTCTACTTACAATTAAAGTGCCACTCCAATGCTGAGAGAAAACACTGGAGTGCAGCTTTAAGATCTCATAGGTTCAATGCATGTCCTGCAGATCCTATGTCATGCTGGGAGTTATAGTTCTCCCTTCCTATGAATTGCACCAATGAGCTCCTAAAGCAGCACCCCAGTGTTTTTCTCTTCAGCACTGGAGTGGCCTTTTATATGTCAGCCCCCTCCCCCAGTTCTTATACTCACCTGGTGGCGCTTTCATATGGTACTTTACCGACACTGCTCAGGTCCTGCGGCGCCATCTTCCCCTCGTAGCTTTTACCATATTTTTTCTCAAAACTTTTTTCCTGTTTTTCCCTCTCTAAAACCTGCATGCAACTTATGGCCCGAAATATTTTTCTAATATTAAATATTAGTCTTATAGTCCGAAAAATACGGTATATAGAAGCCATGATAGAAGAACGTGTTTGATCTTCAGATTTATTCTGCTGCTTTGTACTTAAGGCTACGTTCACCCTTTGCGCTTTTCTTTTTGCCGCATTTTGTACACGCGTAAAAAAACACGGTGCATTCATACAACACATTATATTTTTTTACAGACTCACTTCTCCCCCTAAAGTGCAGGGGAGAAGTGATGTCACAAAGGAGAGGAAGAATCCTCCCCTGTGTGTCAGCCCCTTTTGGGTTTCGTAATGTATTAATATACACTGCAAAACCCAAATTAAAGTAGTCAAAATGTGTAAAAAATAGTAAAAATTGAACACTTACCTCTCCGCCGGGTGTTCTGGGAATCGAGAGATCCACAGGTATCGACCTTTCAGGGCTTATCAAGATTGCTGATTGGCCACTCGTGTTTATGTGATATGCGCGTCATAGCACATCGCATATCATGTGACCGCGAGCGACCAATCAGTAATCTTGATAGGCCCTGGAAGGTCGATACCTGTTGATCTCTCAGCTCCCGGAACACCCGACAGAGGGGAAGTGTTCCATTTTTATTTATTTTTTTTACACATTTTGACTACACTACGAAACCCAAAAGGGGCTGGCACAGATGTCACACAGGGAAGGATTCTTCCGAACTGCCCAATCAGTGACTTCTAATGAGGTTAAGTTTTCATCCAGAACAGAACTTTATATAAAGTTCGGCTGAACCCCCCCACCCCCCAGAAATCGAACTTTCACGTTGCGCTCATCTCTTTTGTTATACATCATGGATGTTTTCAAAACTAAAGTCTCCCTTTTGGGTGCACAGTAAAGGGCTCGTTACACACTACGATATCGTTGCAACGTCACTTTTTATGACGTTGCAGCGATGTCGAAACGACATTGTTGTGTGTGACACGTATCAACGATAAGTCGTTGATTGTAGATTTATGGCCAGGACCATAAATCTGTCGTTGGTCGTCCGTTGGTCAGCAAGCATCAGCGTGTGTGACAGGGGCCAAACGACCAGCGATAATCGGAGCAGGCTGGTAACTATGGTAAACAGCAGGCATCTAGGCAGCGCCTAGTTACCCAATGTATACCCTGGTTACCAGCCTTCTCCGCTTACAGGCTGGTATCCAAGGTACACAGCGGGTAACTAGCACTGTCTCTAGTTACCCGCTGTGTACCTTGGATACCAGCCTGTAAGTGGAGAAGGCTGGTAACAAAGATATACATCAGGTAACTAGGTGCTGCCTGGATACCTGTTGTTTACCATGGTTACCAGCCTGTACCCACTTACTGCAGCCTGGCAGCGGGAGCTAGACATCGTGGAAAGAATATTTTATTCTTTTCCACGATGTCTCTGGTCCACTGGTCGCTGGTAAGTCTGCCTGTGTGACAGCTCATCAGCGATCAGTTCATGATGTGACCACATCGTTGGTCGGATCGCTGCCACATTGCAGCGTGTAACGGGGCCTTAACATTAGGTAAGATTAGATAACTGTGTTTCAATTTCAGTGACTTATCAATCACTACTATAGACTAATCTGCTGAAATGAAGTAACCCTATTCTTATTTCTGATAATGTAAGTGCTATAGTATTTTTGACATATAAAGTTCTGTTGTCTGTAAACTTGGTTCCTAGTAATAATTATATGCCTTTGTATTATAGCCAAAATGTTGTCCCAATTGCAATCACACATTCGAACAGCCAATCTAACCTATCTAAGGCTGGTTTCAGACTGGCGTTCCCCTCCGCAGCGTTCTGCGGAGGGGAATCGCCATGTGTGCGCAGCCAGCGCAAGCCCCTATGTTTAGAATGGGGACGCACGGTGCTGCGCATGACCGTGGGCACCCATTCACTGCCATATGTGATTTGTACGCAGGCAGATGCCTGCGCACAAATCACACACTCTCGTCCGCAACAGGAATGCAACATGTCGCATCCCTGGTGCGGACGAGAGTGTGTGATTTGTGCGCAGGCATCTGCCTGCGTACAAATCACATATGGCAGTGAATGGGTGCGCACGGTCATGCGCAGTCAAGCGCAGCACCGTGCGTCCCCATTCTAAACATAGGGGCTTGCGCTGGCTGCGCACATATGGCGATTCCCCTCCGCAGAACGCTGCGGAGGGGAACGCCAGTCTGAAACCAGCCTAAGGTGATCTTTGCTAGGACTAGAATAATTGTCTATGTGCCGGCCACAAGTAGACTCTGCTACGCTTTTCTTCCTACCTTTCATGGTTATGGAAGTTCCTGAGCTCAAGTGCAGAAAGATGGACATTCCCGGCGCAGCCATGAATTCCTAGAATATGTATAGAAATCGAATTCCCAGTCACCAGAAATTTCGTATATAGGACATAATTTCAAAACATTACTTCGTGCCTGCACTCGTGCACCCATGGTCCTTGAGTGTGTTCTCCTTCCTGGCTCCTCTGAAGCCACACACTATTATTTTGAGTGCAACAGTCCAGTATTCTGCCAACATAGAGAGAAGCCAGATTTGAGAATGTGACTGAACACGTGGGTTGAGTTTTGGCTAAGTGATCAATGTCAATCAGAAATAGTGACAAAAAGAAGAGGGGGGGACAAGAGGCGCAATAGTGCCCTTATCACTAGACACTAGCTTGTGTTAAGGTGAGAAAAGTGAACCACTCACCTATTCCAGTTGTGAGACCCACAACTGGTTTGTAGACCTGTTTGGATAAATATCCTGATGGCTGCTGCTGGACTTCCACCGGTCTAACAAACGTGAAGACGAAACCAGAAGCTTAGGGAAGAGAGGTGTACCACAGTCCGCGCTGCCAAGTTCACTCACATCACAGAAAACGAGTAGACTATGTCCAGTTCAATCCTCCTTTATTCTCCTACGCTTTTCAGCGCCTAGCCTGGCACCTTCATCAGGGATTTCCCTGATGAAGGTGCCATGCTAGGCGCCGAAACACGTAGGAGAATAAAGGAGGATTGAACTGGACATCGTCTACTCGTTTTCTGTGATGTGAGTGAACTTGGCAGCGCGGACTGTGGTACACCTCTCTTCCCTAATCAGAAATAGTGACAGTCTAGAACAGTGATGGCGAACCTTTATGAGACCGAGTGCCTAATCTGCAACCTAAAAACTAATTCTTTATAGTGAAGTGCCGATAGGGCAATTTATCCTAAATGACAGCAGTGGCCGTCACAAGAGCTGCACAGGGGAAGCGTCAGCAGCTGACAACTCTCTTGCCTGTACAGTGCTTGTAGTCTTGACACCCTGATAAGTTTCTATTATTTTAACAATTAATTGATTTTAAATTTACCTTTGCAGTCTTCTCTTCAGCAGTGGTCATCTAGCTCATGTGAACTTACTTCACATTGAAGCTGAGCTGCTACCACTGCCCTTTCTAGATACAGCAGGTGGACTGATCTGTATGAAGAAAAAATTGAAGAATATTAGAGATATATGCGCTCCATCCTGAACCTCTCCTAGTAATGTGCTCCATCCTGACCCTCTCTTTGTAGGTACGTGGTCCATCCTGACCCTCTCCTTGTAGGTATGTGGTCGATCTTGACCCTCTCCTTGTAGGTACGTGCTCCTTCCTGACGCTCTCCTTCTAGGTACGTGGTCCATCCTGACCGTCTTCTTGTAGTTATGTGCTTCATCCTGACCCTCTCCTTGTAGCTATGTGCTCCATCCAGATCCTCTCCTTGTAGTTATTTGCTCCATCCTGACCCTCTCCTGGCAGTAATGTCTCCATTCTGCACCCTTTCTTGTAGTAATGCCTGATCCTTGTCCCCTTGCAGTAATGCTCCATCATGCCCCCTACTTGTAGTAGTGCCTCCTTGTAGTAGTGCCCCATCATGCCTCTTCCTTGTAGTAGTGCCCCATCATGCCTCCTCCTTGTAGTAGTGCCCCATCATGCCTCCTCCTTGTAGTAGTGCCCCATCATGCCTCCTCCTTGTAGTGGTGCCCCATCATGCCTCCTCCTTGTAGTGGTGCCCCATCATGCCTCCTCCTTGTAGTGGTGCCCCATCATGCCTCCTCCTTGTAGTGGTGCCCCATCATGCCTCCTCCTTGTAGTGGTGCCCCATCATGCCTCCTCCTTGTAGTGGTGCCCCATCATGCCTCCTCCTTGTAGTGGTGCCCCATCATGCCTCCTCCTTGTAGTGGTGCCCCATCACGCCTCCTCCTTGTATAGCCCCCATCCTTATAGTAAATGCCCCCCCCCCCCCCCTAATTAAAAAGTCACATACTCTCCTTACTATTCCTGTTTCCACCACCGGCTGCTGCTCCTCTCATATCTGCGGTTCTTCTCACGCTGACTGCGGTCACGTGACACTGAGCACGTCACATGACCACAGTCACATAATCTGGCGGGCGGGGCTAGCAGACAGTGTCGGAGCGAGGAGAAATGTCTCCTCTGCTCCGACACATCTTTGAACTGCTGGCGCGATTGCAGTTCAAAGCGGCAGTGCAGCGGCGAGGCCGCGTGCCACCAAAGAGGGTGCTTTGTGCCCTCTGTGGCATGCGTGCCATAGGTTCGCCATCACTGGTCTAGAATATGCAAGTTCACAAGGCCTATTAGTTCACTGAGCCCTTTGAATGCATCAAAGTCCCCTCATTGCATTGGAATAAAAGTAATTTTTTCGGGCACTGTACCGCTAAGTTGTAAAGTGCTATTATGATTTTAACGGGGATCTGTCAGGTTGAAAATCCATATGTAACTGATATCATTCTTTTCTCTAAGTGCTCTCTATTCATGCATTTCTATTATATATACTTCCCTCCTGTCCTTTGTAAACTTCAAAATAAAAGATTAATTCTGTCTGTAAATGACAATGAGTTCTCTGCTACCCACTCACCAAGGGACTACACTGCCCTGCCCTTCTGTGGGTCTGTATTCGGTTTGACTCATTGCAGACTGAGGAGAAAGGCGGGGGGAGGAGGTGTGTGCTCTTAGCAGATGCAAATCTAACGTCTTCATTGTGTGTATGTGAGGCATGTGTGTAATGTGTGCTCTGAGATATTTCTTTGTGTTTTATATAAACTTGTGATCATTTGCTCAGCAAATACACACATTACATGTATGCAGGAAAATCGATGTTCTTATAAACAAAAATGTTTTACAGATAGCACAGACTGTAGTGATATTACTACAAGATTTGTAGCACAAAACACCTCCCCAGCAGCGTGCAGAAGCCTGATAGATTCAGTGTAACTTCAGTCACAGAGGGGAGAGTCAGAATACCAGCTTGGGGAGGTGTGGATATTTAAATAACATTTACATGCTGTGACTTGAGGAGTCATGACAATTACGTTTACAGCTGCCTGTAGGGTGTGAAGATGCTTATAGCAAGATAACTACACAGGTTACATGAATGATTTTTATATATTCTGAAAGGTCTACCTGAGCACTATTTAAGGGTACAATTAGTATCATACTGAAAAATGACCTGACAGAGTCCCTTTAATAAAGGCTAAGTCCCCTATGTCCCAGTACAGCATATTTCATATGCATTTTTTGGGGTGCGAAACTATCACTTTTCATCCTTGTGTTAATGTTAAACACAACCACAGCATTATATTCCTACCCATCATGTATTTCAATAAAGGTAACCCAAATCCTTATATATGTTAGGAATATTTCCGGACTTCATTAGGACTAATCGTACATCTAACAATTGTGACCGTTCTCCTAGGGGAAGTGACTGAAAAAACGATTCTAGAGTCCAAAATTAGAATAGTGCATATTTATTTATGAAACAAGTGCAATACAAGAATCAGAGACATGTGATATGTCTGTTATATAGTATAAAAGCAGTTCATATGAGGAGAGGCATCTTTAAAATATATCACTTATATGTGACAAGCTAATAATTAAGGTGAATGTGCTATTAGATAAATTATTGCAACTGGCCCATATTTGATACCAATTAATTCACAGTATTTGCAATGTGTCCCATGTTTCTTCAGATAATCAGTAGTTATATCAACTTAGATTATTATACTGGCCCTTTAATAATTACTACACCAAGGCCTATAGATCAATTTTTCACATTCAATAAGGAATCTACATATTTGGTATAATCACATTATGTGTGATTTACTCATATATGGATGCTGCTTCACATATATAGATGTAATTTCCTTTTATGTGTGTGTAGAGGGGCACGTCTCCCTCACACATACCAAAGGCCTTTCAGAGTAGTAACCACCTGTATTCACTTCCTAACTATTTCAGCATAAGGTACTGCACCTATATAGACATGGGGCACATTCCACATTAGTATTTAGCCACTTATATAGTGGCACCGATGGCACACATCACCCATTAATTAGCGCAATATGGTTAAATAGAGCCTAGTAGATCATACCTGCTTCCCAATGTGCATTTCGGAAATCTTTCATCAGGGGGCGTGTCAGTGAGGGGGAAGGGGAGGATTAAAATAGTTGCGTGAGCCAATCAGGTAACGGCTGTCTGTTATGGTAGCGGACGCTAATCCCCGCTGTCATATTGGGCACCGCGTCATGGAGAGGAGTTACTTCAGGTCACATGACCCGAAGCATCCTTCCCGTACAGACGCTGCACAGATGAGTGTACCCATGACAACAGGGGAGCGTCCGCTGAACGCAGACGGCACATACACACTGACTGTACTAATCAAATCCTCACTATGTTCTTATTATATTGTGTATAGTATATTGAAAAGTCCAATCGTCCCAACTATATGTCCTCATCATATCACCCTCAATACCATAGGGATACATAGGTATCTACCTGCATATATACTAGATGACAAATGGGTGTCACATTCTATATATACAATAATTATATTCTAATTCCCATAAGTCATCACCACATCAGCATATATTATATGTCTCTTCTTATAGGAAATTATACAAGAGGGGGGATGAGTCGTGAATTTCCACATGCAACATCACATTACTATGAACATACAATCTGACCATATTCATGCATTATAAACATCATAGCATTTAAATTGTGGAATCATTATAGGAGATCAGATATTCAACAACATATGAAGGTAATCGTATATCGACGTAATGGATGATGCTTCTTTTCTTTACCCAGTCATAGAGTTCCAGTATATAACATCCGTGTTTTATATTATTGTATGGATTCTTCCTTGGTATTCTCATATTATAGACAACCACAATATTCACAGACAACCGTACCCCAGCTATAAAGAACAAAAACAAAAATATTAATAACATATTAAAATATGAATAAAAAATATTAATAAGTGAAGCAGCATCCATATGAGTAACTCGCATGTGATTATACCAATTATGTAGATTCCTTATTGAATGTGAGAAATTGATCTATAGGCCTTGGTGTAGTAATTATTAAAGGGCCAGTATAATAATCTAAGTTGATATAACTACTGATTTTCTGTAGAAACATGGGACACATTGAAAATACTGTGAATTAATTGGTATCAAATATGGGCCAGTTGCAATAATTTATCTAATAGCACATTCACCTTAATTATTAGCTTGTCACATATAAGTGATATATTTTAAAGATGCCTCTCCTCATATGAACTGCTTTTATACTATATAACAGACATATCGCATGTCTCTGATTCTTGTATTGCACTTGTTTCATAAATAAATATGCACTATTCTAATTTTGGACTCTAGAATCATTTTTCAGCCTCTTCCTCTAGGGCAGTGATGGCGAACCTTTACGGGACCGAGTGCCCAATCTGCAACCTAAAACCTAATTCTTCATAGTGAAGTGCCGATAGGGCAATTTATCCTAAATGTGGCCGTCACAAGGACTGCACAGGGGAAGAGTCAGCAGCTGACAACTCTCTTCCCTGTACAGTGCTTGTAGTCTTGACACCCTGATAAGTTCTATTATTTTAA
The DNA here is from genome assembly GCA_033576535.1 of Allobates femoralis. Lineage (NCBI taxonomy): Eukaryota > Metazoa > Chordata > Amphibia > Anura > Aromobatidae > Allobates > Allobates femoralis. The sequence goes on from JARQOC010000007.1 coordinate 26,207,673, forward strand.
CAATGAATTGATTTTAAACTTACCTTTGCAGTGTTCTCTTCTCTTCAGCAGTGGCCATCCAGCTCATGTGAACTTCACATTGAAGCAGAGCTACTCCCACTGCCCTTTCCGGACACAGCAGGTGGACTGATCTGTATGAAAAAAAATGGAAGAATATTAGATAGATAGATAGTAGTTATGTGCCCAATCCTGACCCTTTCCTTGTAGCTATATGCTCCATCCTGACCCTCTCCTTGTAGTTATGTGCTCCATCCTGACCTTCTTCTTTTAGTGATGTGCTCCATCCTGACCCTCTTCTTATAGTTATGTGCTCCATCCTGACCCTCTCCTTGTAGCTATGTGCTCCATCCTGACCCTCTCCTTGTAGCTATGTGCTCTATCCTGACCCTCTCCTTGTAGCTATGTGCTCTATCCTGACCATCTCCTTGTAGGTACGTAGTCCATCCTGACCGTCTTCTTGTAGTTACGTGTTCCATCCTGACGCTCTCCTTCTAGGTATGTGCTCCATCCTGACCGTCTTCCTGTAGTAATCTCTCCATCCTTACCCTCTCCTTGTAGATATGTGCTTCATCCTGACCCTCTCCTGGCAGTAATGTCTCCATTCTGCCCCCTTTCTTGTAGTAATGCCCCATCCTTGTCCCCTTTCAGTAATGCATCATCCTTGTCCCCTTCCAGTAATGCCCGATCCTTGTCCCCCTCCAGTAATGCCCCATCCTTGTCCCCTTACAGTAATGCCCCATCCTTGTCCCCTTACAGTAATGCCCCATCCTTGTCCCCTTACAGTAATGCCCCATCCTTGTCCCCTTGCAGTAGTGCTCCATCATGCCCCCTCATTGCAGAAATGCCCCATCATGTCTCCTCCTTGTAGTAATGCCCAATCATGCCTCCTCCTTGTAGTAATGCCCAATCATGCCTCCTCCTTGTAGTAATGCCCAATCATGCCTCCTCCTTGTAGTAATGCCCAATCATGCCTCCTCCTTGTAGTAATGCCCAATCATGCCTCCTCCTTGTAGTAATGCCCCATCATGCCTCCTCCTTGTAGTAATGCCCCATCATGCCTCCTCCTTGTAGTAATGCCCCATCATGCCTCCTCCTTGTAGTAATGCCCCGTCATGCCTCCTCCTTGTAGTAATGCCGCATCATGCCTCCTCCTTGTAGTAATGCCCCATCATGCCCCCTCCTTGTAATAAATGCCCCATCATGCCACCTACTTGTAATAAGAGCCCCATCATGCCCCCTCCTTATAATGCCCCCATCCTTGTAGTAAATGCCCCCTCCTTGTAATGCCCCCATTCTTATAGTAAATGTATCCTCCTTGTATTGCCCCCTCCTTGTAGTAAATGCCCCATCTTGTATAGCCCCCATCCTTGTAGTAAATGCCCCATCTTGTGTAGCCCCCATTCTTGTAGTAAATGCCCCATCTTGTGTAGCCCCATCCTTGTAGCAAATGCCCCATCTTGTATAGCCCCAATCCTTATAGTAAATGCTTCATCTTGTATAGCCCCCATCCTTGTAGCAAATGCCCCATCTTGTATAGCCCCAATCCTTATAGTAAATGCTTCATCTTGTATAGCCCCAATCCTTATAGTAAATGCTTCATCTTGTGTAGCCCCCATCCTTGTAGCAAATGCCCCATCTTGTATAGCCCCAATCCTTATAGTAAATGCTTCATCTTGTATAGCCCCAATCCTTATAGTAAATGCTTCATCTTGTGTAGCCCCCATCCTTGTAGCAAATGCCCCATCTTGTATAGCCCCAATCCTTATAGTAAATGCTTCATCTTGTATAGCCCCAATCCTTATAGTAAATGCTTCATCTTGTGTAGCCCCCATCCTTGTAGCAAATGCCCCATCTTGTATAGCCCCAATCCTTATAGTAAATGCTTAATCTTGTATAGCCCCCATCCTTGTAGCAAATGCCCCATCTTGTATAGCCCCAATCCTTATAGTAAATGCTTCATCTTGTATAGCCCCAATCCTTATAGTAAATGCCCCATCTTGTGTAGCCCCCATCCTTGTAGCAAATGCCCCATTCTGGTATAGCCCCCATTCTGGTATAGCCCCCATTCTGGTATAGCCCCCATTCTGGTATAGCCCCCATTCTGGTATAGCCCCCATTCTGGTATAGCCCCCATCCTGGTATAGCCCCCATCCTTATAGTAAATGCTTCATCTTGTATAGCCCCCATCCTTGTAGCAAATGCCCCATCTTGTATAGCCCCAATCCTGGTATAGCCCCCATTCTGGTATAGCCCCCATTCTGGTATAGCCCCCATCCTGGTACAGCCCCCATCCTGGTATAGCCCCCATCCTGGTATAGCCCCCATCCTGGTATAGCCCCCATCCTGGTATAGCCCCCATCCTTGTACAGCCCCCATCCTTGTACAGCCCCCATCCTTGTACAGCCCCCATCCTTGTACAGCCCCCATCCTGGTACAGCCCCCATCCTGGTACAGCCCCCATCCTGGTACAGCCCCCATCCTGGTACAGCCCCATCCTGGTACAGCCCCCATCCTGGTACAGCCCCCATCCTGGTATAGCCCCCCCATCCTTGTACAGCCCCCCCATCCTTGTACAGCCCCCCCATCCTTGTACAGCCCCCATCCTTGTACAGCCCCCATCCTTGTACAGCCCCCATCCTGGTATAGCCCCCATCCTTGTACAGCCCCCATCCTGGTATAGCCCCCATCCTTGTACCGTAGCAAATGCTTCCTCCTAATTAAAAAAAAAAAAAGTCACATATTCACCTCACTATTCCTGTTTCCACTGCCGGCTGCTCCTCTCATATCTGCGGTTCTTCTCGCACTGACTGCGGTCACGTGACGCTGAGCACGTCACATGACCGCAGTCACATGATCCGGCGGGCGGGCTTGCAGACAGTGTCTGAGCGAGGAGAAATGTCTCCTCCGCTCCGACACATCTTTGAACTGCCGGCGCGATCGCGCCAGCAGTTCAAAGCGGCAGTGCAGCGGCGAGGCCGCGTGCCACCAGAGAGGGCGCTGCGTGCCCTCTGTGGCACGCGTGCCATAGGTTCGCCATCACTGCTCTAGGGGAACGGTTACAATCCTTGTGTTAAAGGGAACCAACCACCCCAAATGACCCCCCGGACTATTAATATGGGTCCCTACACCCAGCACACAGATTTGCTGCAAGGTTTTTTGCTAAAAAAACAGTTTGAAGAAGTGAAGAAAGAGCTTTGTGAAGTTTAATACATAACGACGAGTGGGCGTTACTTAGCTGCTTCTAAAGCCGAGATTCATCTGCCAGTCATCTTCCTGTCCTCTTAGCTGGAGTAAAGCCCAGCCCTTTTTTGAACGTCCCAGGCTGGTGCAGGCTGGTGCACGGGATATCATGCCCGTGCACACGTCATCAGCTGCAGCCAATCGCTGCAGCCTGGTGTAATGAACAGCTGATCGCCGGAAGTCAGAGCGCGCGATCGTGACCCGGCTCTAGCTGATGACGTGTGCACGGGCATGATATCCCGTGCACCAGCCTGCACCAGCCTGGGACGTTCAAAAAAGGGCTGGGCTTTACTCCAGCTAAGAGGACAGGAAGATGACTGGCAGATGAATCTCGGCTTTAGAAGCAGCTAAGTAACGCCCACTCGTCGTTATGTTTTAAACTTCACAAAGCTCTTTCTTCACTTCTTCAAACTGTTTTTTTAGCAAAAAACCATGCAGCAAATCTGTGTGCTGGGTGTAGGGACCCATATTAATAGTCCAGGAGGGTCATTTGGGGTGGTTGGTTCCCTTTAAGCAGAGTGGAGAACTGTGACAATCAATATCTGTTCATAGCTGTATGAAGGCTAAAATGTTCTAATTTTCTTCTTCTTTTTCTTGGCAGCCCTACTCTTGGATATCATTCTTGTGGGAATTGTGAAAGGAATAGTGAAGCGTCGTAGACCTATCCACAACCGCATGGACATGTTTGCTACGTTCTCTGTGGACAAGTATTCCTTTCCATCGGGTCATGCTACGCGAGCTGCCATGGTTTCTCGTTTTATGCTTAATCACCTGGTATTGGCTGTGCCTGTCAGGATCCTTGTGATGCTTTGGGCTATTGGGGTCAGTTTGTCCAGAGTTATGCTAGGTAGACACAATGTGACAGATGTGCTGTTTGGATTTTTCATGGGCCACATGCAGTATAGTTTGGTTGAATACTTCTGGCTGTCGCCAAATACAATACCCCGCCCTGTTCACAATGTGAAGTGTTGACAGAAAGTGGTAATTGTGGAGGCATCATGTTAGCCTTGTCATCATTTAAAAAGGATATGATTAGATTGCCCACCTCATCTTGAAGCTTTTTATACATGGACCTCCAACTATATCTCCGAGGGGTCAGCTACATGCAGAACCAAGGCAAAAAATGACACTATAGGATCTGATTAGTAGACAGCACTGGCTGTAAATCATTGCACTCCAAATCCAACATTCCGTCTTCTGCAGTGTTGGTCCTAGAACTGTGACCGTCACAATGGTGAGAGAGGAAATCCTGAGGCATTGTTCTACCTTTTCTTCAGATGTTGATTCTGGGAATATTTTATATACTGTGAAAACCATTGTGTTTGGAAATGTTGTATTATTTTTTTTATTATTATGTATATAAGTTTCCAATCTGAACACTAACACTAGAAGCCTGTGGCTCTACATATTGCTCTTTGGTTTAGTATTACTTCAGCGAGTTCACAATTTTAGTTTTTTTTTTCTCCACCTCATGTAAAGTGAGGCCCCTTTGGTTCTCTTACTGTAAGACTTGGGCTTCATTCACACCGTCATATTTTGGTCAGTATTTTGTGTCCGTATTTGTAAGCAGAAAAATAGCTGCGAGTCCAATATATGGAAGTTGTACATTTTTCCATTTTATTTCTCCTGTTTATGTTACAATCCCAGTTTTCACTTTACTAATACTGATGCAAAACTGCGACCAAAATACTGCTGTATGAAAGTGGGATTAGGCAAATTAAACGAAGGATTTTGGTGAGGAACCTATTTTTGGAAGGACAGTTGTTGAGTAAATTAAACTCTGCTTAAAGACGACCTTTCACCAATTTTAGCTTGTTAAAGTGACCACATCGTGAAACAGTGGCTACACAGCTGAATAGATTCTGTTTGTATTGTTTAATTACTCATCAGTTGCGGTGATATTGGCACCAATTACACTCTAAATTTATAATCTGAGATTAGCACTGTTAGCAGACTTTTTTTCGGGGGGATTTTATTTTTCCACTGTGTGACAATGAACAATAATAAGCAGGAGGTGCCACACAGGGCTTAGCCCCCTACCCCCCCCCCCCCCACCTTTTCCCCCTGAAGCCTAGACCTGACTTTCTCCTGTGAAAGATGTAATGACAATCCTTGCTCTCTTGTGTGATTGTACAGTGAAGAGTAGAGCAGAGCTCAGTGTGATTACAAACACATCTCACAGCAGTCAGTGTGGGAGTGACTGTGTCCCAAAGTGAAAGCAGCAAGAGGTGTTTGTAATGATACATAGTAGTGCTCTGCACAGTAGATGCAGAAATCAGTGAGGAGAGCAGAGCTGCATCATTACATGTCTCACACAGGGAATGCCACATCTAAACAACCAGGTGTGTGGGGTTTTTTTTTTTTTTTGTCTTTATGACATCACATGTTTACAATTGGACATTGAATTGCAGATAAAAAGTAAATGAATCCAGAGATGAATCTCTGCTTATGCCAACGTGGGCTCATTATGTTAAAATCTAAATTTACAAGCTAATATATCTGCAAAGAGAGATGATGCATAAAAGCAATAATCAGTGATTTTAGCAATGCAGCCTCTGTTCTGTGATGTGACTAGTTTCCTGTGGTCTCACTGGTGAAGCCAGAAGAGAAACACTAGGTGGCTCGTCAGTGCTGCTGATTGAGATCTGAACGAACGGTCCAGGATACAAAGTAAACTCGATTCAGTTTTATGTACGCGTTTCGAGGTCTTCAGACTTCTTCGTCATGATATAACCAAACACACATTTTTTTTATCTTGATGAAGAAGTCTGAAGACCTCTAAATAATGCGATAAATCACATCAAGACTACTTTCTCCTTCGCCTCATTGGGGGACACAGACCGTGGGTGTTATGCTGCTGTCCACTAGGAGGCGACACTAGGCAGAATCTGCAAAAAGAGTTATAGACTCCTCCTCTGCAGCATACACCCCTGCAACAGGAAGTGCTCTTCAGTTTTTGCTTAGTGTCTGAAAGGAGGCACACATTCTTGTTTTCTCTCCATTATTTTTACTTTTTGAAGCTGCATTTTTATTTTTTGAAGGGACATGTCGACCACAGATACCTCCCCAGACTCCATAGGAACTCTGGGTCGATTTATTTTGTCTGTTAAGGGCTATTCCTTTCTCGGCCCTCCACTGTTGGAGGTGCAGGGTTAAAGCGATATCCAGACCTGCCGGTTCTGAGGCCCGCATTCCTCCCCAGTCCCCACAGATGGGGCTCTGGGTCGCAGTAATGCTCCATGTCCCCACCGCAAGCAGCAATACAGATGGAAAACCGGCAAAAGACGACCTCCATCAGCTCCCCACGGCTGGGGTGCTGGTTTTACAGCACAAGTGTCCTCTGAAGGTGGACGCAGCATCCCTCCCTAATTCCCCTTTCAGGGTTCTTAGGTCGAGACGCCGCAAGGTATGGCGCGCAGCGGCACACAGCTGCACTGCAAATCGCTGCAGCACGCCGCGAGGGGTCCCCCAAAAATAAGCTGCGGCATGCTTCCCAAACAGACATGCTGCAGCACATCTCAATGCTGCAGCACATCCAGAAGAGCCTGCTCAACTCGTGCTTCCCCCAAAATGCCACAGCACATCTCAATGCTGCGGCACACCAACTCTGCTGCAGACTCCTGATGGGGCACAGGTTGGGCAGCAGGCACAGGTTGGACAGCAGGCACAACCTACATGTCCAACGCTGTTGCAGAAGCTGGGGACGAGAATCCGGCACCAGACCCTCAGCAGCCACAATACTTTGCCCTTACAAAGGGGCCCTCACCTAGCTGTGGTGGGCGCAACCTCCGGTGGAGCATTCCGGGGATCATGGGGTCTCTGCCATTCCCGGTCGCGGACCTCCGCGCCGGGCCTCCGCCGCTCCCGGGCCCGCGATTCACGCGAGGCCCCGGCTTCGGCCTAGCCGCACATCACAGGGTCTTTCCCCGCCTCCTCGCCCGCCTCCGCCTGACGTCAGACCTCTCGGCGTCAGCACAGGAGGCGGGACGGGCTACAGAAAGGGCGCCTTTCATCACGCTTGGCGCGCTCTTTTGCGGCTCCGCCCCCCTTCTTGCCCGCCGCCATTACAGCCCTCAGCGCTGACGCCGCTGTATAACAGCGGCAGACAGGCTAGTGGAGACTCAGGCTGCCCAAAGGGGTTGACCAGCCTAAAGAGGAGCAGAGTTCCTCACGTGGGGGCACACTGCCACGTGCAGTGTAGTGTGCTAGGCACACACTAATGTTCAAAGCGTGCAGACACCTGCTTGACCGCAAGGCTTGCACTTCAGGGGACACTGTGCCAGGCGAATGGTCTGCTGCAGCACACACTAGAGTGCCAGCAGCCCGCAGTCACCGCAGCGCGTGTGCATGTGGGGGCACTGTGACAGGCTAAGACACACACTAGTGTGCAGAAGCCTGCAGACACCTGCTTGACCCCACAGGGCTTGCATTTCAGGTGGCTGGAGCACACACTAGGGTGCCAGCAGCCTGCAGTCACCTTGCCACTGCAGAGCATTCGCATGTGGGGACACAATGACAGGCGAAATGCCTACCGGAGCGCACACTGGGGTTGTAGAGCCACCGCTGAGTTATCCTTTTGCCCTATCCTCCCGGAAGGAGGTGATAGGAATTAGGGATCATTCCTCAAGGGCAATAACGCCGCAGCCAGTATAGTCACTTCAATTTAACAGCATCCGCTGTGCAGGACACAGGGACTCCCGATTATATTGAAAAAAAAAAAAAAAAAACAGTACAGTTTCACTGTGCAGCAGTCTCCAATGACAACTGAAGAATAGCCGTCAGGGATGTTCCCTGCGGCAGTTCGCCCTTCCCCCTCTGCACACCGTGCAAGGAACACCGTCATACTACGCAGGGCAGTGCAACACGCCATTTGGTCCAGCACTGGTTTTTTCCTGCAGTAATAATAAATAAATAAACGTCCCTGATTCCCGGTGCCATACACATCCCGGATCCCTGGAGTGGTACGGGCAAGGTCTCTACCGAACGGGTTCTGTTTCTCCCCACCGTGCCAGATGCAGGTACCTGTTGGTACTCCGGCCACCTTATGGGTTTACTCCGGGGGGAGCTAATAGAGGAGACACCGACATGTCTTTTCCCTCCGCCCTCCCAACGTTAGCGGAGCTCCGTTATCAAACGTCTCAAAGAGGTCGTCCAACATACCCCTTCTAGGACCTCCACACAGTTGGCACCCCCAGGTTGTGGTGGACTTTCTACTTGTTAAACGGACAGGTTCCTTCTTCGGACCCCCACGGTTGGAGAGCCCAGTCGAAGGTGATGTAACCTGCAATTACCTGACAACTGTAGGCGTCCCAAGTCTGTCCGCCAATCCTCTCCACACCCCACAGCTGGAGTTCTGATGACCGTAATGACAGCCATGCCTCCCAAGACACAGGCTGAAACACCGCAATCCACAAGTACATGGGTACATCATAGCATACCCCCCTTTCAGCTCTCCACTGTCGGGGGCTCTGGGCTGTAGCAGAGATTGCTATATGCCATACTCCTCCTCGACTCCCCACTGTTGGGGACTCGGGTTGTGGTTGCCTAACCGGCCTCCCTCCCCAGACTGCAAAAACGACACTCTGGGTCGCAGAACGCGGAGCACGGGCTCAGCTACCAATCTTCTCACTGCACCTATAGTAGGTTCTTGGGTTAAGATAACATGCGCAAACACTCCGCGCAACCCGCTTCGAAGTTGGACCTCACAGACTCCCGACCGCATGAACCAATCCATGGTCCCTCCAATAACCTGTTTGGCCGTGGCCTGCACTTTCTTCCACGCAGTCAGTCCCTTATCGATTCAACAGTCAAACAGAATACCAGTTTTCCCCACCCTGAAATGGGCCAAGCCTATGTTACATTCCAGCAGCCTCCCATCTCGGACGACTTCTTCCTCAATACATGTTGTTTTCAGAGACTGAGAACACAGTGTCATTTTCACTGGGCTCGTTCACAAAACTTGATTAGCGGATTACCCTGCACATGTCTCTTTCACTTACAGGGCACACGATGCAGCACAGCACGCACACCTTACAAGTCCCAGCTCGGCTACGTACTCCTGATAGCCACAGGCTGCACCATCACTTGGAGTTCCAGCTATAGGATAGTGGCAACAGTTCCATTGGCTTCCCCGTATCTCTGGCCTTTTCAATTCTCCGTGCTCAGGGTTGACACGAGAACAGGCTGTGATCCATCACAGTACACATGGCTGCAGTTTCGACTACTTCTCAAGATGTTCTTCAATCTACGTAGATTCGGGCGCTAGTTATAGCTGGGAAATCTTTCCGCCTCCATCTGCCAGTCGGAAATGCCAGGACGCAACCAGACAATGCCAAAGCCGCGGCATGTGTCAACCACCAGGGTGTACCCGCAGTTTCCAAGCGATGTCACACGTTCCGCCACATCCTTCACCGGGTGGAATCCATCAACACAGTATTGTCGGCTGTTCTCATACCAGGGGAGCACATCTAGGAAACGGTTTTCCTACACCAACAAGGGATGGACTCAGGGAAACGGTCCTTTCATCCAGATGTCCTTCATCAAGGATGCCAGCGCCAGGAATCCACAGACATGGACCTGATGGAGTCATGCTTTTAATTCCATGGGTCCAACCTCCCTGGCCAGGTCGCAGGATCCACAGTCAATAGGACGGACGCACTAGTCCAAGACTGGAACTGTGTCCGTCTCCCCTACACTTTTTTCTCCACTACCTGGATAGTGCGGAATATCAAACAAGAATGTCACCTGATCATACTTGTGGTCTCAGACTGGCCCAGATGCGCTTGGTACGCAGTTTTCGTCCGAATCATAGCAGCAGTACCAGGACGACTAATGGACAGTCCAGCTCTGTTCCCTCATGGCCAGTTCTCCCTCAGAATTCCTCAACTCTGAAATTAGGGGCGTAGACATTGAGACCTGGACCTTAACCCAAGGGTCTTTTTGTTCCCAGGATAATGTAGTGACCATAGTCTCCGCAAGGAAGCCAGCCGTGTCAACAATATACCATCTCACATGTGAAATCGTTTTGTTTTTGTTTGTTGCTCAGGACACCTCTACAGGTCATTCCCTCGGCCCTATCTCATTCCAAGAACTCTGTTTCTTCCACTCAGACCTAGACTCAGGTCTGTCCTTAGGGTCTCTTACACAGCAGGCTTTCAGCGGTTTCACCTTCTTCCCCACATCTTGTCACCAGACTTCTAGGACATTCTTCCTTCGAAGGGTCGGCTATTTAAGGTCTCCATACAACAAGACTACACCCGTGGGGACCTGAACTTGGTCCTCACGGCACTACAAGAACCACCTTTTCAGCCTCGATGGGATATTGCCTTTAGCATCCTCATCCAAATAGGGTATGGCTCAGTGGCAGCTCTTGTCTCTGCAGAAGTATCGGTACTTGCAGCGGTCTCATGTAATCCTCCATTTCTAGTCTTCCATCTGGACAAAATTGTCCTATGGCTGGTTCCATTCTTCTTCTAAGATAGGTTTACTCCTTTCACCTACATAAAGACAGCTTTCTGCCGTCGCTGCGCCTGACTCCATTCTGTCCGGTCGCGAAGGACTTACATATTCGGGACCTTGTCAGGGCCCTACGCGTCTGGATATCCAAGACATTGCCCTTCTAAGAGGTCGGATTCCCCTTTATCCTTCTTCCAATGGGAAGAAATAGGACACGTCGGCCTCTAAGGCTCCTCTAACCAGGTGGATTCCTCTTCCCATCCATGACGCTTATACTTTCGAAAACTCATCCCTTCCGGCAGGTCACGGCACATTCTACTATAGCCGTGGAAGCCTCCTGGACAGTTCGGTAAGAGGTATCGGCGAAACTGGTGTTTTAGGCAGCCAAAAGGTCAGCCTACACTCATACCCAAGCCACTATAGTGCTTGCACTCAGTCCTCGGCGGACGCAGGTCTGGGTACATGTGCCCTCCAGGCGGCAGCAGCCACCTGTCGGTGCATACTTCTTCACTGACCATGCTCAGTGTTACTAGTTCCATTGTTCTTTCCCACCCAGGGACTGCTTTGGGACGTCCCACGGTCTGTGTCCCCCAATGAGGCGAAGGAGAAAAGGAGATTTTTGTGTACTCACCGTAAAATCCTTTTCTCTTAGCCTCTAATTGGGGGACACAGCACCCACCCTATTGCCCTTGTGGGCCTTTTCTAGAGTTCTCATATAGCTTCTAAGCTGTTACATGGTTAACATGTTTGCACATATTTACCTATTGTCACTCTGTTAACTGTTGACTGTTTAAACTTGTGCCTGTTTAGTTTTAGGCCTTGTAGTACTGTGAGCCTGTTTAGTTACAGGCCTTGTTATACGATTATTACTTTGTTATCTCTTCACTGTTTTCCACATGCACCTGCTTAGTTACAGGCCTTGTGGTACTAATATTACTCTGCTAACTCTTAACTGTTTACACACGTGCCTGTTTGGCTCCGGCCTTGTTACACTGTTGTTACCTTGTTGACTATATTTGTTTACACAGGTTCCTGCGTAGACTCCTGTGTCACTGTTATTATCTGTTAGCTCTCCTACTGCTTTAGCACAAAACTGAAGAGCACTTCCTGTTGCAGGGGTGTATGCTGCAGAGGAGGAGTCATGTAACTCTTTTTGCAGATTCTGCCTAGTGTCGCCTCCTAGTGGACAGCAGCATAACACCCACGGTCTGTGTCCCCCAATTAGAGGCTAAGACAAAAGGATTTTACGGTGAGTACACAAAAATCTCCTTTTCTATCCTGGACCATTCATTTGGATCTCAAGAAGTAGCGCAGACGACCCACCCATTGTTTCCTTCCCGATATATTAATGCTTTTTTTAATCTGCCGCAGCACTGACAATTTTAAGCTTTATCCTTATTGCGTGAAACACAACTTTACCAGGTGAGTGAGTCCCTACATATGATTGTATTTTATCATCGGATAAGACCCTAATGTGCTTTTTCCTACACACTGGTGAAAGGGTTTCTTTAACAGACTTCCTAATAGAGAGATTAGACTATTGTGTAGTTAAAAAGCACTGGGGCCATTGTTAATGACACTGCTTCGGTTACACCAGCATAACTTGAACCTTGCCATGCTTTTGCCAGTCAGCCTTAATAATGTGTGTGATATGTTACTCTTATTAGAGGGTAGTGTATTCTTAACTAATTTTCTCTCTTATAAACATATGCTCTCTTTTACATCAGAACTGGGAAGTTAACATTGTGCGACTTACTGCTGTATTTGTCACTTTTTTGCATTACTGTTTGTAAGACAAAACCAAGAGAAAAGCTTTCTAGAATGATTAGTATTTCCTTTCCTTGTCCAGTGTGCTTTTCTCAAACAATTATGTAAGACGATGTCGTGTAAAGGTTTTCTTATGGAAGAAATGTGTATTCCAAGCTTGGCAAGAATACTGCTATGCTGAATACACCTACACTAATGTTTTGTTATAATAATCATTGGTAAAAATTCACTATTACTGTAGTTTTGAGAAATGCTTAGTCCATCATTGGTAACCATACTTGTAGATAGTGGTTATCATTTGATATATAAAAAAAAAAATAAGATTCTAGTTTGAATGAAAGACTTTTAAAGACGACCATTCACCAACTTTTCACTTTGAATTGGACACCGGATATAATAATGGCTGCAGAGTGGCATCATTTTTTTTTATGTATCCATTGTGGAGATATTATCAATTAGTTTTTAATCTTCTTGAATGAGTGAATACAAGTTACGTGACATAGCTATACACAGCTGTACAGTGGCCCCCACAGTAACCCATGCAGAAGGTTAGTCCAGGAGAATAGGGCTGACTGTCATACAGCTCGCACACTAAGAAGCCTGCTCTATTCTATGGGGGGATGTGTTGTACTTTCGTTTGAGTGTTGACTGCTTACCAGTGGTCAGTATCATACATGGGAACGTTTTCGCTGGAGCATCTGCCTCTTATCTGATTACACCACTTTTATTTAACCAATATGATCTCATTAAGGGCTAAATGTTTTGCTTATATCTTTGCAATGAAAATGTAAATGAAAAAAAATGTTTTATTTCCCACTGCTGCCACTGTTCTACCCTTTATCCAGTTCAAGATGAAATATTTCATGGAAAGTCCTGGTAAAAGTGTACCTTCTGTGCTGCCTACTAAGCAGTTTGTGGCATTGCTCCTTGGTTATTAGTCAGTACACACTAGTTGTGATCTAGTTCTACTCCAGGGAAGAGAGCTTCCTTGGTTTCCTTTCTCTGTCTAGTACATGTACAGAAGATACAACATAGATATTATACAGCTATAGTGAGCTGTGACTGTGAATATGTGACGCTCATGCGTCACATATTATTCGTCGCCTGAGCGATGTGGAATTATCGCAGGTAAGATGTCACACGCGTCAATATGACCCAGCGATGCGGTGATGTCGCCACCTTGCGAGCGATTTTCATTTAGTCGCTTGTACGATGTCAAAATAGAAAATACGTCGCTGAGTTTAGTGTCACACGCAGCGATGCACAAGGTCTACTGAGCGATGAGCGACAGGTTTTACATCTGGCAGTGAAACCTGCGATCAGCGACATATCACTGGTTGCATCGCTTGGTCACAATATTCAATGTCGCTCCTGCGTCACTTTTACGTCGCTTGTGCGACTGAAAATCTGTGACGTACGAGCGACATTGACAGCGATATCGACGCGTGTGACATCCCCTTAAAGATACCCTATCCTTAATACCTGGCTAATCTACTCCATGCAGCGCTCAATTGATAATGTCTTAATCTTCCTCACTACTTCCAGATTGGGCTCCCAGCCTATGTCTTAGGAGCGGGTGATGGGTGCAGCAGTAGCCTGATAGATCTGTTCAAACTAGATCACAATGTTGTACCTGCCAGTACAAGCACTAAGGCTGGGTTCACATTTGCGCATGATGTGCACTGTGAACGAAGCGTATCTGAGCGCAGAAAGACGCAGGCACTATGCGCTCCTGTGTTTCACATAGGAATGCATAGAGCCTGTGCATACCTACGCTCAGATGCGTTTGTGTTCGGCTGCGCAAAATTTATGCACATGCCGAACGCAAAATATTGCATTTTTTGTGTGTACCTGTGTGCTTGCTTTATGCGCATGCAGACAGCTGCGCACAGAAAATGAATGAAAGTGCATCTGTGCGCTTTGCCATCTGCTGGCAAGTGCACAGACGCTGCGAACGAAGAGGTCATCCGGAGGTAAATCTTCTCCTGGCGTTCTCTTCCTCTTCTTCTTTCCTCTTCTTTTTCTTTCCTCTTTTTCTTCTTTCCTCTTCTTTCTTCTTCTTCTTCTGTCTTCCCCCCTGCCACCGCTACCACTGGTTAAAATAGCTGATGATCATTTGAATTACCGGGGCGGGAAAACTGGCGCTGGCTTTCCCGCCGGCAATTTTAACCAGCGGTAGCAGTGGCAGGGATGAAGACGTCAGCGGCAGCATGGAGGAAGAGATCAGCGACGGCGGCCGGGATCTCCGCCGCTGATCTCCGCCTCCCGGCCGCTGATTGGATGGCAGGGCGGCTCACATCACATTTTCATGTGAACGCATACGGACAATCTCTGCTGCGTTCACATGAAAGTGTTTGCGTTCGGCACTGCGTATGGGTATGCGCAGCATATGCTGCAGTGCCGAACGCAAATCTGAAGCCAGCCTTAGGGTGAGTGTTGAATCTGTTATTGGATGTGTATTCTTGAGTGACTCGCACAGGGAGCGCTTTTTCTCTTGTTTTCTGTTTCTGAGAAATCGGTGTTTGATTTGATATGCAAATGATGCTGAAGAGCTATTTGTAGATCTGAAGCCTCACTCCAGCTTTATTCCCTGCCCTGTACCACCTACTACTACATGATTTTAGGGCTTTGTTACCTTAAGGAAAGAGTCATACTAATGTATAGCTCACATGAGTGCAATGCGAGAAAACCTCACATTGCACTCAGGCCTGTGTTAGACAATCAGGCAGCTCAGATATGTGAGTTATTATTCAGCCTTAATCAGACTGAGGAAAAAATTGCAATATGCTGCTACTGTCAGCAGATCTCTGCTCACTTGCACCCATACAGGTCTATGGGTGTAAGGCGGCCGTCACACACAAAGATTTCTTGCCCGATATCGTTTAAGCGATCTCCTTTTTGATCGCTTAAGCGATATCGGACAAGAAATCGTTGCATGTAATCAAGCGATTTACGATTTGAAATCGCTTGATCGTGGCATCGCTGATCTGAGCTCCGGTTCTCAGATCTAGCGATGAGCGATTTGACGATCTGTCTCATCGTGGTGTATAACACCACGATGAGCGATCTCCCAGCGGCAGAGCCTATGCTGGGAGATGGTAACTATGATACACGTCGGGTAACTAAGCGACGCGCGGCGCCTAGTTACCCGATGTGTACCATAGTTACCAGCGAGATCGCGGCTCCACATCGCTGGTGAGTCTGTCTGTGTGACATCTCACCAGCGATGTGAGCGATATTGTAAGCGATTGCACGTGATCGCTTACAATATCGCTATAGATATCTGTGCGTGTGACGGCCGCCTAAGAAACATCGGACAGCACTGATGACATCCAAGTGCAGCACAATATACGCTGGGGCCAGCAATGGAGGAGATGGAAAGATTAAACTCTCCCTCTACTCTGCGCCTGTGATCTGATCGCAAGGTCAGATCACAGTATAATAACACTCGGATCACGCTCACATCAGAGCCTGAGCTGAGTATCGTTAGCAGATCACATCTGATGCTATATGCTAATGTTACCCCTGCCCAAGTCATACAGTATAGAGGTTGTCAGTCAAGCAGTAGGAGGTGATGCAGGGCTGGGAATAAAGCTGGAGTGACAGAGGCTTCAGATCTACAAATAATTCTTCAGCCTCATTTACATATCAAATAAAACACTGATTTCTCATTAATGAAGGAAACACACTTGGCATTTAAAGGTATTGTTGGACTTCTCTTTGAAAGAGCTACATATACATATAGTTTGGGTGATAAAATCTGCTAACGGATTCCCTTTAACCCCTTCACGACCTAGGATGTACTGGTATGTGATATGTTATGTCCCATGCTTTGATGCTGGCTCAAAAGACAAGCCTGCATCTTTCCCTGCACATGTAGACATTAACACGCCTCGGCAGAGAGCGCGTCATTCCCTGCCCCTGTAGGAGGGGTGGTGATGGTTTGTTATGACAGCCAGGGGTCAGCTGATGACTGACTTCCTGTTAACGCCGGCTGCAAACCACAATTCACAGGAGATGGTGGTTTCTGCTTTACAGAGCAGGGCTGATGTACTGCTCTGTACAGCACGAGCGATCAGATGATCTCAGCTTCAAGTCCTCACGTGGACTAGTGAATACAATACAAAGCAAAAAAAAAAAATGTTTAAATATGAAGAAAAAAAAAAAACACAATTTCGAATCACCCCTATTTTGCACCATTGAAAAGAAATTTTAAAAAATTACACCTATTTGGTATCGCTGTGTTCAGAAATATTCAATCTATCAAAATATAAAATATATGAATCAGATCTGTAAAAGGTGTAACAAAATTTATTTGCTTATTTATTTATTTTTTTTAATTCCAAAATGTATCATTTCTTTTGGCTGCCGCAACATTGCAATTAAAGGTGATGAGGACATTGTATCTACTCAAACATTCCCTATCAGCAAAAATGTCAGGTTAAGGTACAAAAAATACACTTAGCCCCAAATCTGGAAAAATAATAAAATTACAGTTTTGGAAAATGACGCCAAAAGCGATTTTTTTTTTTTTTTTAATATAAGTCTCTTATTTTACCACTGGAGTGGTTCATTTAATCTAAGGTCCCTGCCCCCTGTCCTATACCCATCTCTGGCGTTCCCACCTTTTAGCGACGTGGTTTTTGAACTGACAGATTGCTCCGGTGCTTCATTCACGCCTTGTGATGTAACTTCCAACCTCTGGCCAGTGAGACGTTGCAGTGACAAGATGGCGCCGCGGGATCGGAGCTGCATCTGTAAAAGAGGAGAAAACTCTAAAGAGTGAGTATAAGACCAGGGGCAGGGACTTTAGGTTAAATGCACCACTCAAGCAATGATAAAAAAAATTGCAGGTGGTGGAGTGGTGCTTTAAATTCTCTTTATCATTTTATGATATGCTTAATATGGCACAGTATGGAGAACCTGAAATTGACTATCCTGTATTCCATTGACTACATGCTGTTGTGTGTTCCAACTATGTATCTTTAAAGTGTTATGCTCTCCTTGATCATTGTCCGGTCTGCATATAAGTTTATCTGTATGATGAGGAAGACCATTTCTTGAGGTGTAGAAGCTGCTGTACTATATGACAAGGATGAAACATTCACTGTAACTTGGCTACCTTATTAAGGCTATGTTCACACGTTGCTTTTTTGCTGCGAGTTTTCTACAGAATAAACCTGCTCTTTTGGCAGGTTTTGCTGCTTTTTTTGCATGTGGTTTATCTCCAGTACATGTTTTATTAATGTTAGCTTCATTCACCACAAAAGTAGCCACTGCGCAGGGATTACGGTTTTGCTGTATTTTTGCTCTTTCTCATTACTTTCAACAGTGAAAAAACATTGCAAGAACGCCGAAAGAATTGACGTGCTGCTTCCTACAGAAATACAGCAGTTTTCTATTCCAGTCAGGAAAAAAGCGAATGTGTGACATTTCTGCAATCTCTGAGCTTTTAATTCACACAGAGCTCATTAAAAAATGCTGCAAAAATGTAGGGTGTGAACATAACCTAAGGGTACCGTTGCACGTCGCAACATTGCATGCAATTTCACTGGCAATTTGCTGGTTGCAGTGAAATCATGGACACATTGCTCCATTTTGTTGCTGTGTACAAATAGAACAATGTGTCCATGATTTCACTGCATGCAATTTCACTGGCAATTTGCTGGTTGCAATGTTGCGACGTGTAACGGTACCCTAACAGTAACTATTGAGACTTTCTGACATCAACATAAGTATTTACATACCACTGTTGTATATACAACTCTGTAACATCTTAGTATTACAATACGACAAGTTGGAGGAGAAACATTTTAATGTTGGAAGTTAGTTTATATTTTTTTTAACATATACTTGACTAAGGCTCTGTCCACATGGCCATTAGTTGATTAAAACGGACCACAAATGGACAGCATTTTTAACGTCTGTTAGCATTTTAAAATGGATCCTTTATAAAATGTATTCCTTTTTGCTGTCCATTTCTATCAGTTTAGTAATGGATTCGTTTGGTTGAACTGTACCACTGCTGTGATCTGGGCACATGCAGTGAAAACGATCGGATCCGTTCATTGAATACATAACAGGTGCATTCTTGGCAGTTCTGGTTTCCAAACATGGGTCATTTAGACATTCAGTTTCTTTTGACACATTGTGCACACAACACTTTTTTTTTTCACCCTGCAGTAAATGCAGATCATAAAAGGCTTTCCACCAACTGATGACACTTTGGGGCATTTCCGTCCCCTTTTCACTAAATGGATCCAGTACTGGATCCTTTTATTCTGTTTTTTTTGCATTCCCTATACAGATATATAAACAGAAATAAGTACTGGACATGTGAACCTACCCTTAAGGCCGGTTTACACACACAGATAATTGTGCACAGATTGTTCGCAGATCTCTGGTTGCAGTGAAATCATGGACACATTGTTCTATTTTGTGGCCATGTACAAATGTAAAAATGTGTCTATGATTTTACTGCAACCAGAGATCTGTGAACAATCTTTGCACAATTATCTTTGTATGTAAACTTACCTTAAAGCCCCGTCATACGTGTCAACCAAGGCTTCG
Source organism: Allobates femoralis (assembly GCA_033576535.1). Lineage (NCBI taxonomy): Eukaryota > Metazoa > Chordata > Amphibia > Anura > Aromobatidae > Allobates > Allobates femoralis. The sequence goes on from JARQOC010000007.1 coordinate 26,226,705, forward strand.
ATGTCGGAAGTGATGCACGAGTGCCGCTCGCTTCCGACATCGCAGCCTTGGTGTCACACGGCAGGATTTTGCCAGTGACGCTGCAGTGATGTGGGCAGAGCCATCGCTCGCTGGGCTGGGATCAACCCAGCGAGCGATCCTCAGCAATGCTGCGGTATATGCAGGATCGCCGCCAACATCACTATTGCGGTGTCCCAGGATCCAGCCTAATCGCTGGTTGCAGATTGACAGGTTTACGTTCATCCTCGTAAACCTGTCAACCTGTGACCAGCGATAAATCGCAGTTGCGTCGCGCTGTCACAAAGCACGACGCACTTGCGACATCGCTGATGCGTCACTTTTTGGCGATGTCGCTAACTATATAGACACGTGTGACGGAGCCTTTAGGGTCTACACATATTGGTCAATCTGGCTTGTGCACTGTGAAACTGAGGAAGCCAGACAGCAGGAGCTGGAGCTGGTGCTCGGTCTGCTCCAGATTACCTGTCATGTGAACCAGCTGGACGGCAGTTCCAAACACCAACCACGTCCTGTCCTGCTGTCCACAGCCCGGCGGCACTTACACCCTGTGCTGTATCATTGCTTAGGTCTACTATGTCATACTAAGTGGGTCGGGTACTTCCTCAACAATCAGTATCACATTGTGAATCATTATTTAATATTTGTATTGCACATACTGTATGTTGTGTATTGTTTTCTTTACTTGGAATTTGGTGCTCGTTATCCTACATTCAGAAAAATATCATGTAAAACGTGTGTGTGTTGTGTTTTTTTTGTACCTTAAAGTACAATACAAAATAATATCGTGGTACCATGTTAGTCAGAGAAATCAATGTAAATACTTAAGTCCCCAAAAAATTTGAGAAAAGTATTCTAGGAGTGATGCTTTTATTGGCTAACCAGAAAAATTATATTTGTAAGCTTTCAAAGCTCAAGGCTCCTTCATCAGACAATGAATTGTAGTATCTAGGAACCTGCTGCATTAACTAGTTATTTGGTACACTTCTAGCCAGCTTTTAAAAGTATGTTTACTCTGAAAAGTTAGAGTTTGAGTAAAACATTCATAACAGCAATAAGAGTCTGTCTTAAAGTCAGATTTGGGCAGCATACCTCAGTGGTGGGTCTCCCTTTACATTCTAGAAGACTGGTGGAGATGGCCAAGAGCTTTGTCTTTATCAAGCATTCTTATTTGGTTGCAGAAGTCTTACTTTTAGGGCTCGGACACACTGGCGTGAAACTCCTGACGACTGCAATGTGAGTAAAAATTGCATTGCAGTCGGACCAATGTTACTCAATGTCCGAGAGCACATTTCTGAGTGTTGGACGTTTTCTTCCTCGTCCGACACTCGGATGACGAGTCAGTCGCAACATTCTGCGATTTAATGCAAGTGTCGGATGAGACTCGCCAATGCAAGTCTATATATCCGACAAAAAATACGGACCGCAGTCGGACCACACTCAGACCATCTGAGTCTGATGCGAGTTTTAATTGATACATTCTCATTATGTAGCTTAGACAATTGTCAAAAATGTTCCTGTAAATGATTTACAGTAATAGCTGCTGAGAAAAAAAACGTATGGCACTCAGATGTGATCTGAGAAAAATGTAGGACAGTTGCATCAGAGTTGGATGCAAAACGGACCAAAACTAGGACGAGAGTCGTACAACTCTCTGATCCGTCAATCGGACCGTTTTTCCACTCGCCAGTGTGTTTCCAGCCTAAGCGGCAGGGTCAGACCCTCACTGATCGAGTAGACATCATAACCTATCTGGTGGATGTGTGATAGTTCATTATAGTTAGAATACCTCCTTCATTTTTTTATTGTACAGTTAGTTGACAGGTGCTCTTATGAAATATTTTACTCTTAAGTATCTGGATTCTAACAAGTCTATGCATTTTCTTTAATTACAACAAAATTATCCTGCTGACAATAGATGGAACAAACAGTACCAATCTGATGAGATATGAGTTGATGAGAATAATCATGTTCATTTCTCTGTGTATTCCTTCTGATCAATAAAAAATGTGTTCTGCAGGTTTGGTCAACTATTGAACTTCCCAAAAAAATGTTCTCAGTTAATACTTATTAAAGGGAATCTGACAGCAGGTATTTGCTATCTAAGCTGAGGACTGAATATTGTAGTGGTTAAAAAAAAAAAAAAAAAAAAACAACAACTATGTCTCTTATCAGTCTGTGCGCTATTGTTTACTTAAACTAAAGGTTTTTATTATCTGGTAATTATTACTAGACAACGTTTTCATGTGCAAAGCAGTCCGACATGCCACTACTGTGATTGACCCCTATTTATTGATCCACAAATTCTATTGAGAGTTTAGTGTGGGCATGGGCAGCTTTCCCAGCTCTGCTACATGGCTAACTCTAAGGCCCCTTTCACATCACGATTTTTGTGCATCCGATTTGGCCCCCATGTTATCCTATGGGGGTCGGATCGGAATTGGCCTAATTGGCATCCGATTTTGTGGGATCGGATTTGTGTCTGATTTTTTTTTTTTTTGCTGGACCCAAAAGCGGAGACTAATCCGATTTTGGGCTCAGAAAAAAAATTAGAATCCACAAAATCGGATGGCAATTAGGCCAAATCCGATCCGATCATATTAGAGCGGGTCCGAGGAAACAGCTGATCGTTCCTCTGACCCGATTTTAGTGTACGGAGCATGCTCAACACACTAAAATTGCTCCAACCCTTCTAATTACACTTCTGCAATGTATAATCTACATTGCAGAAATGTAATTAAGTAAAAGAGTTAAAAATAAAAAATCACTAAGCTCACCTATCCGTGATCCACCACTGCCTCCCAGCAAGGTCCGTGTGCTTACAGGACCTGTGATGATGTCACAGAGCATCATCGGCTCACATGACTGCAGTTACTGCGGTAACTGCGGTCATGTGACCTGATGACGCTCTGTGACATCATCACAGGTCCTGTAAGCACACGGACCTTGCTGGGAGGCAGCGGTGGATCCGAGGATAGGTGAGCATAGTGATTTTTTATTTTTAACTCTTTATTATATTTCACTTCTGAAATGTAGATTATACATTACAGAAGTGAAAGTGCCCCGCTGTGTCCGTATCCGTGATAATCACGGACCCGGATACAGAATAGGTCACCCCCTGTGGTGTTCTTTGCTGTCCGTGGGATCCTACAAAAAGTAGGATCCCACGGACAGGAAAAAAATCGTTATGTGAAAGCACCCTAAATGCTTTGATTGTGTCAGAATGGCTGCACCCAATAATCTAAGTTAAACATTGTTGGATTCAGAGTTTCTTTACTTGCATCATGCTGCTTTCAGATGAGATTACCAGATTCTGCCGACAGATTCCCTTTTAATGCTAAGCTTGTTTAATTAAGGCTTTGTCCTGTTGAGTATTGTGTGCAGATGGTACTTTTATGTGCCTTTACTGGTTAATATCCCATTAGTGAATTTGTTTAAATTGAGGAGATAGCCCTTAGATCAGTCTGAGAGCTGATTTGGCTTTCTCACTGTATGCTTTATATGTAAAGACGTTATATGATCTTCTTAGACCTGAACATTGGGTGCACCAGTTATAACACAAGACTTAATGTTCCCTGTTAGGCTGCCTTCAGACTTGCAGATGCATCTGCAGCGTTTTGCAGATGCATCTGCAAGCATCTGCATGCAGACCGCGGCCCCTATGTTTATAATGGTGCGCACGGCGGTCTGCAGATGCTTGCAGACCGCCGTGCGCACCCATTCACTCCTATATGTGATCTGTGCGCAGGCGGATGCCTGCGTACAGATCACACACTCTCGTCCGCGGGCGGGAGTGTGTGATTTGTGCGCAGGCATCCGCGTGCGCACAGATCACATATAGGAGTGAATGGTGCCACGCGGTCTGCAAGCATCTGCAGACCGCCGTGCACACCATTATAAACATAGGGCCGCGGTCTGCATGCAGATGCTTGCAGATGCATCTGCAAAACGCTGCAGATGCATCTGCAAGTCTGAAGGCTCGGGAGCAAAGGATTTACCGTTGTAGTAAAAACAGTTTAAGGCTATGTTCACACCTAGTGTGCTTTTGTGCTTTTTTAAGCGTTTGCACCCACGCAAAAAAGTCCTGTAAAAAAATGTGGTGCATTCACACATCGTGTGTTTTTACAGAGCAAACTTCTTCAGTGATGTCGCAGAGGGGAGGAAGAATCCTATTCCTCCTCCCTGTGAGACATCTGTCACAGCCCCATTTAATTTCGCAGTGTGTTATGCACTGCAAATCAATGTAAACGTAAGTCCAATGTATTAAAAATAATAAAGATTTTTATAACTTGCCCTCCACCGGTGTTCTGGGATCCGGGAGCAGCAGGAGGCATCGACCTGCCAGGACCTTGCATGATGTCATAATGACATCGGGCGCTGTGATTGGCCGTCACAGTAATGTGATATGTGCTCCACATATCACATGACTGTGAGCAGCCAATCAGCGCCCAAGACGTCATGCCAGGTCTTGTCAGATCGGTGCCTGGCTCCGGGTACCATGAACAAGCCAGTGGAGAGGTAAGTATCCTTTATTATTTTTAATACTTAGATTTTGCAGTGTATATTAATACACTGCGAAATCAAATGGGGGCGGTCACACATATCTCAGACGGGAGGAGGAACCAGGATTCTTCCTTCCACTCTGTGACATGAGATCCAGCAGTGCCGCCCCCTATGGGAAATAGCGCCGACACTGCTGCGTAATGAATTGCCTTTTTTTCCCATAAAAGCGCTGCATAAAATTACGCAGTGTCTGTACGGCAAAGTTAATTTCACATACACTTTGCTGGCAGACACAAGGCACATTGAGCATGTTTGGAAAGCGCACACAAAAACTGCTCAAAAATGCGCAATGTGTGAACATAGCCTAATGCTTTTCACTGTTTTCATGTTTGTTCACTTTATGTAAATCTAACATTTATTTAGATTTTAACCACTTTTCTATTTCAATGATATGTTTCATTCCTACAATGTCCTCTACTGCCCTAAAGGCAAAAAGATCATCCAGCTCCTTTTAGCTGTTTTTCTCATTTTCAAAAAGACAGGATCATTTCTTACAGAGAAGCTTTAAAGGGATTGTCTCACATTAGACGGCTTCACACTGCGGTTTTTGCTCATCCGTATGGACCCTTGATTTTCTAGGATCACATGAACAAGCACTGAGTCAGTGGACATCAGTTGGCACAGATGTTTTTTTAATGGATCCGTCATCATTTAGCAGAGGTAGGGCTGGGAGGAGCTGTGCCTTGCTTCTGAGCATGCTCAGTACAGCAAGATGGACTCATTTTATGGATCCATTTTTTTCCACGGATCTGTCTCCATAGACCCCAACGTTATGACGCGGACCACGACTGATCAGTTTCTGTCCGCTATTTTAAAGGCAGCCCAAAATCGGAGCAGTGTCTGATTCTGGATACATGAAAAAAAGCGGACACAAACGGATCAGTGACAAACATGACACAAACTGATGGCCATATAGGACCAATCCGTGCACATAGGGATACATGGGATGCCATAACTGATCCCTGGCTATCCGTTTCAAAACGGATAGACACCCATTCCTCAAAACCGCAGTGTGAAGGTGGCCTAACACTAAATCTATGATCATGGGGGTCTCTGCAATCAGAAGACCTAGGAAATGTAGTCCTTGTACTTCTAGAGCAGTGGCTAATTCTTTATCTGTGGGACTGATGGAGATAGCCATGTATAGCAGTCAGGCTGGTGCATTACCATTGCTCTACGGACACCTTTCTGGAATATGGGGCTCAAGGCTCAATTGTAGTGATTGGTGGGGACATGTATTATCTAATCTGTGCGGCCTCAGGGTCCAGCATAGCATGTCACTAGCCAGTAAGCAAAGACTGACAGGGGACCCAAGAGGTGAGTACTGTTAGTATTTTTTATATTAAAACCACTTTTAAAATGTAAATTTTGTTTGGAAATCCTATTTTCAGTCACATTATAGTCTTTCTACAATAATGACAATAAATGTACAGTTTGTCATATTTAATTTGAGTTGCACTGAGTAAAATCATCTTTAAAACATTGAGCTGAATATGGCATTATTATTGTGTTTGCTTCCTATGGGCTATCACTTACTGTTTATATGAATCAAATTCAGGGGAATTATTTGTTGCTGTACTGTTGAAGTTTACATTTTGATAGCATACTTTTGAATCTTTATGTATAATGTCTATATATTATTTTAATCTTGTACTCCTTATCAATCACTCTGAATACTGTCCACGTTCTGTGCATTCCCAGTATATATCCATTCTTAACAATGTTGTCTTCCTGTATGTCCAGCCAGAAATTCAACCTACCGTATGCAATTTACCAACCTTCGCCAGATTAACTGTGTCTTCTGGAAGTTTTTCAGAACAGCTTGAACATGATTTCTATATATTTTTCTTATTTCTGTCTTTCACATGTTGTTTTAAGTAATATAATGTAATGTTTCGTTGTAATTTTATTTTTAATAAAGATATGACTGGTGGAAAAAAATTTTTTTTTTCTTTAATTCTTGCATCTTTGCTATCATTAAAGAGTTTATTTTGTGAAATGTGATGTTATTTTGGTATAGCAGTTGTCATTGAACTCCTGTCTACTAAAATCGGACAACTCAAACCATATGATATCACAAGGCTAACAAATGCTTGAAAGGGGTTGTCCAGTCTAAACTGATAATTCTGCAGTTACTGGATATGACTGCAGACTTCTCAATCCTTTTGAGCTTGCACTGTTAGCGGCAAAGATTTGCGGTTTCTAAGCCGGGACCAGACTGCAATTATGCAGTATGCATGTTCCCAGCCAGAGCCCCCGACTAGTGGGTGTGGCCTTGCTCAATACAAGTGGGTGAAGCAATACTATTGAGTATGGCCACGCCCACTAGACGTGTTTGTTCTGCTTCACAAGGCCAATATAGGTATAGCTGTCTGATGGGTGCTGTAAGAGTTTCTTACCTCTATCCAAAATAAGGAGCAGACAGGACCAGATCGGACTATGCTTCCGTAGACTCAAATGTAAAACCACTGCATCAGTTCAGCTCAAGACTTGCTTTACTAAGCCCCGACACCGTATGATACTTGTTGATGATGAAATATTGTGACTTTCCCTGAAGCCACTGACGTCGTTGCTGCTGGTCAGAAACTGATGGATTCACTAGCCCAGTATATGTGGTCCTAGTCTCACAGCAACACAAGACAAAATGGATACTTGGAGCAAACAACCCATCAACTGCCATGTGAAGACTCACACGGTTTTAAACAATTTAATTGAAGAAAAGGTGAGCTGCATTAAAATATGGCCAGCAGACAGAAGCACAGCAAGACACTAATACATTTAACAAGTCACGAATAAATGGAAAACATATTTCCTATTATATCTGGGGGAACAGCACAGTGTTATTGCCAGGAACATGTATACCACAGTTGTGGTCTGTTCCTAGATTAGAAAACAGTGATTTCTCACAGCGCACAGTGCAGGCTCTAGAGGACCGAGAAGTCTGCAGTCACCGAGTGAGTGCATAATTATCAGTTTTAGACTGGGCAGCCTCTTTAAAGGGAGCCAACCACCAGGATTTAGTCACTTGTAAATCAGTGCAGCAAGTGATTGACGTGTGCAGACTGAGATCATTAATTTTTCCTCCCGGTGGGCTTGTCTTTCTGCTGGAAGCTGAACTCCCCAACTGGAGGAGTCTGGGTGAGAGGAAGAGGGAGAAGGGGGTTCACCTTACATCAGAAAGACTAGCCCACAGGGGAGGAAGAAAAAATTAAGAAAAAAATCCAAATAATAATGTCATGCTGCATGTGTCAATCACCTGCTGCACTGATTTATGGGTGGTTAAGTCCTAGTGCTTGGTTCCCTTTAAAGCACCATTCCAGTGCTGTCTTATATCACCTTCTGCCGACTTAATCATATTCCAGTGGCGCTCCAGTTGGTCTGCGGCGAAAAGTGACTGGCAGACATATCCAGTGTTTCATGCAGCATGCTGAAGTTAATTTTTCAATACACCTCTGAGAGCCTTGTTCTGGCATTGAGCGATTGTGATATAACGTCTGGCCAGTCTGAAGTTATGGGCACCAGATGGCTCTGCAGAGCCGGAGTGGTTCTGAAAAAAAGGCTGAAAATGTTGGAGGGTAAGTATAACACTACAGGCAGGGGGCTAACATTTAAAGAGCCACTACAGGGCTAAAAAAAAATAACAAAATTCTGCAGTGGTGCTTTAATTAAAAATGCATTTTGAAGACTTGTAATTAAAAATACTGGGCACAGCTGGTGTAGAGTGCCTAAACCATATGCACACTCGAGTTATGCAAGAGATGCATATTAAATAAAATATATTCTGCAGCACTTTACAAGCATTATCACTGTTCTTATTGGGTTCGCGGTCTTAATTACCTCCCAGCATGTCTTTGGAGTGTGGGAGGAAACCATATAAACTCCATACAGATAATTTCCTTGGTCAGATTTGAGCCATGAACTAAAACCCAGCGCTGCAAAACAGTGCAACCATGAGACATTGTGCTGCTATAGTCCTGATATCCTTTCACTAATTAAGCGGAGGGTAAGTACTGCTGTACTTATTTTCAACACCTGCAAGTCAAGGGGAAACCTCTTTAAATATTACACAATGTTACTGAATCAAATACTCTATGAAAAGGCTAATGTTACCAATATGGCTGCTATATAAGGCCCCTTTCATATCACAATTTTTTCCTGTCAGTGGGGATCCTATTTTTTTGCAGGACCCCACGCACAGGTCCGGATGTGTACTTCCAGATGCTATTTCTGTGTCCGGATCCGTGATTTTGACGAATCCGAACACAGAGCTGGGAGGGGAGCTGAGCCTGCAAAGCGCAGGCAAGTGGTGTCGGGGCTGTACTTTCACTTTCACAATGTATCCACATACTTTGTGAAAGGGAAAGCAATGGTTAAAAATATTTAAAAAAATGCTCACCTCTCTGCCGAGGGTCATACGATGCGCGTTATCCACCTCCGATGGCTGAAGGACCTTAATCAACTGACCGGGAAGGGGCGGGGCAACCAAATCACCTGATGTATCACATGACCATCAGCTGAGTGGTTTAAAGGGAACCTCTCACCTGGATCTAAGCCCCTACACTATCACTACCTGTCCCTGCACATTCCAGCTGCTCCCTATCTATCCCTCTCTGAGCTACATCCGCCCTATAAAACTGCAGAAAAATAAGTTATAACTTACAGAAGTCCCTGAGGCTGGGGACTGAGAAGGCGGAGCCAGGCTCCATTCTGCCCCTCCTGGATGCAGCAGCACACACCCCGCTGAGCGGCGTTGTTCTTTCTTCATCGCCACTGCCTCCTCCATTTGGAATCTCTGCTTTACACCTATCATGTTGTGGTGATGCGATCTCGATGTGTGTGCTGCTGCATTGAGGAGGGGCAGAATGGAGCCTGGCTCCGCCTTCTCAGTCCCCAGCCTCAGGGACTTCTGTAAGTTATAAGTTATTTTTCTGCAGTTTTATAGGGCGGATTTAGCTCAGAGAGGGATAGATAGAGAGCAGCTAGGAAGGTGCAGGGACAGGTAGTGATAGTGTAGGGGCTTAGATCCAGGTGACAGGTTCCCTTTAAATTGCCTGCAAACCAATCGGTTTTATTTCTAAGGCTGGCTTCGCACTGCAGTTTTTCACTGATCAGTGTCCATCAGTGTTTGGGTGCCAAAACCAGGAGAGGAACCAGGAGAGGAACTTGCAGAGAAAAATTATAATTGAAAGATTGATACCTGTTCTGAGTTTTGGAGACACTTCTGGTTTTGGCACCCAAACACTGATGGACACTGATCAGTGAAAAACTGCAGTGTGAATCCAGCCTAACACTTTGCACTTTAATTTCACTTTAGAAGTGTATGTACACTGCTAAAGTGAAATTACATGGGAACACAGCTGTTTTAGTGTACTGAACATGCTCAGTACACTAAAATCAGATCCGGGAAACGTCCTGTTTATTCCCGGATCCACCCTCCATAGGCCAGCATGTTATTGCTGCAGACTGCGCCGGATCAGATTCTGTCCGATTTGGTCAGCTGTGCCCAAAATCAGAGCAGTCTCCGATTCTTGGAACATCAAAAAATCGGACATAATCGGATCCATGACAATTTGGACACAATCGGATGGTCATATAGGACCCATCCGTGCCCATAGGGATGCATGGGGGCCAAATCGGATCTGTGGCTATCCGTTTCACAACAAAAAATCGTGATGTGAAGGAGGCCCAAGGTTAATGCACCAACATCCACAAATGAAGGACTGAACAATATTGCAATACTACCACTCAAAAAAACTTGCTATTCCAAGACTGCCAATATCAGCTATGTACCACACCAAATGTCTCAAATACGAGTTAGGCACAATTTGTAGGCAAGTCAGTATTGTGACCATATCATCATTTTATGCGGCTTTTCCAAGCTGTGTAAGGCTGGCTTCACACTGCGGCGGCGTCCGGTCCGGGGCTGTCAGGAGTGACAGCCTGGACCGGAGTTTTGCTCCATAGGAGACTATCGCTGCACGGAGCTGGACGCGCGGGTGGCAATATCTGCCATCCGGTGCTAGCTCGCCGATGATCCTGCAGAGAGGGGGATTGTCCTGCGACTCCAAAAACGTTGCATGCAACGTTTTGGAGTCGCAGACAATTCCCCACTTCTGCAGATTATCCGCAATAGCACCGATGGAGATAAATTGCCACCCGGCGCGATCCAGCTCGTCAGCCCGATAGTCTCCTATGAGTGCAAAATCCGTCCAGGCAGTCACTCCTGACAGCCCCGACGACGCGCGTTGTGTCAAGGCCCCTAAGCATGAATTCTTATTGAATGAATCAGATCCGGTGATGTGTATTTGTGCAGTGAGGGAAGATGTGGCCTAAGGAGCTCAGCACCATTTATCAAAGAGTGCAGAATTATTAGGCAGCTTGTTTTCCTCCTGCAAAAGTGTCCAATAAAAGACAACTGTCAGAAAAGTAAAAAATTTGTAAGAGGGGTGCAGCACTCTTGAAATTGCTAAGATATTGGTGTGTGATCCTAGATCCATGAAATGTTTTATTGAAAATAGTGTATTTTATTCATGTGGGGAATAGTGGCACCACAGAGGGCATGAGCCACACACAGGAGGAGTATGTGTCCTAAAAAGGTTGGGCCTCACAATTACCGGTAATACATTAATGTTGTGTTACGTAACAGGAAGCGTGATCATTTCTCAGCCTTTACTCTCAATTAGGGACGTTTATGTTTGTTTGTTTGGAGAGTGAGGGACATTTGTGCACTTTCTGTATTGCTGCCATTGGTGACAATGTGAAGGCTAGATCTGCTGGGGCTGCTCCTGTTAAACTTACATTTTTTTCCTTTCTTTACATGTTTAATGTTGTTGTGTGATTTTGATGTTTTTTCCTTTTTTCCATCACAGGCTTCCAAAAGGTCTCTCCGGGCTGTTGAGGAGGACGTACTTGATACGGACCTCCTGATCCAACTTGTGGAAGCACGTGCTCTGTTGTGGGACCAACGCACCCACCTCCACGCAAATATGGAGCACACAAGAAGACTGTGGGATGAGGTCTGTGCAGGGGTGGTCCGTGGATGGAACCGACTCAATGAAGCAGGCCAAGATTGTCACCGTAAGTAAATGTGTCTTTGGCTTTTGCTGTAATTGTTCATTGCATTGCCATGTTGTTACCCTCTTAATCTTGGTCCACAATCATCATAATGTATTATGATATGTTTAGCAATGTAGTTGGAGTACGCCATTTTTGAGGCAGTGTCAGCCTTATAGCAAACTTGCCTCGTTCATTTATTTTTTGTTTTTTTTTATAAACAAAAAATGGCCCAGCCAAAGTTATAAACACTAGAAATGTTATGGCCCAGTCATAATGTCTGTTTGCACAAACAACTCGATCGGTCCAGCTCACCCCAAACCATCTCGATTGGGTTCAGGTCTGGTGACTGTGGAGGTCTAGTCATCTGGTGTAGCACCCCATCACCATCACACCTCCCCCTCCATGTTTCACGGTGGGAACCAGGCATATAGAGTCCATCCGTTCACCTTTTCTGCGTTGCACAAAGACACGGTGATTGGAACCAAAGATCTCAAATTTAGACTCCTCACACCAAAGCACAGATTTCCACTGGTTTAATGTCCATTCCTTGTGTTCTTTAGCCCAAACAAGTCTCTTCTGCTTGTTGCCTGTCCTTAGCAGTGGTTTCCTAGCAGCTATTTTACCATGAAGGCCTGCTGCACAAGTCTCCTCTTAACAGTTGTTGTAGAGATGTGTCTGCTGCTAGAACTCTGCGTGGCATTGACCTGGTCTCTAATCTGAGCTGCTGTTAACCTGCGATTTCTGAGGCTGGTGACTCGGATGACCTTATCCTCAGCAGCAGAGGTGACTCTTGGTCTTCCTTTCCTGGGGCGGTCCTCATGTGAGCCAGTTTCTTTGTAGCACTTGATGGTTTTTGCAACTGCACTTGGGGACACTTTCAAAGTTTTCCAACTTTTCGGACTGACTGACCTTCATTTCTTAAAGTAATGATGGTGCTCGTTTTTCTTTACTTAGCTGCTTTTTTCTTGCCATAATACAAATTCTAACAGTCTATTCAGTAGGACTATCAGCTGTGTATCCACCAGACTTCTGCACAACACAACTGATGGTCCCAACCCCATTTATAAGGCAAGAAATTCCACTTATTAAACCTGACAGGGCACACCTGTGAAGCGAAAACCATTTCCGGTGACTACCTCTTGAAGCTCATCAAGAGAATGCCAAGAGTGTGCAAAGCAGTAATCAAAGCAAAAGGTGGCTACTTTGAAGAACCTAGAATATAAGACAAATTTTCAGTTGTTTCACACTTTTTTGTTAAGTATATAATTCCACGTGTTAATTCATAGTTTTGATGCCTTCAGTGTGAATCTACAATTTTCATAGTCTAGAAAATACAGAAAACTCTTTGAATGAGAAGGTGTGTCCAAACTTTTGGTCTGTACTGAATGTGTGTGTGTAATTGGTAACGGTGTTGTGTGGCGAGGCAATTTTTTGTTAAAAAAAGTATATGTGTGTGATACTTTTACCTAAGCAGATTAACCCCTTTACGACGAATGACGAGTATACTCGTCATGAAAAGATGTCAGTTCCCGCATCATGACGAGTATACTCGTCATGGCTTTGAACTGTCACTGCTTCTAAACGAACAGTGACAGCTCAAATCTAACAGCTGTCAGTGACAGCCAAGGGTTAGTGGAAGAGGTGTGGGCACCCCTGTTAACCCCTTCACCCCCCCCCTCCCCAATCACACTTATCTGCCGGCGGGTTGCACCGCAGCCGCCGGCCATGAGCTGATGCTCCAGCTCACCCTGTGTCCTGTCCCCGCCCCCTGTGTCCAGCTCCCCCTGTGTCCTGTAGCCCCCCCTGTGTCCTGAGCCCCCTGTGTCCTGTCCCCGTCCCCTGTGCAGCCCCTCCTGTGTCCTGTCCCCGTCCCCTTTGCAGCCCCTCCTGTGTCCGGTCCCGTCCTCTGTGCAGCCCCTCCTGTGTCCTGTGCCCACCCCCTGTGTCCAGAGCCCCCTGTGTCCTGTAGCCCCCCCTGTGTCCTGAGCCCCCTGTGTCCTGTCCCCGTCCCCTGTGCAGCCCCCCCCTGTGTCCTGTCCATCCCCGCCCTCCACCCGACATAGTTTGTCTGCCGGCGGGCTTATGCGCCCACCGGCGAAGCTGCAGGGCCCCCTCCTCCTTCCTGCTGGCCCACAGCCCCCGGTCCTCCGTCCCCAGCCCCCGATCCCCGGTCCCCAGCCCCGCTCACCTATCCCGGTGGGCTGCACGCTCGGTGCACCCGCCCGCACCGTCGGGCCTCCTCTGCAGTCCGGTGTGGCTCCTCCTCTTCTCAGGGGCTCCTCCTTCTCATCGCTGGGTAAGTATGAATGAATGAAAGAATGAATGAAATAATGAATGAAAGAATGAATGAATTGAATGAATGGATGGATGGATGGGTGGGTGGATGGATGGGTGGATGGATGGATGTGTGCGTGCGTGGATGTGCGTGTGTGGATGTGTGTGCGTGGTTGTGTGCATGCGTGGATGTCAGTACGTGGATGTGCGTGCGTGGATGTGCGTGCGTGGATGTGCGTACGTGGATGTGCGTACGTGGATGTGCGTACGTGGATGTGCGTACGTGGATGTGCGTACGTGGATGTGCGTACGTGGATGTGCGTGCGTGGGTGGATGTGCGTGCGTGGATGTGCGTACGTGGATGTGCGTACGTGGATGTGCGTACGTGGATGTGCGTGCGTGGATGTGCGTACGTGGATGTGCGTGGATGTGTGCGTACGTGGATGTGTGCGTACGTGGATGTGTGCGTACGTGGATGTGTGCGTACGTGGATGTGTGCGTACGTGGATGTGCGTGGATGTGGATGTACGTGGATGTGTGTGTGGATGTACGTGGATGTCAGCATGCGTGCGTGGATGTGTGCATGCGTGGATGTGCGTGCGTGGTTGTGTGCATGCGTGGATGTGCGTATGTGGATGTGCGTACGTGGATGTGTGTGCGTGGATGATGGGTGCATAGGTGGATGGATGGGTGCAACAAGGGATCAAGTGTCCTCTTGTTATAGTCTCTGGGATCATAGTCATGGTGCACTGTATAACTGATCATTGTCATACAGTGCACCATAACTCTGACCCCTGAGACTGTAGGAAGAGGACACTTGATCCCTTGCTGCAGTCTCTGGATTGAGCAGAGGCGATCGAGCGTCGTGGGACCTTCGTTGTGGACTACGTCGGAGGCGATCGAGCGTCGTGGGACCTTCGTTGTGGACTACGTCGGATCTTTATAATAAAGATGGAGTCCGAATTTTGTTTGTGTTTTTTTTTTTTCAAATAAAAAGATTTTTCTATGTGTGTATTTTCTGACTATTTACCAGAGATTCCTAATGGCGGGTCTAACATTGGCCCTATATTATGAATCTCGGGCTTAGTGCCAGCTGCCAATAAAAAGCTGGCATTAACCCCTTTATTACCCAGTTTGCCACCGGCACCAGGGCAAGTGGAAGAGCATGGGTACAGCGCCAGAAAATGGCGCTTCAATGAATGCGCCATTTTCTGGAGCGGCTGCGGGCTGCAATTCGCAGCATGGGGGGCCCAGAACGCTTGGGCCTTTCCATGCTGAGGATTCCAGCCCCCAGCTGCCTAGTTGTACCTGGCTGGGCCAAAAATATGGCGGAGCCCTACGTCATTTTTTTTTCTAGAATTAGTTCTAGAAATAAAAAAAAATTGGCTTCGCTGTATTTTTGGTTGCAGCCAGGTACAACGAGGCAGCTGGGGGTTGCTGGCAGTCTGTAGCTGCCAAGTTGTACCTGGCTGGACCAAAAATATGGCGGAGCCCTACGTCATTTTTTTTTCTAGAATTAGTTCTAGAAATAAAAAAAAAATGGGCTTCGCTGTATTTTTGGTTGCAGCCAGGTACAGCGAGGCAGCTGGGGGTTGCTGGCAGTCTGTAGCTGCCAAGTTGTACCTGGCTGGACCAAAAATATGGCGGAGCCCTACGTCATTTTTTTTTTCTAGAATTAGTTCTAGAAATAAAATAAAGCCTTCGCTGTATTTGTAGCCAGCCATGTACAACTTGGTAGCTGGCTGACTGGAATCCTCAGCGTGGAGAGACTCAAATGTTGTGGGTCCCCCACGCTGCAAATTTCAACCCACAGCCACCCAAGAAAATAGCGCATTCATTAGAGGCGGCATTTTCTGGTGCTGTACCCCAACTCTACCAGTTGCCCTTGTGCTGGTGGCACACGGGTTCTCCATATGCGACATGGTGTCCGCTAAC
This sequence comes from Allobates femoralis, assembly GCA_033576535.1. Classification (NCBI taxonomy): domain Eukaryota; kingdom Metazoa; phylum Chordata; class Amphibia; order Anura; family Aromobatidae; genus Allobates; species Allobates femoralis. The sequence continues at coordinate 26,242,551 of JARQOC010000007.1, forward strand.
AATTTCAATAGAAAATTAGCTCCAATTGTTAGCGGAAACCATGTCGGGTATGGAGAGCCCCTCCCTGTGTGCCTGAACATTGGAGCTCCCCCACAAGTGACCCCATTTTGGAAACTAGACCCCCAAAGGAACGTATCTAGATGCATAGTGATCACTTTGAACTCCCAGATGCTTCACAAATTCATCCATAAAAATGAAAAAGCACGTTTTTTTTCCACAAAAAGTTTCTTTTTTCATTTTTACGGATCAATTTGTGAAGCACCTGGGGGTTCAAAGTGCAAAATACATCCCAAAATTTGTTGGGCAATTTCTCCTGAGTACACCGATACCTTATATGTGGTCATAAACCACTGTTTGGGCGCACGGCAGGGCTCAGAAGGGAAGGAGCGCCATTTCACTTTTTGAACGGAAAATTGGCTCCAAAATTCAAATTGCGCTCCTTCCCTTCCGAGCCATGCCGTGCGCCCAAACAGTGGTTTATGACCACATATGAGGCATCGGTGTACTCAGGAGAAATTGCCCAACAAATTTTAGGATGCATTTTATCCTGTTGCCCATGTGAAAATGAAAAAATTGAGGCTAAAAGAACATTTTTGTTACAAAAATTAAAATGTCCATTTTTTCCTTCAACTTTATTTTAGTTCCTGTGAAGCACCTGAAGGGTTAATAATCTTCTTCAATATAGTTTTGAGTAGCTTGAGGGGTGCAGTTTTTGGAATGGTGTCACTTTTGGGTGTTTTCTGTCATGTACACCCCTCAAAGAGACTTCAAATGTGATGTGGTCACTAAAAAATTGGTTTTGTAAATTTTGCTGGAAAAATGAATAATTGCTGATGAACTTTGAACCCTTATAACGTCCTACCAAATTTTTTTTTTTCTTCCAAAATTGTGCTGATGTGAAGTAGACATGTGGGACATGTTATTTATTAACTATTTTGTGGCACATAACTCTCTGGTTTGGCAGAATAAAAATTAAAAATGTGAAAATTGCTAAATTTTCAAAATTTTTGCCAAATTTTTTATTTTTTCACAAATAAACGCAAAAATTATCGACCTAAATTTAATACTAACATGAAGCCCAATATGTCACGAAAAAACAATCTCATAATCGCTAGGATCCGTTGAAGCGTTCCAGAGATATTACCTCATAAAGGGAGAGTGGTCAGAATTACAAAAAATGGTCCGGTCATTAAGCTGCAAAGTGACTCGGTCCTTAAGAGGTTAATATTGATATTTTAAAGGAAACATTTGTCAGAAAAGGTAGGAGATTTAGCAAAACTATATGCACGCTAATATTCTTTTTTTGTTCTTTCCTCAACAGCACTCAAGGACGTACCTGCAGCCAGCATCTTCCCCAGTCCACCAGGCGCCTGAAGCTGTCCCTCAATATGCCAGTGACTAGCCCAGGGCTATACAGGGATTTGGGTGTCTGGGCCCTCTGCTGCGGTTGGGATGTCACTGGTGGCCTGGCCAGACCCGTGTCCCTGGTGGTCAACTAAAAAGGGATGCACACTCTAACTAACTCCCCCCCCCCCCAGCACCAGTATTTATAGGGGATCTTGCCTAAGGGCAGCAAGTGGGGCTCCTACTGTGCTGGGGTGGAAGGTGTTGTTTGCATCTGTGTACCCACTGTGGAAACCCATCCATGCTGTAGGTGAGTCTGTGGTTAGCTGTGTGAGCAGGGTGCCACATTCCCCCCTAGGTAAGGTCAGTACTTCTGGACTTATAAACATTTAATAACAGGTAACATATTTACAGAGTCTCAAAACCAAAAAATTACAAAAACCACTGAAAAATGGCAAAACAGGTATAGTCCATACGGTGCTAGTCCATCCACTTCAGGCTGGAAAAAGAAGTTAATTGTCACAACCAGTCCTGTGACTGTGGTCCTTTTAAGGTTGTAAAACAAGGGGAAAGTTATTTTGACAAGTCTTTACAGTACAGTCTCTGTAAGCTTCGGGTAAAAAGGGGTAAAGTTTTTCGAAAAGTTTGATAAAGTCCTTACAGGTAAAGTCTCTGTAGGCTTAAAAGTTCAGAATACACAACAACATATACTACGGGTGCCTCGGTGTAGGAGTCCTAGGTACTATAGGGGCCTCTACCTATCATAAGCGCTGTAGGCCTCCTGGCCCTGGGGTCATCTTTTGGCCAAGATTTTGCTCTCCCTTGACAGCTCCTTACGCCAACTCCACTCACCCCTCTTTTGGTGTTGGTTACCTGGTGTGACCTGTTTTGGCCTGCTCTTCACCCTTTTGCATACTACTATTTACATTTTCATTTTTACAAGAGTTACTATTTACATGTTACTTTCTTTTGTGTTTTATACTTATTGTACCCAATCTCCATACCTGGATGGGGGCTGCCCACTTGTGGTACGACTTGATCTACGTACTACGGGTGTGGCTATCTCAGGTGATGTGTCAGGAGAATGCAATGTGGGTAAATCATGTAAGGGTCTGCGTGGCCTTAGTCTCACTACAGGACTAGCAGGTGCACCGATTGCAGGATTCTCTGGTTCTCTGACAACGAGTGTTTCTTCCTGACTTCTTGGGATGGTTTCTTGAGACTGGTAAAAGTTGATGATTTTTATTTCTGCTACTTCATGTTGAGGCCAATCTTCTGAGAAGTCTCCAAGTATTGTGGTTATGACTTTTTCTTTGAGTTCTAGACATGGAGTTGGGGGTTCACAGGATTCTGTTTCTTCTCCTGGAAGGTCTTGAAGGTCTTGGGTCTTCCATGCTTCTGGGCACTTTTTCAAATGATCCCGGGATACTGTTTGTGTAGTTTTTCCTCCATTTTTGCTGATGAGGCAAACTTTGGTGTTATCAAAGTTGGATTTCAAAACAGTTTAGGGTTCTCTTTCCCATTGATCATCTAATTTGTGACTTCTTCTTTTTCTTTTTAGTACAATACTTCCGGGTAGTATTGGTTCTGCTGGTGCACTTTTGTTGAAGTTTTTCTCTCACCGTTGTCTGGATTTTTCAAGACTGTCTTCAATGCAAGCTTGGACTTGTCTATACTGTTCTAGACGGTTAGTGTTCCAGTCAGAGTTAAGGCCCCATCACATCATCCAACATCGGCTGCGATGTCGGATGCGATGCCCCGGGTCGCGCTTGCTTCCAACATCGCAGCATTGCTGTCACACGGCAAGATGTTGCCGGTGACAGCGCTGCGATGTTGGCCCCGCGATCGCTCGCTGGGCTGGGATCAACCCAGCGAGCGATCTGCTGCAATGCAATGCGATTTATTTGCCTGTAATCTACACATATTCTCATGCTGCCTTCCTTCTTTCTGACTAGGACTACAACTGTCTCTTATGACCCCTGCATCCTTCATGTCCAGTAACATCCCTTTGGCTTTTTGATAGTGTGCGACTGGAATAGGCCTGTATCGCTCTTTGGTGGATGTGTACCTGTGGTGATATGGTGGTGTACCCCTTTGATCCTACCAAAGTCAAGTGGATGCTTACTGAATACTTGTTCAAATTCTTGGACTACCCGGTAGACACCTTGCTTTTTATGCATGGGAGTGGAATCAGTACCAGTCCTCTAGCTGCCCCTTAGCGTTGTTATTCTCCGCCTCTTTGGGTGGAGGTAAGGGTCCCACTGCTTGTATCTCGTTGTTATGCACAGTGTACAGCTTAGCAGCAGTGGAATACCTGGGTAGTTTGACCTCTTCACTACCACAATTTAAGATGCGAACTAGTACTCTTACCTCGTGTACATTGACTACCCCCCTGGCTGTCAAGAGTGTAGGCCTGTGTTCTAAGCTGATGGGTTCCACTACCGCCTGATAGTCCTGCCCTCTTAGAACTATAGCTGTAGACAGCAAATCATCATTTCACTCATTGGAGGTATTACAATAGGATGCGGGTCTGTTACCCGTACAGTACCAATTTCACCACCTGTAACTTTTACCTGTTGCTGGTGCAAGAGGGCTCTTATCTCTCTTTGAAGAACCACCTTCTGCCCAGGTTTGGCAGTGGCTGCAATCTGTTGAAGCAAGAACAACACTTCACCCATGCAATTGCTAACAACATTTGTACCGAGAATAATGTAAGGATCCCGGTTATTGGGATTTTCTTCTACCACAATAATCTCCTGGGCTTTTAATTCCACCCTCCCCACCTTTATGGGTACTTCTTTAACCCCCACTATAGTAAGTGGTTCACCATTAGAAGCATAAATATTAAGGTTCACATCGGGTGGGTTATGTTCAGTACATGACCAGAATTGCTTATAAAGGATATCAGGGATTGTGTTCACTTGTGACCCGGTGTCCAATAAAGCAGGTGTTGAGATGCCATCTAGTGTGATAGACAGGAATGGTCGCTGTCCAATGTAGGTATCATAGCAGTCAGCTGGGCCCTGTTGAGCTACTCCTGAGGTTTGGCCCCGGCCCCCAAGGTCTGCTCGTTTAAAGGACAGTATCGTGCGATGTGGCTGGTCTTGTTACAGCGACGACAGATGGGTTCTCTTGTGAAGCTGTAACGATCGGTGGTCCTCCCTCTGGGCGACGTGGTCTTCCTTTCTCTCATCCACGGGACGTCCTCCGGGCTGTCAGCAAGCTGGATTAGAGGTTGGGGTTTAGGCTGTGGCTTTGGCCCCTGCTGCAGCTGTAGGGCTTCCATGACTGTGGCTAGGTTCTTGCCCAGCTGGCGCCCCTCCAAGCACAAAGAGTCATTTCTGTCGGAGTTAGTAGACTGAACACGGCTTTCAGCTGTAGGCACGGGTACTGGTGGTGTTAAAGCCCGGAGCCTTGCCACTGCACTACCGCCGGATGGCAGCTTCAGGATTCTCCACTGGCTGAACCCCATTATGGCCATGTCTTTAAAGTATTGAAATCAGCATCCGCGTGGCTTAGGGACCACCAGCGCAGGGTTTTGTTGTCCTCTGGTGATAATAACCCCCGGGTAAACTGCTCAGTCAATAGTTTATTCTCATCAGGGGCACTAGCAGGGCTGACTTGCTTCAGGGCTCACAGCGCCTCCTGTAGGCGCCAGGCGTAGTTCTGGATATCATCCCCCGGCTTTTGATAACAATGATAGAAGCACATTCTTATGTCAGCCTCATTACAGTCCTCAAAAGCAACTTTTAATTTATCAAAGATTATAGCTGCTCATCATCCCCGTTCAGCGGTGGACCAGGATTAGGCCTCTCTTTCCGCTGCACCGGTTACCTGTCCCTATACAACAGCTGCACACTGCTGGCCCGACATTGCATACTTGTCCAACACTCTGCAGATTTTTCTTTTGGGACCTCCAGACCTCAAGTCCCGTTTTGGGACCTCCAGGGATGATGGATGAGCAGCTAGATGTTGAAGCTCCCCACAGGCGGAGCTGGATTCCTGGGGAGTTTGGTGATGATGATGAGGGATGGAGCAGGGATTTGGTCAGGCTGTTGGATAACGGGACAGTCTCTATGGATGGCAGGGGCGCGGGTAAGGAACTGACACACACACCACTGGTTGTTTCTTTACCTTTTACTTGTGAGATTGCAGGTAAACGTCCAGGGCACTGCCGGGTGTTCAGGATGCACTTTCTGGGTCTCCACAGTGAGTGGGTATAAGGCCACCTTGTCTCTTTCCTCGTGTGTGTGAAGCCCCTGCCCCGTGTGAAACTTGGCTGGCATCCTCTGCTCTCCTACCACCTGTGCTGTCACCTGGAAACCGTTGATGGACTACCGCTATTCCTCACTCTGCGGTGCCTGGCTCCCTGGTGAGTGACTGCGCAGATACCTGGGAGACTGAAGTCTCCACGGTAGACCGGTATTCTCTACTGGGCCAGGTGCTCTCCAGCAAATTCGGACTCCGGTGTTCGGATGATTTTGGGTGAACCGAACGCTGGCTCCTCGGTTCCCACTCTGTTCTCTCTTTTCTCCTTGCCTTACGACCCCACTCTTGGGCCCTGCAGGATTACTTTGAAGTCTGTTCAGGGTCACTGGCTCGGGCCTAACGCGGCACAGACTACCAGTACGTCTTCACAGCTCTTGTAGCATCAGCACATTTCAACTAACTTCCTCCCCAGCACCAGTATTTATAGGGGATCTTGCCTAAGGGCAGCAAGTGAGGCTCCCCCTACTGTGCTGGGGTTGAAGGTGTTGTTTGCATCTGAGTACCCCCTGTGGAAACCCATCCGTCTACAGGTCCATCTGAAAAAGAGCATGCTGGTACCGGCATTGCCATCAGGCAACACAGGAGCTCAGTGGAAGATGCTCCAACATCTTTTCCCCTATCTGACCCTTCTGACACAGGTGCACCAAGTCGAGCAGGTGCTCGGGCTGGTTGTCAGCGCCAGAGGGGAACAGATAAAATATTCTCCCTGAGGTTGTCCATATGGCTCAGATCCATCAGGACATGTGGAAACAGCTGTCTCTCCAAATTACAGAGGGGTTGCAGCGTATCCACATTGACCTGAGTGATTTGAGCACAAATGTACAAATTAGTACCAATGTGTATTTAAAAACACTGGCCAGGGAGATGGAAGAGATGTCGAGTGATCAGCAGGCCTACGTAGTGCAGTGTTGTCAGGAGGCTGTGCGGTAAGCCAGACAGATGAGTCCCACTATGCATGCACAACAGCATTCTCAGGCCACCCAACACCCTTCACATAGTCCTCCTACAGTAGGCAGCAATCAGCCGATGGTCCCAATGGAAATACCACCCCGGCAACATGGGATCACTGGCAGAAGTGTGAAATCCAGTCACCTCATGGGTGCTGGAAGGGCTCCCAACTTGGCAGCTTTATCACATCAAGAACAGGTGGCTGCCGTGAGCATGGGGGAGACACACACTGGGTCCTTTCCTATAACATCCCATGAAGGTGTCTTGACCATGGGAACTTGCATCTACCAACCCAACTATACCACCCATGAAAGGGCATTGAGACAGCCTTATGAGTACACATACCCACAAGAACTGTCCCACTCCTCTGTCTCTCAGTGGCCCTACCACCCTTCCCACTATCATCGCCAAGGGCTTATGCCTTGCAGTGAAGGCCATCAGGGTGGGAATGTGTGGGATTGCCACAGAATACACCGCTGCAAGGAGGGAATTACACCTTGGTTTGCACAGCACACACCACCTTCCACCCCAGACCTGAAGGGGGAGCTCTACTGGCTGCCTTAAGTCAGTTCCCCTTTAAGAAATCCAGGCCTGAGGGGAGGAGTTAGTCAGTCCCAGGAATCAGTCTAGAGTCGCAGTGAGAGGGAAGAGAGAGGAGACAGAGGAGCTGGTCGCTGGGAGAGATCCAGCACCAGGGACCACTGACCGCTGTGCACACCCTAGGAACAGGGTCGGAGGCAAGTGGAGAAAGAAGGGAACTAAGAAAAGGGAACCGGCTACTACAGCCTTTAGTGCACCCAGACACCGGAGTCCGAAGCTGCCATCATTTAGTGCCACAGCAAAAGCCCGGAAGACTCAGGAGGAGTTCAGCCCTGAGGAGAGCAAGTAAGAGACGCTAAAACTGACCAAGCACAGGACCAGGGGCCGTAGGAATAAGAGGGACCCCGCAGAAGAATCTCATAGTTTAGAGCAAAGCCCAGAGAGGGAGAAGAAGTGGTGGGTTCAGGCTCAGGCAGGACTTACCCCACACCACAGAGCACAAAGACAGAGGAGGCCTCATAACTTTCTAAGGTCGAAGTCCCAAGTTGCACCGGGACCTGGTTATTACTCTGGACTGTACCTGTTACCCTGTCACCAGTAAAAGGTACCAAAACAACAATCCCTGTGTGTCTGTGTGCCTGTCTAACCGCTGCAATTCACCGCTGTGTCAGCAAAGACTTAACTACTACTCCCCTCATCCATCCCCGCTGCCCTGAGGTAAAGCTCCAGCTGTGGGGAGCTGTACCACACTCTGCTGCACCCACCATCACCTCAGCGGCCGGCTGCAGCTCTGGTATACTCGTTACCAGGTACCACAGGTGGCGTCACGTTAACAATCCCCTTATCCCCCACCGTTCCCCGCCATTGAGGGTCCAGGGCACGGGATTGGGGATCGACCAGCCGTGATCCCCCCCCATCAGCCCCGGTACCCAAGTTCCCCATACCCTGTCAACTGCCTCCATCGCACCAGCTCCCTTCCAGCAGCCAGCTAACATATCTTCTGCTGGAATATCCTAAATGCCCCATTAGGTTGGCCAACCTATGCTCAGGCCTCAAACCCAGCCCTTGTTTCGGAAGTGTCTGCATGGGCCTCACAAAGTCCCCCTATTGTGGTCTGCAGCCCACAAGAAACGGCACTACGGCCTTTGGCCACACTTTCATGAACCCCAGTCACTTCCACTTTGGCAACTGTACCCAGAACAAGCACTGTCAGCACCAGTGCGGGACAACAAAGTGTTGAACTTTCCTATAGTAGCCCAACCAGGGACTTAACAGATCTCTAATTTTGTTTTGGCCTGTTAAACAATAAAATTTGTTGCAGCAACTGTTTGTTTTGTTTTTCTACTTATGCATGTTGCTTTGTTGTTTTTAGATCTTTTGGTAACATGTCTTTACATTGTAAACACCCAAAAAACCACGCTCCTGATCCTAAGGGTATAAGCAATTTCATCAGTATTTTAACTCACATACACATATGTGGCAACATCTGCCATACAGATGCAATTGTGAAGTGTGTGTATGTGAGTGGCAAAAATGGCAATTAGGTATACCCATATGGCTGGGGTGCAGCCTTATTCTTGTATGTTAAAGCATGATAACTTGTGGAGTCAAGCCACTGTTGGTGCACCTGCCGGGTGTTTTTCGAGCCACAAGGATGAGGTTATCCAGTCCACTCTCCTTGCACTCAGTTGATCACATGTGTGTAGGGGAGTGTACACAGACACCTCAATAGTGTGGCCATAAATGTAAGTGTCAAAAACAATATATGGCTGGAGTAGCACAATTCTTATTCGGGCAATTTTGCAGCATCCCATAAATCTATAATATAAAAGCCGAAGGCCACTTCCGGAAAACCCGAAGGGTACTTCCGTGATGGCATCCGGACCCATGCTGGTGACGTCACCAGTCCTCTGTAGCCGGGCGGCGCCCGGCTACAGGGACTGGTGCAGGAACATTCCGCCCAGGAACGTTCCCGTCTGTCCCAGCCACCTCCTCTCTCCCGCTCCAGCCGCCTCTGCCGCCTGCCCGCTCCAGCCGCCTCTCCCCTGTGCCCATTGCCCGCCACCTGGGGGGGCCCCGCAACCCCTGGGGGCCCCGTGCTGAATTAGCCGCGTGCCCGGAGAGGAGGGAGGACGGGACTTCCTGTCCTGCACCTCTGCCCGCCCCTTCTCTCCTACAGCAGACGCACATCGGCGGAGGTGAGTCTGCACCCCCCCACCCAGCTACGCCTCTGCCCTCCAGCCTCTCCAGCTTCCGCTCTGCCCCTCCAGCCTCTACCCCTGCAGCCTCTGCCCCTCCAGCCTCTCCAGCTTCCCCTTTGCCCCTCCAGCCTATGCCTCTGCAGCCTCTGCCCCTCCAGCCTCTCCAGCTTCCCCTTTGCCCCTCCAGCCTCTGCCCTGCAGCCTCTCCAGCCTCTCCAGCTTCCCCTCTGCCCCTCCAGCCTCTGCCCCTACAGCCTCTCCAGCTTCCCCTCTGCCCCTCCAGCCTCTGCCTCTCCAGCCTCTCCAGCTTCCCCTCTGCCCCTCCAGCCTCTCCAGCTTCCCCTCTGCCCCTCCAGCCTCTGCCTCTCCAGCCTCTGCCTCTCCAGCTTCCCCTCTGCCCCTCCAGCCTCTGCCTCTCCAGCCTCTCCAGCTTCCCCTCTGCCCCTCCAGCCTCTGCCTCTGCAGCCTCTGCCCCTCCAGCCTCTCCAGCTTCCCCTTTGCCCCTCCAGCCTCTGCCCCTGCAGCCTCTCCAGCCTCTCCAGCTTCCCCTCTGCCCCTCCAGCCTCTGCCCCTACAGCCTCTCCAGCTTCCCCTCTGCCCCTCCAGCCTCTGCCTCTCCAGCCTCTCCAGCTTCCCCTCTGCCCCTCCAGCCTCTCCAGCTTCCCCTCTGCCCCTCCAGCCTCTGCCTCTCCAGCCTCTGCCTCTCCAGCTTCCCCTCTGCCCCTCCAGCCTCTGCCTCTCCAGCCTCTCCAGCTTCCCCTCTGCCCCTCCAGCCTCTGCCCCTCCAGCCTCTCCAGCTTCCCCTCTGCCCCTCCAGCCTCTGCCCCTCCAGCCTCTCCTGATTCCCTCTGCCCCTCCAGCCTCTGCCCCTCCAGCCTCTTCCCCTCTGCCCCTCCAGCCTCTTCCCCTCTGCCCCTCCAGCCTCTGCCCCTCCAGCCTCTGCCCCTCCAGCCTCCGCTCTCCCCTCCAGCCTTTGCCCTCCAGCCTCTGCCCTCCAGCCTCTGCCCTCCAGCCTCCGCTCTCCCCTCCAGCCTCTCCCCTCCGCTCTCCCCTCCGCCTCCGCTCTCCCCTCCAGCCTCCGCTCTCCCCTCCAGCCTCCGCTCTCCCTTCCAGCCTCCACTCTCCCCTCCAGCCTCCGCTCTCCCCTCCAGCCTCAACTCTCCCCTCCAGCCTCTCCCCTCCAGCCTCCGCTCTCCCCTCCAGCCTCTGCTCTCCCCTCCAGCCTCTGCTCTCCCCTCCAGCCTCCGCTCTCCCTTCCAGCCTCCGCTTTCCCCTCCAGCCTCCGCCTGCCCTCCAGCCTCTGCTCTGCCCTCCAGCCTCTGCTCTGCCCTCCAGCCTCCGCTCTGCCCTCCAGCCTCCCCTCTCCTCTGCCCTCCAGCCTCTGTCCTCCAGCCTCCCAGGTCCTCTGCTCTCCAGCCTCCCCTGTCCTCTGCCACATGTCGACTCAGGATCCAAGCGGCGGGGAAGACGCAGGGTCGGTGCTAACTATAGCGGAGTGTGTGTGTGTTTGTATGTATGTATGTATGTATATATGTGTGTGCTGACCACTCTGCCCACGGCGCTGCGCTGACCACTCTGCCCACGGCGCTGTGCTGACCACTCTGCCCACGGCGCTGTGCTGACCACTCTGCCCACGGCGCTGCGCTGACCACTGCCCACGCCACTGTGCTGACCAATCTCACCGCACTCACTGCTAACCACTGAGCCACCGCACTCACTGCTAACCACTGAGCCACCGCACTCACTGCTAACCACTGAGCCACCGCTTTCACTGCTAACCACTGAGCCACCTGTATACACACAATTAATTTCACCGCACTCCCCTAACTATTAGTAAATAAACTATATATGGATTCTAGACTACCCGATTCTTTAGAATCGGGCCGCCATCTAGTAGTGGTCATATTTCTCCTGAAGCGCAAACCGTTAACACTATGGGCTTCAGGAGAACACTGTCCTTTTTCACACTATGTGTTCCCTTGTTACCAAACACACATACAGCTGTTTCTCATCCACTTTAATCAGCAGACAGGGCAGCGCTGCTTGCAGTTTTTCCCTGTGCGCTATGCAGAAGCTGACACTAAACAGCTGTATGTGTGCTTGGTAACCACGAAACACATTGGGTTACAAACCACAGTGTTCTCATGAAGCACAGATCATTACAGCATATGTGCTTTGGTACAAATTTTAAACCTCATTACCGGATTTTGTTGAAATAACTGATAACGCTTCTCTGACCCCAGCTTATCTGTGCTATTACCTACATATGTGTACCAAGGTTATGGGACGTGTTTAGTTACACATACTTACAGATTTGTCCATTTAGAATATTGTTTTCTAAGTGCCAAATATGTATACATATGGAAATAACATGTCTGTGTACGTGATAGTCCTCACACATGTTATGATTAGTATGTGTTTGGACATGTATGTTCTGTCACATACAAAGAAAACTTTTACATTGGTCCAGTCACTAGCCATGGGGACATGTGTGTGCATACACAATGTAAGGGCCCCTTTACACACGGCTACATTTCTAGGGTGGCTACAGGTAACTTACTGGTTGCAGTGAAATCATGGAGAGATGATTCCATTTGTACACAGCAAAAAGATAGAACCTTGTCTCCATGATTTCACTGCAACCAGTAAGTTACCCGTAGCCACCCTAGAAATGTAGCCGTGTGTAAAGGGGCCCTATGAGATAAGGGTATGTGGTTACACATATATTTAGCATTCATTCAGGCAAAGTAATGGTAAACATTACGAGGTGTGGGATACTGATTCATAACACAAACATGCGCACATAGATGTACCCGTGTGCAAGTATGTGCATTGGAATAGCCACTGATATGTGTGTGTGTTGGTTTGTATGATAGAGTTTGAGTACTTGGATAGATATATGTTGTGCCAACACTTTGTCCTTCTAAGGGGTCATGTATCCATACTTGCCTTACAAAACACAAATTGGCATAAGCCTCACAACACATAAGAATGACCATGTCTGGGCACTCATATGGGCATACAGATGCATTCAGACACTTCAAGCATTTTGCTGATTTTTGGGGATAAACATCATCTATATGCAAATATGAATGCCTATACATGGCCTTATTTCTTTTCCCAGATTGATTACGCAATTGTATTTTTGCTCGATATTTGTGTTTTCACCATTGTTTGTTACTGATACCCACATACCTCAACCATTGGTCGTCACCTAGGTAGAAAATGTTTGTAAGCAAGAAGCAGAAGTGTGAGACAGAAGTTAAAGCAAATTTACTTGTAGGACATCATCAAAATACACACATAACCAACAAAATAGAAACTACTTGGATCCAAACATTACAGCTATCATGATCAATACAAAAAGCAAAGCAATATGGAAGCTTCCATGTTAACATAATGTAATTTTGTATGGTACCCAAATTTTTATTTCTTCCTGCCAGGGCCCGCGACCAGCATTGGACACAAAATAATTAGGATAACGGTCACACATTTCTGAAAACACCCTGGCAGAGCAGACAGATGGTACAGAGAAGTTGCCCAAAGAGCTCTCGGGAATGTCACCAGGGTCCACAGGAGTGCGCTCTCGGGTCAACACAAAATTGTGGAGCAGCACACATGCCTTCACAGCTTCATCAATTGTGTCAGTTTTTTACACTAATTGCAGTGCCTAGCACTCTTCATTTTGGGCGCCAACAAACCAAAAGCACACTCAACCATATGGCACGTGTCAGACGGTAATTATATACTTTCTTCTCGTAGGTTAAACCACAACTACTGTAGGGTTTAACTAAATTCTCGCACATTTCAAATGCTGCATCCGCTACTATCACGTATGGCATTGGTGGTGCCTCTGGGAGTGGCGCTGGTGCGGGGAAGTTGGAATTGTTGCTGTAGACAAGACGCCCCATTCCCGATTGTTTAAACGCCTGGGAGTCGTTTGACCGCCCAAAAGAACCAATGTCCACAGCCACAAATTTACATTCCGCATCCAGTATAGCCATGAGCACTATTGAGTGGAATTTTCGATAGTTGTAAAACTCGGAGCCACTCCTTGCTGGTTTGATGATGCGGCCATGCTTCCCATCCAGGGCATCCAGGCAATTTGGAAATTGGCAATTTTGCATAAATTTCTCTGAAACAGAGAGCCAATGCTGAGTTGTGGGATGTGGAATAAACTCTGTGTGGCGTTCCTCCCACAGCGACCAGCATGTTTCCTTAACAGTGCTTGATTTTGTCGACACCCCATACGGAACTGGTAATAGAGGGAAGTTAAATATTCTCCTGTGGCACGATATCTGTGAAATTAAAAAAGAAAACAAACAGGTATGACGGCACAGCAGGGGCGGACTGTCCCAGGTGGCAGGAGGGCAAGCGCCCCCCAGGCTGGTGATATTGGCCTCAACTAGGGCCGCCCCCATACTGAAATGGGCCGGTCCGGCTGTGCTTTGCGCCGCAGCCACTAACTTCACAGCAGCAGACCAGCCGACGCGCTGGGCAGCATGGTAAGTGGGCCGCTCATCACCTCTCCAACATCCCCCCCGCCTGCTCTTCAAGTCCACCAGCAAACCAACCCCCCCTCCTCTCAAATTCCACTAGCACCCCCCCCCCTCCGCTCCTTGCCTCTCAAACTCTTCTAGCACCCCCCCCCCTGCCCCGCTCCTCACCTACTGCTGGGGCTGCCAACATGCCACTGCCTCCCGGGTCAAGGTGCTCCACCCCGCCCCTGCGGCACAGTATATAACACATCAAGTGTAAAGAATTTAGAAATTGTTCCCACCAATTAACACATGACGCTACGGGCACATGTGCCATGCAACTGTGGAGTCAGATTTTCTAAACTTATGTGAACTATGGGCACTTGTCATGCTAACAGACCAGCCATCATGTGTTTACCCATTTAGAGCCGTAAAAATCACATTTCAGGATTATGCAACCTGCGTGGGGTCTGGCTGGTATGAGCCCATATTAAAAAACACATTCAACAAACACCCTGTGTGAGCAGGAGCAGAAGATAAGGCTACAATGGGACGTGGCTTAACCCCCTGCACCGCCCAACAAAAAAAAAAGAGGAAAGGAGTATTTGTGCATGTGCCCATGAAGCCAACACATAAGGTAGGGTAAGGAATACATGACGCTGTGGCTAGGTGTGATGGCAGCCCATAAAAGGTACATTATGGAGCCCTTAATCCAAGATTACTGAGGTGGGGACATGTACGCCACCATGAGGATCAGTATGATGCGACACAACATAAAACTTTACAAACAGCTAATGATGTGTAATGTGGCTGTCTGGCCCACAAGGGTCTGGCTACTCAATTCTTGGGCGGTCGGGTGTGGGGATGTCAGGGTGATCTGTGCCCGAGCCTGTGGCCTTGGGTGACAATAAAAAGGGGAATATTTACAGGGATAAAAGTTGTGACGCCACCTGTAGGTCCGGTGATGGTACTGGCGCTGCTGGGACTTCCATGGTGGTGGGCGGCAGCAAGGTGTTGTAGCTGTCCATTGGAATACAGGAAGAGTGGGATCCCCGGGGCTGTAGGGTAACAATGGTGGAATAGGGCAGTGCAGTCTCTGTGGTGCGGTGCAGGTAAATTGCAGTTCATCAGTGAGGAACACAGACACGTTGCTCACTCTGCACGGGTATTTTACTCCGATAATCTGCAGTCTTACAGGGTATGCAGTTGTTTCAGCTAGGGTAGCGGACAGGGTGGTCCTGGCAGTAGGCAGTGTCCCTCTGAAGCTCCGGTGATGTTCCTTCTTTATTCTTGGTCTGTCCTAACTCTGTGCTGCCCTGTACAAATCCCACTTGTTGAACCAGGCCGGTCAGGTGATATGGAAACCCTTTTTCTCTCCAAAGGGAATCCAATACAGTCTAGCGCTTCTGGTGGAGACCGTGCTTGGTTTGGGCGGTTATATAAAGGTTATTCTGGGCACACCAATGCTTGAAAGAGGTAGAACTACACGTTTTGTGAGTGCAAAAAAACTTGTTTTTCTTTCATGAAGCTACACAGTATACAGGCACCATAAATAACCATTGTTTGGGCCACTAAAGGCCTTTCTCAAGGTTCCTTGTGTATACTTGCGGAAATTCAAGGGAATGGGGCTGCACCTCAGAAGTAGTAGTACACTCAATAATCCTGTGAGCAGGAATTAAGTCAAGGTATAACACACCTCTAGTATGGGATAAGCCAGAAATGGCAAAAGTAAACCCAGGAGTAATAAATAGGTTAAATGCTAGGATCCACAGGAGGTTAATTACCAAAAAGTAGGAGAGATCTGCAAGGAACTGGTGGCATAACAGTCAAGGCTCAGTGATAGAGGCAACCTGGTGCAGTGCTCTGGCTTGTCAGTGGCGGTTTGGGCGGTTGGATCGTGCTCCTATGAAGACATCGACCATGGCGGTAATTTGCGGTTCAGGGATGGACCTCTGATCCACATCGGAGCCGGTACCCCGCTTTGGACTGGGCCAGGGCGTTTGGTTGCCCTCTTCTTTGCCCCTCTCTGTCTGGGTCAGCAGGTAGAGGTGACCTTGGGTTACTTCTCCTTAACTTCCACTCCTCTCTGTTCTTCTGTTCTGTTTCTACTTCTCAACTCTGCTCTCTCTCTCCTCTCCCTTTCCTGCTTTTTCCCCACTCACTATATGACCTAGCTCTCCTCCCGGCGGGGCTGGTTACCCTGGTAACGGGTGTCTGATTGGTCCCCTATCACTAGGTGTATGTGTGTGGTGATGGAGCTTCAGGCTTCTATTACCCCCTACTAGGACAAAGTGTGGCGCCCCTCTGGCAGGATGCCACAGGGAGGTACTACACCCAAATAGAATGTGTGGTGCTTCCATAGTCACGGGTGGAGAGGGGAACTACAGAGTCTGTAACTAAAACTACAACAAGCCCAGGTATAGGCACCCTAGCACCAAGGACTGTATATTCATTAGGTCCCAGGGGGGTGGAGCTTAGCTGAGCTGGAGACGTGACATCAGTGACAGTTAACAGAAGGCAGTCAGACGGTGAGAGGAACTGAAAGAGGATGGACGCAATTGAGACAGCAGCTCTGACAGGAGGGTACTTCAAACCTAAAGAGGTACCCAGACAAGAAAGGGGGCGGGGCACCCCAGTCTTGGTGACAGCCGTCTAGATTGTCCAGGTCACCACCAGTCTACTGGAACCGAGGTGGTTTGACAGGTTTATCCCAAACCACTGACCGGCAGGCTGTGATCCTGATAAGAAGGAGTCACAGCGTGGGATTGCCACAGGACCCACCGATGCAGAGAGGGATGTACACCTTGGCACACAAGCACACAACACCTTCCACCCTAGATCTAGAGGGGGAGCCCAACTGGCTGTCCTTAAGCCAGATTCCCTATAAAGATCTAGGCCTGAGGGGAGGAGGCAGTCTGCAGAGAAGAGAGCAGTTAGTGAAGGAGCAGGTTGCTGGGACCAAGCCAGGCCCAGAACCAGGAAACCTGACCCAACTGTGCAGCGCCCAAGGGAGAGGGACGGAGACCAGTGGGAGAAGTAGGAAGAAGGGAACAGATCTGAGAACCCTTTAGCCCACCCGGACACCGGAGTCCAAAGCTACTATTCATCTACAATGTAGCAGCAAAAGCCCGGACGGGCCAGGAGGATCTATTCTCCCTGAAGTAAAGAAAAGAAGACTCCAAACCTGACCAAGCATAGGACCAGGGACCTAAGCAGAGAATAGGAATCCCACAGAAAGGTCCTCATTGACGGTTGTGGAACAGCACCCTGAGAGGGAGAAACAGCGGCGGGTTCAGCTACAGGCAGAACTTACCCCAAACACCGCACACACTAATAGAGGAGGTCTCACAACTCTCCAAGGTGAACGTCCCAAGCTGCACAGAAACCTGGTTACCCTCCTGGACCGTGCCAGTTACCGGACATCAGTAAAAAGGTACCAAAACGGAGACTATTGTGTGTGTGTGCCTGTTTTCCCACCTGCAGCGTTCACAGCAGAACCGCTACTACTACTTTCCTCATCCACTCGCTGTACTACAAAAGCTGCATCCCCATCACCTCAGCGGCCGGCCGCAGCACTGGTAACCTCATTACCAGGTACCACAGGTGGCTTCACATTATCATTTTCCCCATCATCATCACCCCCACCCCTGCCACTGAGGGTCCAGGGCACGGAAACGGGAACCGACCAGTCATGATCCCCAAACGAAGTAATCCCCTGTCCCGGTATCCAAGTACCCCCTACCCTGTCAACCGAATCAGTTCTGGGGTCACAAACAGGATCCCGCACCCGGTAAAACCGGGTACTGTGGGATTAAAATAGATATTGACTGCTTTGTGAAGTGTAAAATCGGGCCGCCATTACTGCACCACAGAGCGGGATGAGCGTCATGGCTAGAAAAGAGCGTGAAGATAAGCCCCACCCCTCCTCTCTGCCGAAGATTAACGAAGTGCAGCTTCTGGTTTCGGAAATACCGAAAAGGTTAACTGCACCGGCTGGAAGCGGTTACCCAGGGGGGCCCCACCATGAGTGAAGTGGACGATGCCTGGGTCCCTGACAGAAGGGATGTCCAGGACGCAGCACCGACTGGTTCCACAGCCGGTGTGGGAGCCACAGCATCGGAGCAGTGGCCCCGATAATGCTGTTAGTCTTTCTGTACATACCAGGCGCAAAATGGTTGTCAACCATTTGATGGTAAGCCTGGTACCTTAGCAGCCTTCAGACAAAAGATATGTGCAGTGCTGGACATGTATGCCATGACAGAAAAGCAGTGAGCTGCCGTTGTGCTGGGACAATTAACAGGCGCAGCGGAGCTAGAGGTCGAGTCTTGGAGCGATGCTGACAGAGACTCCGCAGCAAAAGTATTTGACAAGCTCAAAGCTGCTTTTGAAAAACGCACACAGTCTGAACTAATGATGATATTCTACCAATGCACACAGAGACCGCAAGATACCATCAGAGACTTTGCCCTACGTTTACAAGGTGCATTCTGGTCCTTAAAGCAGGTAGACCCGGCAAGTGTGCTAGAAGAAGATAAAATGCTTGCAGACCAGTTTATGAATGGATTGAGGTCGGACTACCACCTCCAGCAGGTACACATGTGGGTCTTAGATCATCCTGATGTGAACTTCAATGCTTTAAAAGACCGCGTCATAACAGTGCTACGAGACCCATTGCCTGAAGAACCTGCAACCCAACCTTGGCAGGTTAACATAGTCCCATAGTCCTGTAGACTTTGAACCTACTCCCAAAAACCCTGCAAAAGTGGCAGGACAAGTTGTAGCAAACAACCCTGATGATGACCTACGTAACCAGGTGCTGCAGCTAACCAAAAATATGGACTATGTGTTAAAGCTCTTCCAAGCCAGGCCAGGGGCACAACCATCAAGCAGAATCCAGCTAGCTGATTGCCCTGAGGATGTCCCATGGATGAGGAGGAAGCCCAAGTCGCCTTTTTTGGGGACCAACAAGTCGCACGTTCTGGGGACCAATGCACCATTCCAAAGCAGAGCCAGCGACCACACGGATTCTTCAGGACAAACCATCTGCCTTCGCTGCAACAAACCAGGCCACTTCGCAAGAGGATGTCCTTTAAACCCGAGATTCCTGGGATCGAGGGCCAACCCCCAGGAGTAGGATGACCGGGCCCATATGACTGGTGTAATCGGTACGTGAGAGGCCATCCGTACCTCAACATTTACGCTACAAGGAATCCATACATCGGTCTTACTGGACACCGGGTCACAGGTTGCTACCATCCCACATATCCTTTACAAACTATTTTGGTCTCATACTGATCTTAGACCCCCAGAACCTAACTTTGTCATTCTTGCAGCTGATGGGCAACCACAGAATCAGGTAGGGTTCAGAGAAGTGACAATAAAGCTGGGGAGGGTGGAGTTAAAAGGCCAAGGGTTATGTGTGGTAGAAGATAATCCTGATGAAAAATACCCCTACATAGTAATTGCTACTAATGTGATTGAAAACTGCCTTGGAGAAGTGTTGTTTTTACTCCAACAGATTGCTGTAACTGATGGTTAAGGACAGACGAGAGTCATCCAAAAAGAAATCCGAGCCCTCATCCACAAGCAACAGGTAAATCTGTCTGGGGGAGAAATTGACAGTGTACGGGTAACAGACCCGTTTGCTATTCTGATACCATCGAAAAGTGAAATGATGATATGGTGTCGAGCAGCAATAGGTCTCAGTGGAAAGGAATACCAGGCAGTGGTAGAGCAGGTATATTCAGAGCATAGACCTACACTACTGACAGCCAGAGGGGTGGTGGATTTACGCAAGGGAAGAGTACCAATCCGTGTATTAGATTGTGGGAAAGAAGAAGCCAAACTACCCCGGTATGGTACTGTAGCAAGTTGTATACTGTCTCTAACAACAACATACAGACAGTAGAGCCATTTTCCCCGCCAGACCAGATGGAGGATAACAACTCCAAGGGACAGCTAGAGGAGTGGTGTCAGCAGTTGCACACAGGAACTGTTGCCACCCCTCCCCACCATAAGCACGGAGTCTACCGGGTAGCACAAGAGTTCATACAGATATTTAGTAAGCATCCATTAGATTTTGGGGGAATTAAAGGGATACACCATCACATACCCACAGGAAATCATCCCCCAATTAAAGTGAGGCATAGACCCGTTCTGCCAAACCACTACCAGTGTGCCAAAGAGATGCTGCAGGACATGAAGGAAGCCGGGGTTATAAGAGATAGCTGTAGTCCCTGGGCAGCCCCCTTAGTCCTAGTCACAAAGAAGGATGGCACTATGAGGATGTGTGTGGATTACAGGGAAATCAATAAGATCACTCACAAAGATGCTTACCCGTTACCCCGAATAGAGGAGTCTCTTGCTGCATTAAAGACTGCTAATTATTTCTCTACATTAGATCTCACTAGTGGGTATTGGCAGGTCTCCTGCAGGAGAAGACTGGGAGAAAACAGCATTTACAACACCAATGGGCCTTTGCGAATTCAACAGCATGCCATTCGGGAACATTTCAAAGACTCATGGAATGTTGCCTGGGACACCGGAAATTCGAGACGGTACTCTTATACCTGGATGACGTCATTGTGTATTCCAAAACCTATGAAGAACATCTGGAACACCTGGCGGAGGTATTTACAGCTCTGGCAAACTACGGAATGAAGCTCAAACCATCTAAATGTCACCTGCTGAAACCAAAAGTCCAATACCTCGGGCATGTGGTCAGCGCAGATGGAGTAGCACCAGACCCGGAAAAAGTGACAGCTATCCAGCACTGGCAGAGGCCAACCACCATCAGCGAGGTACGTCAATTCTTAGGTTTGGTTGGGTACTACAGACGTTTCATTGAAGGCTACATAAAGATGGCAGCGCCCCTACAATATCTTCTGGTAGGCCAAACTAAGAAGAGAAGGGCTTCAGAGCCACCATTGGAATGGGGAAAGGAACAAGAAAACTCCTTATAACAGATGAAGCAGGCTCTGACCGGTGAGGAAATCCTGGCTTATCCCGATTATAACCTACCTTTTGTCCTCTACACCGATGCAAGCAATGTAGGCCTGGGAGCAGTACTATCCAAAATACAAGATAGCAAGGAAAGAGGAATTGCCTACGCCAGCAGAAAACTTCGAACCCACCGAGAGGAACCCGGAAAACTACAGTTCCTTTAAGTTGGAGTTCCTTGGTCTGGGCTATAACAGAGCGGTTCAAGCATTACCTGGCAGCTTCAAAATTTACCGTCTTCACGGACAACAATCCATTAACACACTTGGATACCGCAAAGCTTGGTGCATTGGAGCAACGCTGGATGGCCCGACAATCGAACTATGACTTTACCATCAAGTACCGAGCAGGCCGTAACAATGCAAATGCTGATACCCTCTCCAGAAACCCTCAAGTACATTTGCAAGGACTTGAAGAAGAGGTAGATGACTTGGATGAAGTAGAACTCTGAGCTTTCCATAAAAGTAGAAAATGGAAAATGACAGAAGCCCATATCTACCAGAACCGTCAGAGAGTTGCACTAAACCCGTTGCCTAACTATGGATGGAAAGAGACACAAGACAGTGATCCGGCAGTGAGCCTAGTGAAGAAGCTAGTAACCCAACTTATTTCCCACTATCAAGGTCAATTGTGCAGACGGTATATCAATCCCAGAACAAAGGACATGGTATGGCAAATTGTGGTTCCAAAGAGAAACGTCCAAATGGTGTTGGAGGCGTACCATAATGGAGCAGGACACTTTGGATGGAGAAACCTGGAAATATTGTTACGTGAGAGATTCTATTGGATCGGCATGAGGTCTACCATAGAGAAATGGTGTAAAAATTGTGGATTATGCTCATTAAGAAGAAAAGACTGTAACAGTCTGAAAGCACCACTCCAGCCTATCATCACTAAACAGCCATTAGAACTGGTAGCCTTAGATCATGTCAAACTCACATCCAGCAGATCGGGCTATACCTATGCTCTTACCATGATGGGCCACTACTCCAGATTCCTTGTAGTAGCTCTGGTAAAAGTCTTAACAGCTCAGACAGCCGCAAGAATCTTTCAAGCCAATTTCTGCAGAGCACAGGGGTATCCAGAACAGGCATTGACACACCAAGGTCCTGCCTTTGAAGCTGAAGTATTTCAAGAGTTCTGTAACCTATGTGGATGCAAGAAAATTCGTACCACGCCTTACCATCTCCAAACCAACGGAATGTGCAAAAAGATGAATCACGTGGTAATAGAATTGTTGAAAACTCTGCCCTTAGAAGAGCAATACAGATGGCCAGAGAAGTTCCCAGACCTTGTTGACAACTCAACAAATTGTACCCCTGCATACCTCATGAGAGCATGACCAGGAAAATTGCCAGTAGACTTTGAAATGGGCATTGTAGTTCCCGAAGAAAACACCTCAGATGCAGATTGGGATACCAGAAGAACAGAGCAGTACAAGAAAATACAGGAATGTGTTGAGAGAAGTCTGGCAAAATCCAGAAAAAAACAAGAAACCAACTTTAACAAAAGCGCACAAGGAAAACCCTTAACACCAGGTGAATTGGTTTTGAAAAGGAAAAGGAGACTCCACAAATTAGATGATCAATGGGAAGCAGAACCATACACTGTATTACCATCCAACTTTGACAATCAGAAGACCTGTCTGATCAGTAAAGACAATGGAGAAACAACAGCAACAGTGTCCAGAGATCATTGAAAGAAGTGCCTTCAACCACCACAACCAAAGGAATATGTATCTTGTCCAGAACCCGAAAAAGAGAAGCTAAAGACAGTCCAGACACTCATAGGAGAAGTACCCGCAGACTGTTTGTTGTATAACTTTGAACTTTTAAGCCTACAGAGACTTTACTTGTTGGACTTTTGAACTATTTCTAATTTAAAAAATGGACCATAGCCACAGGACTGGTGGTGGCAAAAATACTTTAAACATCCTGCAGCGGATGGACTAGCGCTGTATGGACTGGTTACCTGTTTTTCCCATTTATCCCTGGTTTTTGTAAATTTTATTTTGAGACTCTACAAATTTCAAATGTAAATAGTTATGTTACGTTATGTTTGTTGAAAAATGTTTCAGTCCTGGAGGACTGAAGTTAACTAGCGGGAATGTGGCACCCCTGCGAGAGATGTACACCTTAGCACACAACACCTTCCACCCCACACCTGGATGGGGAGCCCAACTGGCTGTCCTTAAGCCAGATCCCCTATAAAGATCCAGGCCTGAAGGGATGAGTCATTCTGCAGAGAAGAGAGCAGTTAGTGAAGGAGCTGGTTGCTGGGACCAAGCCAGACCCAGAACCAGGAAACCTGACCCAACTGTGCAGCGCCCTAGGGAGAGGGACGGAGGCCAGTGGGGGAAGTAGGAAGAAGGGAACAGATCTGAGAACCCTTTAGCCCACCCGGACACCGGAGTCCGAAGCTACTATTCATCTACAGTGAAGCAGCAAAAGCCCTGACGGACCAGGAGGATCTATTCCCCCTGAAGTAAATAATATAAGACTTCAAACCTGACCAAGCATAGGACTAGAGACCTAAGCAGAGAATAGGAATACCACAGAAAGGTCCTCATTGTCGGTTGTGGAACAGCACCCTGAGAGGGAGAAACAGCGGCAGGTTCAGCTACAGGAAGAACTTACCCCAAACACCGCACACACTAATAGAGGAGGCCTCACAACCCTCCAAGGTGAACGTCCCAAGCTGCACCGAAACTTGGTTACCCTCCTGGACCGTCCCTGTTACCAGACATCAGTAGAAAGGTACCAAAATGGAGACTATTGTGTGTGTGCCTGATTCCCCGCCGCCACCTGCAGCGTTCACAGCAGAACTGCTACTACTGCTCCCCTCATCCACCCTGCTGCCCTGAGGTAAAACTCCGCCTATGGGAGCTGTACTACCAAAGCTGCATTCCCATCACCTCAGCGACTGGCCGCAGCACTGGTAACCCCATTACCAGGTACCACAGGTGGCGTCACATTATCATTTCCCCTCATCATCATCACCCCCACCCCTGCCACTGAGGGTCCAGGGCACGGAACCGGGAACCAACCAGCCGTGATCCCCCACCGAAGTAACTCCCTGTCCTGGTATCCGAGTACCCCCTGCCCTGTCGACCGACTCAATAGCACCCATCAAGAAGTCCAACATCTGTCCTATAGCCGGGTGCAAGACGCTGACAAGTGAAAAGAGACTTAAAGTAACACACCCCAATGACCAGAGACTAGACTTGTGAGTGGGGAAGTAAAGAGCCAAAAGAGCCCTTAAGAGCAGGACCGAGGAAAGTGTTGAAAGGTGTCTCAGACAGACTCTGTGGTGAACCTCAAAGCCTGTGGCAACTAACCCCTGGAAACTGGACTGTACCGTGTACCTTAAATATCTGCCTGGTACCAGTAAAAAGAACTGTTTGAGCTGATCTGGACTCTCTCTAGTTAATCCGTCACCTAAAAGACCTGAGAGGTAAAGACTACTACTCCGCTCATTCACCCCGCTGCCCTGAGGTAAAGCTCCGTCTGTGGGGAGCTGTTCTATCCAAAGCTGCATCACCATCACCTCAGTGGTCGGCTGCAGCGCTGGTAACCACATTACCAGGTACCACAGGTGGCGTCGCGTATAACAACCCCCATCCCAAACACTTTTCGCCTCAGCCATTGAGTGTCCAGGGCATGGGACCAGGACCCGACCAGCCGTGATCCCCACTGAAGTAGCAACCTGTTCTGGTATCCGAGTAACCCCTACCCTGTCGACTGACTCATTTATGGTGTCACGAACAGGATCCCGTGCCCGGTAAAACAGGGTACTGTGTGCCTTAAATTGGACTTTATTGACTGTTTTGTGAACTGTAAACTGGGCCGCCATTACTGCGCCACAGAAATTAAACTGCGTCACAGAGGGGTTGAAAAAGAGCGCGAAAATACGCCCGCCCCTTCACTCTGCCGAGGATTGACGAAGTGCAGTGGCTGGTTCCGGAAAGACCCGAAGACTGATTAACTGAACTGTTTCAAAATAGGCGGGTCTAAATATGTAAAAGACTATGTGCTGGCCTAGGGGCGTGACTTGGCCCCTGGGTGACGTAAGGCCATGCAAGAGGTGCCAAAGTGTTCCCCCACCCCCTTGCCATCAAACAACCAAGGGGGCAGGCCAAAACCGGACTGCACCAACTAGGGACTATATAAGATGGACAGGGTGCGGCCGAAAGCCACAACAAGAGACCTTGGCTGATACCGGACCTGTTACCCAGAATGCGGCCTGGTGGTGATTATGGCAACCCTAAAATTGAAAGATGATATCCGGGAAGTCGAGGAAGACCTGAGGGAAGATAGCGGAGCCCCAGGAATGCCGACATTGGAGAGTGAGGGTGACGATGCGGCACTCTGGAGTGCAGCCTTGGATGACCTGAGGGTCCAAGGTATTGAGGTAGTCGAGTAGACTATTCGGAGGTGGAGCGCCGACATGCAGTTGCAGCTGAGTCGGTGGGCAAAACAACAGTGAGGACATAGGCCAGACCCGGAACCGAGGGTGTCACAGGAACCAGAAACTGAGCACCCGGTAGCCTTTGGTGAGTCTGCCCAAACAGAGCCCGACTCCACTATCACCACTGAGGTTCAGACCAGCAATCCACTACCCGTCCTGGAGAATACTACAGAGGCGATGACAGAAGCTGTGAAGCTCGGAGAGGAGGAGGCCGCCAAACCGGAGTATCTGATCCGATTCTCTGAGGAACCTGACTTGATTGTAGAGGGGTGGGAAAAACCAGGTGGAAGGAGCAGTCGGCGGCACAGAGGCGTCCGGGCCCCACAAGCAATGGTGGGCTGGTAGCCAAGAGCAACCATTCGGCAGCGCAGATGCGTCCGGGCCCTGCGAGATATGGTGGGCCGATCGCCTAGGATAGCAAGAATCTGATGACGGCGCAGAAACGTTTGGGCCCTGCGAGCTATGGAGAGCCAGTCATCCAGAACCATCATCAGCACGGGTTGATGCGGAGACAAGGCGAGCATGCCAGCCCTCAACTAGAGCTGATTACTCCTGGCAACCCGTTGGGAGGCCGTGGTACAACCAGCTGGTATGTGATGATGAGGTGGAACAGCAGAGGCGGCGGGAAGCTTGGTGGGTCAACGAAATGGAGACCCGTCAGGCCCGGCCTTTGCCTGCACCCAGCCGCCACTACCCATAAACCAACGAAAAAGGGGAACAAACACCGTATTCAATCTGGTGACCGGGTATGGCTTTGCTCGGAAGGAAGGCCTCTATGCTGAGGTGTTTGTAGGAAGGAGAGAGGTCGAGCACCATCTCCCACAAGGCCACCCGGACCGCGATTTATATAAAGGTGATGTTATAATAAATATGAACCCCATGCGAGATCCCGGAGTTGGTATGTGATCCGGGTTAGTAAATGCTGAACTCTTAAAGTGACCCCGGTATCGTGAAGATTGTATATCTATTATATAAAAGCCGAAGGCCACTTCCGGAGAACCCGAAGGTTTACTTCCGTGACGGCCTCCGACCATGCTACTGACTCACAGTGCGGGGTAGCCGCGCGGAACTTTCCGTGCAGCTACAGGCACCGGCGTTTCCGCTCGCCCCCCTCACTACTGTCTCATCAAACACACACACACACAGCCTCTCACCAGGGCCGTATTTGCCATTAGGCACTCGTAGGCACGTGCCTAGGGCGGCGCCATTCATAGGGGGGCGGCGCCTCAGTGTGTTTTCTTTTTTTTTTTTTTTTTTTTTTTTTTTTTGTTGCCCTGTGTCGGCCGGGTTGTAAGCCCCGATGGGGCGATGGGGTGCAGGGATATGGATGGGGCACAGGGGTGCTGGGATGGGGCACAGGGGTGCTGGGATATGGATGGGGGCAGGGGTGCTGGGATGGGGCGCAGGGGTGCTGGGATATGGATGGGGCACAGGGTGCAGGGATGGGGCGCAGGGGTGCAGGGATGAGGCACAGGGGGTGCAGGGATGAGGCTCAGGGGGTGCAGGGATGCGGCACAGGGGGTGCAGGGATGCGGCACAGGGGGTGCAGGGATGCGGCACAGGGGGTGCAGGGATGTGGCTCAGGGGGTGCAGGGATGAGGCTCAGGGGGTGCAGGGATGTGGCACAGGGGGTGCAGGGATGAGGCACAGGGGGCGCAGGGATGAGGCACAGGGATATGGATGGTGGGGCACAGGGGTGCTGGGATGGGGCACAGGGGTGCTGGGATAGGGTGCAGGGGTGCTGGGATATGGATGAGGCACAGGGGTGCTGGGATGGGGTGCATGGATGGGGCACAGGGGTGCTGGGATATGGATGGGGCGCAGGGGTGCTGGGATGGGGCGCAGGGGTGCTGTGATGGGGTGCAGGGATATGGATGGGGTGCAGGGGTGCTGGGATGGGGCGCAGGGGTGCTGGGATATGGATGGGGCACAGGGTGCTGGGATGGGGCGCAGGGGTGCAGGGATGAGGCACAGGGGGTGCAGGGATGAGGCTCAGGGGGTGCAGGGATGCGGCACAGGGGGTGCAGGGATGTGGCTCAGGGGGTGCAGGGATGTGGCCCAGGGGGTGCAGGGATGAGGCTCAGGGGTGCAGGGATGTGGCACAGGGGTGCAGGGATGAGGCACAGGGATATGGATGGGGCACAGGGGTGCTGGGATGGGGCACAGGGGTGCTGGGATAGGGTGCAGGGTGCTGGGATATGGATGAGGCACAGGGGTGCTGGGATGGTGCATGGATGGGGCACAGGGGTGCTGGATATGGATGGGGCGCAGGGGTGCTGGGATGGCGCAGGGTGCTGTGATGGGGTGCAGGGATATGGATGGGGCACAGGGGTGCTGGGATGGGGCACAGGGGTGCTGGGATATGGATGGGGCACAGGGTGCTGGGATGGGAAAATCACACATTGCACTCATCCGAGTTTCACGCCAGTGTGTCCCTACCCTAATAATAAAATCCATATAGTAATCCTACAATGTCTGCTGGACATGGTATGGGGAGGATTTATGGCTTAGTTAGTACACTCCATACTTCATGGTATGGGGGGGTTTATGGCT
Source organism: Allobates femoralis (assembly GCA_033576535.1). Lineage (NCBI taxonomy): Eukaryota > Metazoa > Chordata > Amphibia > Anura > Aromobatidae > Allobates > Allobates femoralis. The sequence goes on from JARQOC010000007.1 coordinate 26,270,350, forward strand.
CAGTTAGTACACACCATACTTCTTGTTATTAACCAGTTAATGCTCTCTTGTCCACCACACTGCAGTGTCAAAAGAGGAAGACAGCGAGACAGACAGCAACACGGCATCAGAGAGCCCCTAACCTCCAAATAGAAGATCCTCAGATCCTGATATTGTGACGACATATGAAGAAATATTCTTTTACATTTACATTACACTATGCACTCCACAGCACCTTACATACATCATCAACACTGTCCCCATTGGGGCTCACAATGAAAACATCCTACCAGTATGTCTCATATTGTATATCGCCTTTCTTTGATATCACCTTCACAAATATTGCATTTATTGCACTTGTCAGGTTTTGGATGTTTTCTGATTGCATTTGTTTGCAGGATGTCAGAATTGACTCCCAGAGCTGCTGGTTTGACGGTTAATGTCTTGCAGCATCTTAGATTTTTTTGTTTAAAGGTACTTCCAAGTTTCTCAATAGGGTTGAGATCAGGGGAGACTGGTGGCCACACCATGCTTTTCTCTACTGTTATGTCCATAGCAGCCAATTACTCAGGGCTATGCTCTGTACCAAGAGATGGTGCATTGTCATGCATGGGGATGATTCTGTACGAAGAAAAAAAAGTGAAGAATATTTATACCGTGTTAGCCAGTAGATAGAAAAATAGGCCTCTCAGATCGAAAAAAAAGTGGTCAGTCTAAAAGTATATATACTTTGCCGTGGTCCTTTTCACTCCTTCATGGACCCTATAGGGGCAAACTAGCTCTCTCCACATGATTACGACCCAAGACATGACTGCCACCTCCTTGCTGATGTCACAGCCTTTTTGGGACATGGTGGTGGTCATCTAGCAACCATCCACATCTCCAACCATAATGGGAACCTCTCGGCTCCTTTAATCGCCTCCTATCACTGCTCCGCACCTTGCTAGCTCATCCCTAACCATCCAAAAGATGATTTATCACCTTATTGTTGCCTTTTGCACACAAATTAAAATTATTAAAAGATTTATTATTCTTTGTATTTATTTCAAAGCAGTCTGTCTGCAGGGGGCGTGGCACGATGGGGGGGCGTGGTACGAAGCAGGGGGCATGGCACGACGGGGCGTGGTGCGATGGGGATGTGGCGTGACGGGGGGGGGGGGGCGGCACCGCTCACAGTGCCTAGGGCGGCAGGAACTCCAAATACGGACCTGCCTCTCACTACAGTCCTCCCAAACACACACACACCATCCCAACCACATCACACATACACACTCACACACCCACACAAACACACACACACACACCATCCCAACCACATCACACATACACACTCACACACCCACACAAACACACACACACACACTCCAGTATACTTACCCCGCCGCCATCCCGCTACACGGCTCCCGGCGTGGCTCCGCCCACCTCGCCGGCGTCGCTCCGCCCACCTCGCGGCACTCCCGGCGTTGCTCTGTCCACCTCCCGAAACTCCCGCCGTGGCTCCGCCCACCTCGCGTCACTCCCGCCGTGGCTCCGCCCCCTCGCGTCACTCCCGACGTGGCTCCGCCCACCTCGCGTCACTCCCGCCGTGGCTCTGCCCACCTAGCCTGCGCTGACCACAGAGCCCCCGTCCTGCGCTGACCACAGAGCCCCCGTCCTGCGCTGACCACAGAGCCGCCGTCCTGCACAGAGCCGCCGTCCTGCGCTGACCACAGAGCCCCCGTCCTGCGCTGACCACAGAGCCCCCGTCCTGCGCTGACCACAGAGCCCCGTCCTGCGCTGACCACAGAGCCGCCGCACTCACTGCTGACCACAGAGCCCCCGCACTCACTGCTGACCACAGAGCCGCCGCACTCACTGCTGACCACTGAGCCGCCGCACTCACTGCTGACCACTGAGCCGCCGCACTCACTGCTGACCACTCAGCCGCCGCACTCACTGCTGACCACTCAGCCGCCGCACTCACTGCTGACCACTGAGCCGCCGCACTCACTGCTGACCACTGAGCCGCCGCACTCACTGATGACCACTGAGCCGCCGCACTCACTGCTGACCACTGAGCCGCCGCACTCACTGCTGACCACTGAGCCGCCGCACTCACTGCTGACCACTGAGCCACCGCACTCACTGCTGACCACTGCGCCGCCGCACTCACTGCTGACCACTGCGCCGCCCCACTCACTGCTGACCACTGAGCCACCGCACTCACTGCTGACCACTGAGCCGCCGCACTCACTACTACCCACTGACCCGCCCCACTCACTGCTACCCACTGAGCCACCCCACTCACTGCTAACCACTCACCCACCGCACTCACTGCTAACCACAGAGCCCCCATCCTGCGCTGACCAAAGAGCCCCCGTCCTGCGCTGACCAAAGAGCCCCCGTCCTGCGCTGACCACAGAGCCCCCATCCTGCGCTGACCACAGAGCCCCCGTCCTGCGCTGACCACAGAGCCCCCGTCCTGCGCTTACCACAGAGCCCCCGTCCTGCGCTGACCACAGAGCCCCCGTCCTGCACTCACCACAGAGCCCCCGTCCTGCGCTGACCACAGAGCCCCCATCCTGCGCTGACCACAGAGCCCCCGTCCTGCGCTCACCACAGAGCCCCCGTCCTGCGCTGACCACAGAGCCCCCGTCCTGCGCTGACCACAGAGCCCCCGTCCTGCGCTGACCACAGAGCCCCCGTTCTGCACAGAGCCCCCGTCCTGCGCTGACCACAGAGCCCCCGTCCTGCGCTGACCACAGAGCCCCCGTCCTGCGCTGACCACAGAGCCCCCGTCCTGCGCTGACCACAGAGCCCCCGTCCTGCGCTGACCACAGAGCCCCCGTCCTGCGCTGACCACAGAGCCCCCGTCTTGCGCTGACCACAGAGCCCCCGTCTTGCGCTGACCACAGAGCCCCCGTCCTGCGCTGACCACAGAGCCGCCGTCCTGCGCTGACCACAGACCCGCCGTCCTCTGCTGACCACAGAGCCGCCGCACTCACTGCTGACCACAGAGCCGCCGCACTCACTGCTGACCACTTAGCCGCCGCACTCACTGCTGACCACTGAGCCGCCGCACTCACTGCTGACCACTGAGCCGCCGCACTCACTGCTGACCACTGAGCCGCCGCACTCACTGCTGACCACTGAGCCGCCGCACTCACTGCTGACCACTGTGCCGCCCCACTCACTGCTGACCACTGAGCGCCGCACTCACTGCTGACCACTGAGCCGCCGCACTCACTGCTGACCACTGAGCCGCCCCACTCACTGCTACCCACTGAGCCACCCCACTCACTGCTAACCACTCACTTACCACCCACCGCACTCAGCGCTGACCACAGAGCCCCCGTCCTGCGCTGACCACAGAGCCCCCGTCGTGCGCTGACCACAGAGCCCCCGTCCTGCGCTGACCACAAAGCCCCCGTCCTGCGCTGACCACAGAGCCCCCGTCCTGCGCTGACCACAGAGCCCCCGTCCTGCGCTGACCACAGAGCCTCCATCCTGCGCTGACCACAGAACCCCCGTCCTGCGCTGACCACAGAGCCCCCGTCCTGGGCTGACCACAGAGCCCCCGTCCTGCGCTGACCACAGAGCCTCCGTCCTGCGCTGACCACAGAGCCCCCGTCCTGCGCTGACCACAGAGCCCCCGTCCTGCACTGACCACAGAGCCCCGTCCTCTGCTGACCACTGAGCCACCGTCCTCTGCTCACCACAGAGCCGCCGTCCTCTGCTCACCACAGAGCCGCCCTCCTCTGCTCACCACAGAGCCGCCCCTCCTCTGCTCACCACAGAGCCGCCCTCCTCTGCTCACCACAGAGCCGCCCTCCTCTGCTCACCACAGAGCCGCCCTCCTCTGCTCACCACAGAGCCGCCCTCCTCTGCTCACCACAGAGCCGCCCTCCTCTGCCTCACCACAGAGCCGCCGTCCTCTGCTCACCACAGAGCCGCCGTCCTCTGCTCACCACAGAGCCGCCGTCCTCTGCTCACCACAGAGCCGCCGTCCTCTCTGCTGACCACAGAGCCACCGCACTCACTGCTGACCACAGAGCCGCCGCACTCACTGCTGACCACTGAGCCGCCGCACTCACTGCTGACCACTGAGCTGCCGCACTCACTGCTGACCACTGAGCCGCCGCACTCACTGCTGACCACTGAGCCGCCGCACTCACTGCTGACCACTGAGCCGCTGCACTCACTGCTGACCACTGAGCCGCCGCACTCACTGCTGACCACTGAGCCGCCCCACTCACTGCTGACCACTGAGCCACCGCACTCACTGCTACCCACTGACCCACCCCACTCACTGCTACCCACTGAGCCACCCCTCTCACTGCTAACCACTCACCCACCGCACTCACTGCTAACCACAGAGCCCCCGTCCTGCGCTGACCACAGAGCCCCCGTCCTGCGCTGACCACAGTGCCCCCGTCCTGCGCTGACCACAGAGCCCCCGTCCTGCGCTGACCACAGAGCCCCCGTCCTGCGCTGACCACAGAGCCCCCGTCCTGCGCTGACCACAGAGCCCCCGTCCTGCGCTGACCACAGAGCCCCCGTCCTGCGCTGACCACAGAGCCCCCGTCCTGCGCTGACCACAGAGCCCCCGTCCTGCGCTGACCACAAAGCCCCCTGCTGACCACTGAGCCGCCGCACTCTCTGCTGACCACTGAGCCGCCGCACTCACTGCTGACCACTGAGCTGCCCCACTCACTGCTACCCACTGAGCCACCCCACTCACTGCTAACCACTCACCCACACCCACCGCACTCACTGCTGACCACTGAGCCGCCGCACTCACTGCTGACCACTGAGCCGCTGCACTCACTGCTGACCACTGAGCCGCCGCACTCACTGCTGACCACTGAGCCGCCCCACTCACTGCTGACCACTGAGCCACCGCACTCACTGCTACCCACTGACCCACCCCACTCACTGCTACCCACTGAGCCACCCCTCTCACTGCTAACCACTCACCCACCGCACTCACTGCTAACCACAGAGCCCCCGTCCTGCGCTGACCACAGAGCCCCCGTCCTGCGCTGACCACAGTGCCCCCGTCCTGCGCTGACCACAGAGCCCCCGTCCTGCGCTGACCACAGAGCCCCCGTCCTGCGCTGACCACAGAGCCCCCGTCCTGCGCTGACCACAGAGCCCCCGTCCTGCGCTGACCACAGAGCCCCCGTCCTGCGCTGACCACAGAGCCCCCGTCCTGCGCTGACCACAGAGCCCCCGTCCTGCGCTGACCACAAAGCCCCCTGCTGACCACTGAGCCGCCGCACTCATCTGCTGACCACTGAGCCGCCGCACTCACTGCTGACCACTGAGCTGCCCCACTCACTGCTACCACTGAGCCACCCCATCACTGCTAACCACTCACCACACCCACCGCACTCAGCGCTGACCACAGAGCCCCCGTCCTGCGCTGACCACAGAGCCCCCGTCCTGCGCTGACCACAGAGCCCCCGTCCTGCGCTGACCACAGAGCCCCCGTCCTGCGCTGACCACAGAGCCCCCGTCCTGCGCTGACCACAGAGCCCCCGTCCTGCGCTGACCACAGAGCCCCCGTCCTGCGCTGACCACAGAGCCCCGTCCTGCGCTGACCACAGAGCCCCGTCCTGCGCTGACCACAGAGCCCCCGTCCTGCGCTGACCACAGAGCCCCGTCCTGCGCTGACCACAGAGCCCCGTCCTCTGCTGACCACAGAGCCGCCGTCCTCTGCTCACCACAGAGCCCCCGTCCCTGCTCACCACAGAGCCGCCCGTCCTCTGCTCACCACAGAGCCCCCGTCCTCTGCTCACCACAGAGCCGCCCTCCTCTGCTCACCACAGAGCCGCCTCCTCTGCTCACCACAGAGCCGCCTCCTCTGCTCACCACAGAGCCGCCTCCTCTGCTCACCACAGAGCCGCCCTCCTCTGCTCACCACAGAGCCGCCCTCCTCTGCTCACCACAGAGCCGCCGCTCCTCTGCTCACCACAGAGCCGCCCCTCTGCTCACCACAGAGCCGCCGTCCTCTGCTCACCACAGAGCCGCCGTCCTCTGCTGACCACAGAGCCGCCGCACTCATGCTGACCACAGAGCTGCCGCTACTCACTGCTGACCACTGAGCCGCCGCACTCACTGCTGACCACTGAGCTGCCGCACTCACTGCTGACCACTGAGCCGCCGCACTCACTGCTGACCACTGAGCCGCCGCACTCACTGCTGACCACTGAGCCGCCGCACTCACTGCTGACCACTGAGCCGCCGCACTCACTGCTGACCACTGAGCCGCCGCACTCACTGCTGACCACTGAGCCGCCGCACTCACTGCTGACCACTGAGCCGCTCGCACTCACTGCTGACCACTGAGCCGCCCCACTCACTGCTGACCACTGAGCCACCGCACTCACTGCTACCCACTGACCCACCCCACTCACTGCTACCCACTGAGCCACCCCTCTCACTGCTAACCACTCACCCACCGCACTCACTGCTAACCACAGAGCCCCCGTCCTGCGCTGACCACAGAGCCCCCGTCCTGCGCTGACCACAGTGCCCCCGTCCTGCGCTGACCACAGAGCCCCTGTCCTGCGCTGACCACAGAGCCCCCGTCCTGCGCTGACCACAGAGCCCCCGTCCTGCGCTGACCACAGAGCCCCCGTCCTGCGCTGACCACAAAGCCCCCTGCTGACCACTGAGCCGCCGCACTCACTGCTACCCACTGAGCCACCGTATACTCTGCTACCCACTGAGCCGCCTGTATACACACAATTAATTTCACCGCACTCCCCTAACTATTACTAAATAAACTATATATGGATTCTAGACTACCCGATTCTTTAGAATCGGGCTCACAGCTAGTAGTTATATATTGTGTATATTTTTCTTGCTGAAAATTTAAAAGGCTCCCATGGACAATGATGTGAACTTTTAGCTAGGAGCCTGATTGGGCTTAAGGCGGAGACTCTATACCAGGCCCCGTTGGGCCATTGTAGATTAAGAAATGTTATTGGTTTGTTTGCAACATTCTAAGATCAAGTGCCTCCTGCAAAGGAAGAAAGAATGCATATTGTTTGATGTTATTGTTTAAAGTTACCCGGTTAAATGTGATAAAAGAAAAATTTTAGCTCAAACCTGGCTTGGTTTTAGGCACTCGGACACTCGAGGATGAGTTTAATTAACCTAGGGGGTATGTGGCGCCCCTCTGGTGGGTCGCCACAGGGAGGTACTACACCCAAATAGAAGGTGTGGTGCTTCTGTAATAGCCCACAGGTGACGGGATACGCAAGGACTGCACGGAACACAGAGTGTTAAACAAATGCACTTTTAATACAACTGGGGAAAAAGCGGGAAGGTGTGCAAAGGTAAATACAATATACATTTAACCACTGTGACTAGTTTGCCGAGAATGCAAGATCTCTGAATGTCTTTAAATAAAGAAATGCAAAGTCTTTATCGAGCCAGACGCAGTCTTTGTTTTCTTTCTATTACTTGTATATCGAAATGCAGAGTCTTTTCCTATCTGTCCCTAACTAAAACAGTGCGCGCACTTTACTGCGAGTTTTACTGCAAGGTACCTCGTTGCCGTTGGGGCCCGTAATTCGCTGGAAGGAGCCTCTCGAGCCCAGTCTTTGTCCTGGATCTGTTCCTTGCTTGTGCTGTCTTGCTCCTCACTCCACTTCCAGTCTCTTTAGGTCTGTCTCTCCATCTCACGGACTGTTCCATTTCACTCTCAGCAGCAGGGGTTTTATGTCTGCTATCCTTTCTTTTTGGCAGCAGGTGGCAGTATAACACAAGGAAGAGTCCACAAAACAGTCCTTTAACCATATATATAAATGTTAACAGGTCTTACATTTCTCCCCCTCTTTAACATCGGCCATCCCAGCCGATACTCTCTTGAGGCCCTCTGCACAGGAACATACGATGGCAACCTCTGCCGTTGCTTTACAACCTGCTGCCTGGGAGCCAATGTCTTACAACCGACTCCAGTGGCAGAATACACAAATTCATCTGCCAAGTACCGATCAGGGGGAATGCCAGCATTAGCCCGCCCAGTCCTACGTGGACCTACGGCTAATTCACCAGACGCTGGTGCAGTAGCAGGGAGTACAATATCCTCATCGTCATCTCTGGAGATTGGTGGCTCATGCTCTGCAGGAGTGGCACCTGCGTCTTGAATGGATGGGGGGTTGGACCTTCCTCAGTCTGTTGGGTTGGACGGGGCCCGCCACCATTCTTCATCATCAGAGCCCTCCTCAAAAGTAACAGGAACAGGCACGGGCGCAGTCCCCGAGTCGCTTTGTCCGATCCTGTCTTCTGAATAGCAGGACATCAGCATGTTACGATGCAGGATGAGGGTGCCGCCTCCCCGCTCGCTTCTCACTTCGTGCACCCGCCCGTAGGGAGAGATTCTTCTGGTCACAATGTATGACTCTGGTTTCCAGCGCTCACTCAACTTGTGTCTCGGGTGTTTCTCTGCAACTAGCACTCTGTCTCCTGTTAACAACGGAGCCTCATGTACAGGTTCCTGCCGTGGGTATATCTTTTCTTGCAAACGCTTGGTGACAATTTGATGGATAGTCTCCAGCCGTCGACGGTGACAGTCAACCCAAGAACCTACGCTCTGACTTTCACTGATCTTGGGTGGAGCCAGGTTTAGTTCTTCAATGCCTCTTCCGGCTCTTCCAAACAATAGCACGTATGGAGCGTACCCAGTGGTGGAGTGGACACGGTTATTGTACGCCCATACGAGTTCTGCGAGACAACTGGGCCAGTGACTCTTGCGATCATCTTCCAATGTGCGTAGCATTTGTAGGAGGGTTCAGTTAAACCTCTCGCAGGCTCCGTTGCCCTGTGGATAATAAGGCATGGTTCTTGACTTTTGCATCCCGTAGATCCTCTGCAGCTCTATCATGACACTGCCCTAAAAGCAGGCCCCTTGATCAGAGTGTATCCTTTTAAGGCAGCCGTACACCCGGATAAAGTCATCACTGATGGCTCGAGCAGCTGATTCAGCTGTCTGATCTCTGGTGGGCGTCACCACTGCAAATTTTGAGAAGTGGTCTGTCATCACAAGGCAGAACTGATAGCCCCGGTGGGAGTGGCCAATCTTCAGGTAATCTATCATAAGTACTTCCAACGGCTCTTTGGTGACAATGGTCTGTACTGGGGCTCGCTGTGGGTGAGCTTTATTTAACTCGCAGGAACGACACAGTTTACAGGCCTTCTCCACTGCCCGAAGCATCTGAGGACAGTACACTATTCTTTGCAACCACTGATAAGTCTTGTCCGGCCCAAAATGGGCTCCTCTCTCATGCGCTTCTCGGGCCAATGGTACTGCCATCTTCTGGGGTATCACCACTTGCCACCGTACTTCCAGCTCTGTAGCTAGGTGCACCTTCCAATACAGCATCCCTTTTGCACCGATAGCTTTTCCCACTGGCTGAGAATCTGTAGGGCCGCATGTGACAGCATGGCCCGTATTTCCTTCCTAGGCTTGCGCTGCCGGATCACCCACTCTTTCACTTGAAGCATATCTGGACCAGATGACTGGATCTTCACCCATTCCTCTCTGGTTTGGTCAAGCAGGCGCGATGTTGTGCCCGACGTAACCTCCAGCTTACAAGCCTCTACCACTTGGGCGGTGAATTTACTTAAGTCTGGGATTTCGTCTTCCTCTAACTGTTCATCTCTTTCCCCCAGTGGGGCTTCTGTGGTAACATGGAGAGAGGGCATCCGCATTCTGATTTTCGTGCTTGGAGCGGTACTGCCCATGATATTTGTATCTGGAGAGTCATGACAACCATCTCTGTTCCATTGCTCCCAGTTTGGCAGTGGAGATGTGAGCCAGTGGATAATTATTCGTATAGACTTCAATCTGAGCTCCCGTGAGATATTCAGAGAACCTTTCGGTTATTGCCCATACTAGTGCCAGTAACGCCAGACGAAAAGAACTGTAATTCTCAGGGTTGCGTTCGGCTTCTCGCAACGTCCGACTTTCATATGCAATCACCCGTTCGATACCGTCCTGTACCTGGGCCAGTACTGCACCCAGACCGTAGAGGCTGCATCTGTATATAACCGAAAGGGGGGGTTGTAGTCTGCATAGGCAAGCACAGGGGCGCTGACCAAGGCCTCTTTCAGTCGGTGTAAGGCTTCTGCTTGTCTTGGTCCCCAGCGAATTTTCTGTGCCTTTGATCCTTTCGCAGTTCCTCGGAGCAATTCATGCAAAGGTTCTGCCTCCTTCGCGAAGTCCTTGATGAAGCGACAGTAGTATCCAGCCAGTCCCAGGAAAGCTTGAACTTCCCTCACTGTGCTGGGTGTGGGCCATTGTAGCACTGCTCTCCCTTTCCATCGGACGGCCGCACGCCGGCCTCCGTCACCTTGTGCCCGAGATATTCAATCTCTTTTTGAAAGATCCGGCATTTTTTTGGTTTCAGTTTAAGCCCATGGCCCCGGGACCGTTGAAACACTTGGCCCAGTTGTTCGAGATGTTTTTCAAAGGTTGCAGAGTACACTACGATGTCATCCAGATAAATCAATGTGGCTTCGAAGTTCATGTCTCCAAGGCAACTCTCCATGAGGCGCTGAAAAGTTCCCGGGCATTATTTAGCGCAAACGGCATGCGATTGAACTCGAAGAGTCCCATGGGCAAAATGAATGCGATCTTGGCCTTGTCTTTCTCTGCCACAGGGACCTGCAAATATCCGCTCGCTAGATCAAGGGAGGGGAAGTAGCGTGCCTTTGCCAGCGCAGACAGGGACTCCTCTATCTGGGGCAGGTGATAGGAATCACAAACCGTGCATCCATTAAGCTTGCGGTAGTCAACACAGAAACTAGTAGACCCATCTTTTTTCTTGTCCAGCACGATTGGGGCAGCCCAAGGACTCTGACTTTCTCTTATCACCCCGCTCTTCAACATCTGTGCCAAGAGCTCTTTCACCTCTTGGTCAGTTCATAGAAGAGAATCCAGGAGGAATGAAGGGCGCTCCCATTAGCAGGAAGTCCAGGTTATTTCAGATATTTAAAAAGGTTTTTCATTTTATCAATGATTAAATAATAAATTAGCAAGTAGGTACAGAAGATACAACGCGTTTCGGCTGGAAATTTTTCATAAAAACAGCCTTCCTCAGGTATCTGCGCCCCTGTTTCTCTTGTTTCTCCCACCACCATAGATAATCCATAGCCTTGGATATCATCTCCTTGTAATTGTATTTCACCTCTTGGTAATATTTTGGGGGTATATATCTGTACCTTTCTGTGATCAGTGGTGCATCTCCCGTGGGTATTTTGTGCTGAATCTTGTCAGTACAGCCGAAGTCTTCTGCGTGACGGGAGAATGCAGCTTGATTCTCCCAGATGAAGTCTTCTATACCTGGGCTTGCTCTGAAGCGAAGGGGGTCAGGTCCACTTCCATCTGTCCTAGGATAACGTGACTGTTCCACTGATCAGTGGGCTTCTCTTCTCTCTCTATAGAAACAGCCAAAGTCCAGGTCTCCCCTGCCATGGGCTTTAATTCAATCAATTCTGCATCCGCCACCTCTTCAGGCGCCAGGTAGACATGGGCCAGAACAACTCCCGAGGTCAAGGTGTAAGCCTGTTCACCGGTGTTCACGCAACGGAAAGGGACTCTTCCATTTCTTACTGTTGCTAAAGTGCGAGCCACCAACGGTTCGTCTCCATTCTCTTCACCGCGGTAAGGTTCCACCAACACCTCCATCACCTCGAGCATACGATGGGCCCCGACTGGCAAGGTGTGGACTGTCTCTCGATTTGGAGGTAGAGTAATTGTTGTCTTTCTTGGGACTCGAACCCTCCCCACTGGGTAGTGGCTCCCACCATTCCTCCACAGCCCCCTGGCACGAATGAGGTGTTGGAAGACCTTTTGAGCGGGCCTGTTAGCAGCAGTCGTTTTCCAGTAATCATTGACTTCCTTGTTGAAGAGCAACTGGTCTAGTTCCTTCAGGATGTTCATGCCCACGATAGCCGGCACTTCTCTGTCATACCGGCCCTCAGTTAACGCAATCCCTTTTTGGCCTAAGTTCTGACCACAGGCACGTATGTTCATCCACACGACCCCTACAACCGGAATGGGAAGATTATTCGCAGCCCCTCAGTCTGTCTGTTTGTCCAAAGTGTTGACAGAAGAACTGTTCTGGCATGGTGGTCACTTCAGACCCAGTATCCATCAGGCATCTTACTGCTTTCCCTTCAAATTCGGCCGTGATCGTTGGCGTGCTGGCTGCTATATCTTCAGGGCGGTTGTTTTCTCTAAGCTCAGTTGGTCCCCCCCCCATGTGCCCGACCATGGAGGGAGGCACTAGTTTAACGCCGGTCTTTCTTGAGACATCCTCCTCTCCGGGCAGTGTCGTGATATATGGTCCCGATTTCCACAGTTCCAGCATTGGTAGTCTCTAGCAGGCCTCGATCGTCTCTGCTTGATCTGTCCCCTCTCTTCTCGATAGGTATACATGCGGGTACCCGGCCACGGCGCTGCCATACGTACTTCTGACGCCGGGGCTTGCATATTCTTCAGCAACTCTTGTAGAGCGGTAACAGTCTCTTGTAACTGATCCACTTTAGCTTCAAGCTGGCTTGGTTCTCAGTTCCTCTCACTCGGGACTACCCTATGAGCACAAACTTCTTCCCCCGCATTCAGCGGGTCGCAATTTTTAAGCTTGTGCGTGGGAGACTGCTTCTTCCAGTACTTCTTGAAAAGTTAATTTTTTTTCCACCCTGAGCCGTTCACGGAGCGCACTTCTGATCTTGGGGTTATGTAATCCTCTGAGGAATTGATCTCGCAGGGTACGGTCAGCGTAACCAGGGGTTTGTGCTAGCTCGGCTCTGTTGTAAGCATTTGTCTCATTATTCTCTGGAGTGCATTCGCATACTGTGGCAAGTCTTCTTCTTCACCCTGCAACCGGTAGAACAGTTGTGCCTGTAAATCTCCTGCTTCTGGCTTTCCGCCATACACCCTCTCAAGAATCTTCACCACCTGTTCTAAAGTCTTTCTTTCACTCTTAGGGCGCAATAAAACAGTCTCTTGAGCATGGCCCTCAGGGGAATCAACAGTATCTCCCCTTAGTTTGCAGTTACTCCTGCTACTTTCAACATGCCCCTCACTCTCTGCACCCAGTCATGCAGAGGTACATTGTCGCCAGTAAATTTTGGTATATGGGTCAGCATAGAACCCAGGGACAGTTGCCTTGCTGGTATTCCCCCATCAGGTTGTATTGGAACATTTCCATCAACAACATCCCCCTGTCCTTCCATTGTTCAGTACCGGCCTGCGTATCCTGCTGACTACGCCAAGTGTAATAGCCCACAGGTGACGGGATACGCAAGGACTGCACGGAACACAGAGTGTTAAACAAATGCACTTTTAATACAACCGGGGGAAAACCGCGGGAAAGAAGGGGAAAGAGCGTCTTTAAATAAAGCAATGCAAAGTCTTTATCGAGCCAGACGCAGAGTCTTTGTTTTCTTTCTATTACTTGTATATCGAAATGCAGAGTCTTTTCCTATCTGTCCCTAACTAAAACAGTGCGCGCACTTTACTGCATGTTTTACTGCGAGGTACCTCGTTGCCGTTGGGGCCCGTAATTCACTGGAAGGAGCCTGTCGAGTCCAGTCTTTGTCCTGGATCTGTGCCTTGCTCGTGCTGTCTTGCTCCTCACTCCACTTCCAGTCTCTTTAGGTCTGTGTGTCCATCGCACGGACTGTTCCATTTCACTCTCAGCAGCAGGGGTTTTATGTCTGCTATCCTTTCTTTTTGGCAGCAGGTGGCAGTATAACACAAAGAAGAGTCCACAAAACAGTCCTTTAACCATATATATAAATGTTAATAGGTCTTACACTTCCATAGTCACGGGTGGAGAGGGGAACTACAGAGTCTGTAACTAAAACTACAACAAGCCCAGCTATAGACACCCTAGCACCAGGGACTGTATATTCAGTAGGTCCCAGGGGGGTGGAGCTTAGCTGAGCGGGAGACGTGACGTCAGTGACAGTTAACAGAAGGCAGTCAGACGGTGAGAGGAACTGAAAGAGAATGGACGCAGTTGAGACAGCAGCTCTGACAGAGGGTACCTCAAACCTAAAGAGGTACCCAGACAAGAAAGGGGGCTGCCAAGTCTTGGTGACAGCCGTCTGGAGTGTCCAGGTCACCACCAGTGTACTGGAACCGAGGTGCTTTGACAGGTTTATCCCAAACCACTGACCGGCAGGCTGTGATCCTGATAAGAAGTAGTCACAAACACCCATCAAGAAGTCCAACATCTTTCCCATTGCCGGGTTCAAGACGCTGACAAGTGAAAAGAGACTTAAAGCAAT